>VFSX01000604.1:0-50000 GCA_016618255.1 Chlamydomonas sp. UWO 241 | reverse complement strand
ATTACGAGTTGAGTGATCAGGTTTAACGGTTTAGGGTCTAGGCTTAAGGTCTAGGAAATAAGGGGCGGGGGGGAGAAGAGCACAAAGGACACAAAGGCAAGTCCAGAAATGATCGAGAGCTGAGTGATGAGGGTGTTACATGTTTAGGGTCAAGGGATAATGGTTTTGGAAGGAATGAAGAGAGGGCGGCTGGCAAGTGCAGCAAGTCGACTCTGCTGGAGCTGCTTGGGATGGCTGAAGATCACAAAGGACAGAAAGGCAAGTATATATAATAACACACCAAGAGGGCGTTGGAGGGTGTGGGTGTGGTGGTGATGGTGGTGGTGGTGGTGGTGGTGGTGGTGGTGGGCATCATTTCGGTTTCCGGGGATGGCAGTTCATGAACCTGTGTTAGGCAGACACACCGTTTAGCACACCAGGCGGGCGCATGCGTGCGTGCGTGGGTGCTGCACCACCCTCCCCCCTCTGCGCCCCCCCCCCCCCCACACACTGGTTGTCCAGGCCTCTACACACGCACCACCGTCCTTTGGGCAGACAGGCAGACCCTGTAAAACACAGCAGGCCCGCACGCCAGGCGGGCGCCTGTGCGCAGCACCACCGACCTCTATCCCAACATCTTTTGCTGCCTCTGTATACTCTTATATTGTAGAGCGTAGAGAGGCGTATAGAGTTGCGTGTGTAGAGATGTGGGCATAGAGGTAAGACACTTTGCCTTCTCGGCATCTCGTCTTCTACTCCGACTCAGTGAGCCTCTTAACAGCTGATGCAGAATCCCAACCCTCCTGCCATATCCTTGATTGTGTGCCTGTCCCGTTTGCATGCCTCTGGCACTGCACTGCTCTGCTCGCACTGTGCATTGCGACGCAGCAGACGTGGGCACCTGCCAGCGCTCCATCTCCCGGCCCCTCTCCCCCAAAACCAAACTAGGACCACCACTCATTTCCATCATACAATACTCGACAATCCATCATCGTTATGCCTTCAGCCATAACCGCCAGGTGTTAGGGACAGTTGAGTATAACAGAGCTGACACACACAGACTCACCTTCCACCACTATCTAACCCCTCCGCGCCAACCAACCAGCACCAGCACGCTTCTACTGTGTTGGGCGGACCTGCAAGTGCGACTTGTTGTCGTGCCTACAGCCACCGCCACCACCACTACCACCACTGTGTGTAGGTCGCAGGCCCTTCAGTATTATGGATCCGACCTTGACTCCTCCCCTCCCACCACTATCTTCCCCACCCAGGCAACTAATCAACTCCACCGCACAGCCCGCATCTCGCTGTCCACTCATCTCAGAATAAGATCGCACCTACTGGAAAAAACATGTGCTTGCAGTTGTCAGGCACTGCTGAGTACAACGGAGCCGACCTGGACTATTTCCAGCACAATCCCACCCCGTCTTCTTCCCACCATACCGTTAAGTCTTCCACCACCACCGCTGTGTGTGTTTGCTTCGCAGGTGTCAAGCACTGTTCATAACAGCAGAGCCAACTTGGACTAATTTTAAACACAAGCTCCCCCGTCGTCTTCGTACCATACTGTTCAGTCTCCCACCACCACCGCTGTGTGTGTTTGATTTGCAGGTGTCGGGCACTGTTCGGTACAACGGAGCAGACTTGGACTCCTTCCACGTGCAGCGCACGTCGGCGTACGTAGACCAGGTGCCCGTGGCATGTATAAACTGAGTTGCAGTAATAACTGCACTGCCGGTTTTACAGGTTACTAGGCGACCCTGTAGGGCCATGTAATGCGGCATGGTATGGGCATGGTATGGGCATGGTATGGGCATGGTATGGGCATGGTATGGGCATGGTATGGGCATGGGAGCGGTAGTCTATCGGTCGGGTGCCGGCGGTACTCTAGTACTTAAGTGTGCTGGAGTATTGGCGGGTGTCTCTAGTAGAAGAGTAGCCTGCTTAGCTGGAAACCCCGTGTTACTGTTACTGTATGGGCATGGTATGAGCTGCGTTGCATAAATAACTGCACCGCCGCACTAAGCTGCATTGCTGTGCAAGGCAGCGCGTGTCGGCGTACGTTTACCAGATACGTGCGGCATGTATGAAATGCGTTTCATTCATCATTTGTACCATCAAAGTGCTATATGTTGCATCACTGCACAGTGCATTGTGGTGCACGTCCGCGTGCATGGTCCTAGTGTGAACGGCATTGCCGCTGTGCTGCACCATGCATCACTGCGTTGCACGGCTGCACTCCTTCCACGTGCTCCTTCAAATTGATGATCAAATTGGTTGCATAATTCTGGTTGAATAAGTAGGTGCCGCCTGAATGAGCGACCTGGGGACTGCACACGCCATATCCCCTTCACAACTCCAGTGAATTTGCTGAAATAGGCTCAATGCTGCAGCAAAAGACACGACCCGATGCCCCCCTCCATTTGGAACAAATCGCCGACGTGGCACACACCCAGCCCTTCCTGACCCATCCTCACTTGATTGAGTACCGCACACTCACACCATCTTTACTCCTTTCAATTACGCAGCACGACGCCCACATGGCCTACCTGCCTGTTGAATAGACGCTGCAGTCCCCCCCACCAACCCCACCCTGACACACACACGATGCCCTCACCCTCCCCACCCTGACTTAAATCGCGCCCCATTTGGCACACGGCGCCGACATGGTACACATCCTTCCCGAACCTTTCTCACTCAACCTCCTCACACTCAAGCCATCCTCACTCTTTCAATGCCGCAGCACGATGCCCACATAGCCTACCTGACTGTCGAAGAGACGCTCCTGTTCCCACTTACCCTGCCCTTACTTGTCCCATTTGGCACATATCGACGACGTGGCACACACCCGACCGTTCCTTTCCCGTCCTCACTCAGATCGTGCACTTACACCGTCATCACTCCTTTCAATGCTGCAGCACGACGCCCACATGGCCTTCTTGACTGTCGAAGATACGCTCCTGTTCACCCCCCTCCCACTGTTCCCATTTGCCCTTACTTGTCCCGTTTGGCACAAATCGCCGGCATGGCGCACACCCGACCCTTCCTGACCCGTCCTCACTTGATTGAGTACCGCACACTCACGTCATCCTCACTCCTTTCAATTACGCAGCACGACGCCCACATGGCCTACCTGACGGTCGAAGAGACGCTCCAGTTTGCGTTTGACTGCCTGGCTGGGCTGCATGGGCTGGACCACAGCTTTGCCGATAAGCTGAGGGAGGCTGCGGTGAGTTGTTTCCTTATTTGTTTCACCCTTGTTTAGGGTTTGGGGTTAAGGGTTTATGGTGCTAACCGTAAGCCTCTCAGGCAAGTGTTCGGGCTCTACGCGGTGGCGGCAGTGGCGGTGTCTCTCTCCACCCACACATGCTGTCCCCTCCTGCTAGCTCCCGTCATACACCCTACCCCGCACCCCACCCCACACTCGATCCCGCACTCGATCCCCGTAGGCGCCTGATCTCGCTGGCGACACGTACACACACACACACACACACACACACACACACCACTGATGCAGAAAGTGTTTTGGCGTAATGGCGGTCTTGTGACGCACGGAGGCCCCAGCCGGGCCTGCCGGCCCGGCACTTCTTCGCGGGCTGTGGCGCGATTCTACGCGGCCATTTTCCCGGGGGTTGCGCCCCCGGACCCCCGCCGTCTAAAGTGTTCTTGTTGGTGGAACGGTCACAGATCGGCAGTATATATATTACGCTATACACGCTTACGCTGCTCTCTCATTTGTCTTTCTTTCCTTATTTCTTGCTTAGTTTTCCTACTTTGCCTTCTTTTCCCTGTGCCTCACAAACCAGGGATGTAAAGTACTTAGTACGGGTATAATACGCCGATCTCTTCTTGAAGTATTAATGGGGTATTAATAGGATGGGCTGATAAATACGCGATACGTACGGAAAGTGCAAAACTCCTTGTTTACAGCTGTTCTGAGCATTTCCACAGGCGCGCACGAGCTCCGTCCTCTTTCCCCAGCCCCCAGCAAGACTTCCAGCTGTTTGAGGCTCTTACCACAGCGCCCGGGGCCCTAGGCCCCGCAGTGTGTGTGAGGGAGGTCGGGTGGGCAGGGTTGCACAGTACGTACGTATTTCGAGTCTGGAGCATACGCACGTACGTACGTTTGGGAATACGTACGTACGCTGGCCGTACGCGTGCAAAAATCGGCTCTGTACGCAGCACTAGACGCCTTTTACTTGAAACACAAAAACGGTCATAAGTCGCGCTGCTGTGCTTGGATCTGAACCATTCCACTTGCATTGGAAAGCGGGTTGGTAGAGCTATCGATACCTCCGCAAATTTGTAGCAGTGCGCTCCAGTAGGGGGGGACCTGGAGGGCAGGGAGTTGCTGCCTTTTTTGCTTGTGGTGCGAGGGGTTCGATTAACGGAGGCGCGTTCTCGTCGCCGAGCCCTGGACCCAGCAATGCGGCGCTGCTGGTGACGAGGATCTCCGTGCCGCTGACGAACGTTGTAAAATACGACTGGCCTGGCTCCTGCTAGACTGCCCCTCGGTGGAACACTACAGGAGCGGCTTGCCCGGCGCTGCCATGGCTTGGCGAGTAGCCGCGGCGCTGCCGCGGCCCGTGCTGGGAGACGGCCCTTATCCTCCCCCCATGCAGGACGCCATGCGGCACCGATCTCGACGAGTTGATCGACGAGCGGAGGAGCTGGCGCCCGTCAATGCATGCTGGACATTGGTCAAGATGGCTGCCCGTGGAGGCGGGCTACCATCACGGCTTCAGCGGTGGCGACCGCCGAGGCAACACAGAGTAAATCCGCTTCACCAATCGCAGCGTTCGTCACCGCGCTCATCCTCGGGGTCGCTCGTCTGCCGGTGACTGGCGTTGGAAGGTCTTCAGGCAGCCTCCATGACAACTCTGTCGTCCATGCACCCCTGGAGGGTGGGACCTGGCCATGCATGAGGCATGGGGCGCCGGCTGAGCCCCATGCAAACGAGAGCTGGACAGCCATGCACTGCCAGGCGGGGACCGTTCCAGTCAGCGCCAGTCGGCTCTGCCGGCTTGACTGGCCACAAGGCCACTACTGTGACCCTGAGGAAGGTCCTCTCCTATATGCTCCTTGCCAGACATGTCTCTCAGAGACCGCTGTTTGGGGTAGTCTAGCCGGCGGGAGCGGTAGTCTATCGGCCGGGAGCCGGCGGTACTCTAGTACTTAAGTGTGCTGGAGTATCGGCGGGTGTCTCTAGTAGAAGAGTAGCCTGCTTAGCTGGAAAAACCGTGTTACTGTTACTGTTACTGTTACTGCGGTGCGAGCGCGTGCGCACGTGGTGTGCTGCAGCACCCCCCCCAGACACCCCCCTACTGCATGGCACTGCAGTATTATCGGTCATACCGATAGCCCATGTTGCAAAGCTTTCCAATGCAAGTCGAATGGTTCAAATCCAGGCAGAGGGCAGGGATCTACGTCCGTTGTTGTGTGCATCGTTGCGAGCGCGCGCGTGGTGCTGCGCAGGCCTACCCCCCTTATGCAGTGCACTTCTGCATACGAGTAGTGATCTGAATAGCTCCTGTTACAAGCTTTCCATGCAAGTAGAATGGTTAAGATCCAAGCACAGGAGCGCGAGTTATGGCCATTTCTGTGTTTCATGTAACGGCGTCTAGTGCTGCATACAGGGCGTATGTATATACGCTCCCTCACGTACGTACGTAAGTACGTACGCACGAGCGAAAAATACATTCGGACGCGTACTCACGTACCGTGCAACCCTGCGGGAGGGGGCTCAGTGTAGGGAGGCCTCCTGTAGGGATGCAGGATGTCATGAGAGGTCCACCATCTGGATGACGTCGGGCATGAGCGCCGTCCGTCGTTAGGCGGAGCAGTCGATCGCAACGATGAATTCGGGTTGGTTGGTGTGGTGCCACACCACCGGCCACACAAAAACGGCCGCAACTCACGCCCCTCCGCATGTTTTTGAGCCATTCTACTTGCAATGGAAAGCTGATAGGGAGGGCTATCCACGCGTATGCTTGTATGTCAAATCCATGCAGAATTGAGGTATGTGACGCTCCCCACACTTTTTGGTGTATTTCTCGAAATAATAGTGCCGTACTAATCAAAATGGGTCGTTGATTAAATATTACGCGTACTAATGGTCCCAAACTGCCGTACTGTACATGCCTGTCACAAACATCACAACCACAAACCCACACTAAGCGTGTCGATTCTAGGTGCAAATCAGGGGGGGCTATGATGCAAATCTGCATGTACACTTCACCCCCGCGGTTTTCAGGCTATGGAAGCAGCCTGGAGGTTTGAGCACGCACACCCAGACGAGCTGTCGCACATGGCGCGCATGCGTGTTTGCATGGCTCACATGCGTATTTGCATGCGTGCTTTCAGCGGGCGCGATATAGGAACCAGTGATGCATTGAGTTTTATACTAGATAATGCCACAGCAGAGCCGGGGGGGGGCTGTCACACTTGAATCAAGCAAAAGTCTGACCATCTCCGCTCCCCTCCACCGATCATCGCGCGAGCTGAGCGCTGATTGGATCCGATGCTCGCCGCCCAAGGCGCCCTGCAAGGCGCCCGGGGGCGCCACTCTACGCGCAAGGCAAAACGCGGTTTTGCCGCGTCCTGCCGCGCTACGCGCGGGTCCCGCCAAACGACCCGAAATTGTGCGAAAGCATGCGCGTATAGCACTTTCTGCATCACTGACACACACACACACGCACACACACACACACACACACACACACACAAAATGCGCGCACACAAACACACACGCCCGCCCCGCCCCCCCCGCCCCTACCTATCAGGCATCCCACATCGCTGGTGACGCTGAGGGCGGCAAGGGCATGGACAAACAGGAGGTCAGGCTTGAGGAAACGCTAGCACAGGTGCGTTGTGCTGTGTGCGTGTGTGTGTGTATGATTATGTGTGTGTGTGTATACATACACACTTATGTGTTTGTTTGTGTGTTTGGGTGTGGGTGTGGGTGTGGGTGTGGGTGTGGGTGTGGGTGTGGGTGTGGGTGTGGGTGTGGATATTTGTGCGTGTTTGCGTATGCGTGTGTTCACACCCACACGTCCTCAACACCGACGCCGGTCGATCGAGGTAGGACGCCCCACACCTGTTTCCACCTGTTCACACCTACACACACCAATTTGCACAGTCCACACCAGCCCACACCCGCAGCTTCTCAACGCAGTACAGGTCACGATACACCCCACATGTCCCACATCTTCCACACCTGGTCACACATTTGCAATACATATTCACACCATCCACACATGTCCACATGTTCACACCTGTCCACCCCACAGATCCTCGACACTGACGCCAAGGTGGAAGTCATGATGCACTGACCCCACACATATTGCCTGTTCAAACCTGTTCACACCTGTCCACATGTTCACACGTGGTCACACCTGTCCGCATGTTCACACATGTTAACACACACAGATCCTTGATACGGACGCCAAGGTGGAAGTCATGATGCGCGTGTTTGGGATGGCACACGCGCGGGACACGTACGTGGGGGATGCTATGGTGAGATTGGGAGGGGCGGTCAAGGGCTCGTGGCTAGGGGCTCAGGGCGTCGGGGCTAAGGGCGTCAGGGCTAGGGGCTCAGGGCAACGGGCTCAAGACTAGGCGTTAACGGGTGAGGGTGTAGGATTTAGCGTTGGTGTCTCTCCAGGCTGCGTCATCTTATGAAAAGAGATGCCGCTGGGCATATACCAATCCCCATGCTCAAATGCTCAGACTACCAAGTTATATCAGCGTTTGCCAACTTTCGGGATGCGGGGCACGTATGTTGAACGGAGGTCAGGTTGCATCATTGCAACCGACGTCAAAACGTTTGTAGACCCCCACCCTTGTTTTAACCAGACCCATGGCATGACATACGAGGCGGCCGAACAGTTACAGTTACAGTTACATCGGCTTTCCAGCAAAGACTACCTCTAGTCCTAGTACCACCGCCTAGACCCAAGTCCAGTTCTGGCCCTAACAATTACTTGTGAGGGGCGGTAGCCACCAGCCGGCTGCCTGCCAACGTGTAGTCCCAGAGCAAAAAGGAGAGCTATTGTGCGACGCCTCCAAAATAGGTCCTAACTGCTTCTAGGGGATAGGGGGTCAAGTGGCGCTTGCCAATCTACTTGACCGCCGTGGTGGAGGGGCCGGCGCCTGAGGGGCAGCCGGACCGTACACCACGGCTCTCCACCCGACCCTATCCTGAGCACGCTCAAACGCCGTGTCCGAAAAAGTCTTCCAATCAGAACGAGTGCCACTAGTTTCGCCTAGCTGCTGAATCAGTAGCTTAAGAAAATAGTGTCGGGAGGAGGCTGGAGGCCGGCCTTGCTGCCGAGCCACATCCATTGTGCAGTCAAAAGTCGTACGAGGAAGACGAGAAGCCGGCATGCGCATCACATGGCCTAGCCACTGCATTGATCGCTTTGCCACAAGGCTCTCAATTGGCTCAGTGTCGCACGCCTGCCGAATATAAGTTAATCTGTGCCGGTCGACCAGGCGCACACCCAGAATGCGACGAAGGCAGTTAGAGTGGGCAACCTCCAATCGAGTCAGTTGTGTTTTAGTAGGGGCCCATGTTTCGCAGCCGTACAGAAAGTGGGGCAGCACGAAGGTGTTGTAAACCCGCATCTTAGACCGCACTTGCATCTTCTTGCTGACCCAAATCTTATCAAACGACGCAAACACGCCCAGCGCGCGACCGACTCGCACACCGATCTCCTTTTCCACACCACCACTCTGGGTTATCCAACTCCCTAGATACTTAAATGCAGAGACGGTCTTCACTTCACCACCAGTCAGCGCAAACGTGGGCAGATCCGCGTTAAAATCTGCTGGCAAAATCATCACTTCTGTCTTGGCGGCGTTGATTTGCATGCCAAAGCTTGAGGACACTTTGTCAAGGATTTTCAGCATAAGCGCCAACTGAGCTGGGTCATGCGAGAGAGGCGGCCGAACACTTTCAAAATCAACCGCGGTTCGAATTTCTCATTGAAACCGACGTTTAGACTGTCTTGTGTGTGGCACTTGTGTGGATCATACAAATTTGTCCACACCAGGCGGCGGTGTGTGCAGCGGCGAGGACATGCGGCTGACCAAGATTACACCAAAAACGCCATCCAAACTTCTGTAGTCATGCTGCCTTTTTCACTCTCTCCCATACTTGTCCGGATCCCCCTTGTTCACACCAGGTGCGCGGTGTGAGCAGCGGAGAGAAAAAGCGGTTGACCATGATAACATCCAAACCGTCATTCAAACTTTTGTATCCATGCCGCTTTATTCAGACTTTCCCACACGTGTATGGATCCCCCTTGTTCACACCAGGTGCGCGGTGTGAGCGGCGGAGAGAAGAAGCGGCTCACCACGGTGGAGATGCTGATGGGGCCGCGCAAGGTGTGTGTGTGTGTGTAGATGTGGGGTGTGCATGCTTGGGTGGGTGGGTGTGGGTGTGCGCGTGTCAGGGGGGGTGGGCTGGGGTGGGTAGTGTGGGGGCGTGCGGGCGGTCAGGCGTGGGGGTGGGTCGTTGCTTGTGTGTGACTGTTGGGCTGTGCCAGGTTTTTGCTCAATGGATTGAATCACGTGGCCACGTCAGATATGTGCATAGTGTCTCTCCCTCTGCCGCATCACGCCTCCCCCAGGCACGACCACTACCTGCACTGAGGTGACAACAGGACCCCCACGCCCCGCAACACATGCATGGCGTAACTAGTGCTGCTGTGTTCTGAATATCCCCTGCCCCCCCCCCCCCTGCTGCCACACCAACCAGGTGCTTCTCATGGATGAGATCTCCACTGGGCTCGACTCCGCCACGTAGGTGTTTTGAGTGTTTGTATGCCAGGGGTGTACCCGCCGATCGGATTCCGATGAAAAGGGCGCCCGAAGGGCGCAAAACCGATGGTCTCTTGGGGGCGGGATCGGGAAATCCGACAAGTGTGAGGGCCCAGAGGGCCTCTCATCGGCGTCGCCGATGACCACGCCAAGCCGATCGGGGCGTTCGGCTTGGGCTCCCCCCACACTCCTACTCCGACGCAAAAGCACACAATCCCTCATTTCTGAAGCGTTTCTGCGGTTTGAAATCGCAACGTGATTCTGGCTTCCGGGAGCTCCGCCCCCGGATGCTGGTGGAGGTTAGGTGTAGGTCCGAAGTTTGGAATGGCGCTTTCCTCTGACGGCCAGGATCCTGCGCGCATACTGTGGTGTTCTACATGCATCGGTGCATCATGATACTTTCAATCAGAGTCCATTGCGGTGTTGCATGCGCCGTCCCGCCATGCGCTGCATGCATGCATGTCCGCGCCGCGCACATGAGCTGTTGCGAGCTGTTTGTCTTCTGGATGTGTGTTTGCTGCTGCCCCCCAATGAAGCTTGCGTGAGAGACCTTACCACAGCCACAGAGTACTGCGGACAGCGGGGGTCCGGGGGCGCAGCCCCCGGGAAAAAAGGGCAAGCCGATGAGTCCATGAGGCCCTCTCCTGGAAAGCCGATCAGTCAGGGAGGCCCTTTCTTGGAAAACCGATGAGTGGCATGCCCCCGAATACACCCCTGTTGTATGCGTTGGCGTACACGTTGGCACTGCAATTTCGTGTGCAGAAGAATGCGTCGGGTCTGGGAAAAGAGTGTACCAGGCACGCTGTATGTGCCCATTTCTCAGACCGGACACATTCTTCCCCACACAAAACTGCTGTGCGTTGGCTTGAAGCCGGCGGGTGCCTTGTTTCCCTCACACGTGATTGTAAGGGCCAGAACTGGACTTGGGTCTAGGCGGCGGTACCAGGACTAGAAGATGCCATTGCTGGTAAGCCGATGGTACTGGAGATGCTGTATTGTCAGTTGTATTGGTGATTGCTGTTGCAGTCAGGGGTGCGCGGGATGCATGCACACACCAGGACAGCCGGGGTTTAGGGTTCAGTGTTAAGGATGTGGGGTTCAGGTTGAAACCCGTAACCCCTTGAACCCTAGTCAATGACAGCATATAGCATCAGTTCGGGGGCCTCCCAGCCACGAAAGGCTTGAGTACCATGTCGAGTCTCTTCGGTGGAACGCACACGCCATGGTAGGGTAGAGAAGGTTTGGGTTGTGTTCGAACCCTGCGGTTGTACAGTCAACCCAGGAACTTCCTAGGGGAGAGAAAATTAGGTTGTGGCTGTGCCCAGACGCTGGGGCTGTAAACTCACCCATGAGTAGGATGGCGTAGGTGGTGGATGTGCCAAAGTTATGCGGTTGTACAGTCATTCCAGGGGCGAACAAGCTGACGGTGATAGAGTTTACAGTCGTGTGTGACGCACCTAGGAGAGGGTAGAGAAGGTTGTCTCAAAGCTCTGGTGTTGTGCAATAACCCCACCATACCCCACCGCCCCCCCCCCCCACACACTCACACGGCTGTCCCTGGAGTGAATGCCTATACACCTCAAGACCAGGTCTCTACCCCACACAGCCCACACTAGCAGCCCACAATTCTCTGCAGATTTGTTGCTGTCCATACACCCTCCCGACAGCTGGTCGACTGGCGCGCTGCGTGGCCCCCCGGTCTCTCCAAGTATATCTCCCTCTAGATGTGTAGTCTAGACCTGCTCTCATGCCGCGTATTCCTCTGGGCGCGCACACGTGGGACCTGTCAAAACCTTCCCGACAGCTGGTTCCTGACACCACGCCCTCCTCCCTCCTCTGTGCAGGCTGTACACCATCACAAAGTTCCTAAGCGAGGTGAGTGCGTGTTGGGCGGTTGTTGGGTGGTAGTTGGGGAGGTCGTTGGGTGGTTGTTGGGAGGTGGTCAGGTGGTTGTTGGGTCGTGGTGGGGGGGTGTTTTGAAAGTCTTTTGACTGTGGCTGGCCATTGGCTGGGTGGCGGTTGTGTCTGAGTGTACACCATGAACGAGTTCGCCCATGGGCTACGTGTGTGGTTGTTTGAGAGGTTGTTGGGAGGTTGTTGGCAGGTTGTTCGGCGAGGTGGGTGGTTGTTGGGGAGGATGTTGTGGGGTTGGCAGGAGAGGCGGGAGGTTGTTTGTGGTTGGGCGGTGCTTGGGGCCCACTTGGCACGATCATCAACTGTTTGGGAGAGGTGGGTTTGGGCAAAGTTGTTGAGAGGTTGTCAAGCAATGTGTTGCAAGGGGGTTGGGATGTGTTGCGAGGGGGTTGAGAGGTGGCTCAGAAGATGGTTGGGGCCTGGTTGGGGCCTGACTTGAGGTTCATGATGGTGGGAGGTAGTTGATGGTCGGGGAGGTTATGGGGAGGTTATCGAGCGGCGTGTATAGGTTGTTGGGAGGTGGCTGGGTGGTTGTTGGGCCTGACTCAAGGTGTATTATGGGTGGGGTGGCGGTTGGGGAGGTTGTTTGGAGGTTTTCAAGCAAGGTTGGAGGTGCTCTTTAAAATGCCTGGCTGATGGCTCGGCAGATGGTTGGGCACAACTCGTGGTTAATTATGGGTGAGTTTTGAGGTTGTTGGGAGGTCCCTGTGTGTGGTGGATGGGCCTGACTTGAGGGTAACAAGTGAGGTGGGTGGTCGTTGGGGAGGTGGTGGGAAGGTTTAGGGTGAGGAGGTTATTGGGGAGGAAGGTGGGAGGTAGCTGGGCGGTGGATGGGCCTGACTCGAGGGTCGTGAGGTGGGTGGCTGTTGGTTAAATTGCTGGGGTGGTTGTCTGGCTAGGTGGTCGGTTGTCGGGATGTCGTGGTGATGTTTTTGGGAGGTTGTGAGGTTTTTTGGTTGTACAGGTTTTACACGTACGCGCCTGGAGGACCCCTGGAGTGTCATTTAAGGCCTAGACTACACGCCTAGGGGGGCTCTACTAGGAAGGCCACGCAGCGCGCCAGCCTACCAGGGTAGGTTGTTTGGTGTAGTTGGAGGTTGTTGTGTGATGGATGGGAGGTTGTGAGGCCGTGGCCGGGCGGGGCTTGGGCCACACTCCACACCGCTACCAAGCGTATGGGCAAGGTGGGTTTTTGTTGGCTAGGTTGCGACCGTGCCGACTGGGCGGTGGTTGGGTTAGGTGTGGGTGGTTGGCGCATACGCAGTGTTGGTGGAACTACCAATGCTTGCAGCCAGCAAAGCACCCCTCTTCCCTGCCTGCCCCCGCGTGCAAGGATCATGTGCATTCTCACAACAACACGGCGCCTTTCCCCCCTACCCCACGCACAGGCCACGCACGCCCTCGAGTTCACCGTTCTCATCTCACTCAAGCAGCCGCAGCCAGAGACCTACATGCTGTTTGATGACGTGCTTCTCTTCTCTGAGGGGCGTGTGGTGTACCATGGTGCGCGCGGGCCTGAAGGAGTTGATCGCACTCACTTTTGGGAACCTCTGTCGAGCAACCAGCAAAAGGAACACCTTCCCTTCAGTCTGTGACGCGTGTCAATCGGCAGCAGCAGCAGGCGCCCATGGCCATGTCAACGCCCGCACACACTTACTCCTACCACATTGTCTCTGATGCCCCCCCCCCCTATTTGTATCCGTTCTCCCCCAACCCCTTACTCCGCCCAACCACTCGCATGCCCCGTGTCTGATGTTCTCCCCTTCCTCTGAACCCTCCTGCGCACCCTTCTCAGCGTCCTGTTTACATGCGACATGCGCTGAGCATCAACCATTCCGAAATACCAACAAACACCCTCTGCTCGCCCACCTTTTCGCAGGCCCCGTGCCTGACGTGCTCCCCTCCCTCAGCACCCTGGGCTTCACGTTTCCCACACTTGTACGATTCTGCCGATTCTCCACACAACCACCCAGCACCTACGCACCCCCACCCGTTTGCAGGCCCCGTGCCTGACGTGCTCTTCTTCCTCAGCAACCTGGGCGTTACTTGAAAGATTTTGCTGATTCCCCACACAAACGCCCAGCACCTGCTCACCCCCACCCGTTTGTAGGCCCCGTGCCTGACGTGCTCCCCTTCCTCAGCACCCTGGGCTTCATGTGCCCCACGCGCAAGGACGTGCCGTCCTTCCTGCTCGAGGTCATGACACCGTCAGGTGAGACCGTGGATGGAAGTGCTTATTGTTTCGAAGATGGCAAGGACAGAGAGAGAGACAGACAGGCATAAAGACACAGAGAGTCAGATAACGAAGAGAGGGAGAAAACAGAGAGATAGAGGGGGAAACGGGCGACAAACGCTGGATAGGAGAGGTGGACCGACCAAGACACACATGTTTCAAGCAGCCGTCATGTCACGCATACACCTCGCTGTCGGATTTCAGAAAGGTCTCACAGAGTGAACACGGCAGGCTGTCGACCCACGGGCTGCTGCGCCAACCTGTGGAGCGCACAGTTAACCCCTTCTGTAGCCGCGCTTTGTCTTTGCGCCTCCTTACGTCCGAAGACAAAATAATATAAGAAAACGCCCCGCAAAGTCCCACAAAGGTCTCAAATTCCAAATAAGGAGACCCTATTAGTGGACCCCGGCAAAGGCAAAGCGTGGCTATGGTACTGTTATGAGTGTTGGGAAGATGTGACCCATGAGCTGACCCCTGGAGGCCCAGCAACGACGTGCCCTCCTTGCTGATCAAGGTCATGACGCCGCCAGGTGGGACCATAGTCGGTATTGCAGTTTTTTTGAAAGAGCCAGAGAGAGATAGAGATACAGACAAGTGCAGAGAGAGAGAAGAGACAGAGATGCAAGAGAGAGCGGAGTTGTTGGATGGCCGTGATAAGGTTGCCAGCAGCTGGCAGGTAGGGCAGTCACCACGCTGTGATACTTGACGAAATCGCCAAAACAAAGCTTTGGGTGAAACTTTATCCAGGGATTTCCAACCAACCAAACATCACCCCAAGAGTCCAAGTGTGGAGGAAGATACAAACGTCAAAGTTTAAAAGGTGTTCGGATCCACGCACTCACGCACGCACACACGCACAAGCACAGTCCCGCCCGTCCTCTCTTGCCCTTCAAACACAGGCTAGCGCACCTACCACAGCAGCTCCCGCAAACGGCCCTTGGAATAAGGAACCAGCACCAGACACACTACACATAGATACTCACATGAGCACCTCCCCCACTCACCCACCCCTTCTCCCGCCCTTCCAACCCAGGCAAGCGTGCCTACCACAGCAGCTCCCTCAGACATCCCTCGGTCGAAGTCACAGCCAGCCGACACACTACAGAGATGCAGCCCATGCACAAACCACCCACCCACCCTCCACCCACCCACCCACCCACCCACCCACCCACCCACCCACCCACCCACCCACCCACCCTTCCCCCGCCCTTCCATCACAGGCCAGCACGCCTACCACAGCAGCTCCCTCAGACATCCCTCGGTCGAAGGCACCGGCAGCAGGCAGGCGTCAGAGATGCTGGTGCCCCTGGAAGAAATGGCGCGGCACTTCTGGGAGGAGAGTGCACAAGGACAGGCGATGGCAGAGGCACTCGCGGAAGGGGTGCCGCAAAAGGTGTGTTTGGGGTGCTGGGTTGATATTCAATGTGGGTTTGGGGTTTAGGATTTTAGGTTGAAGGTTTCTCTGGGAGGAGAGTGTGCAAGGACAGGCGATGGCGGAGGCGCTCGCTACAGGGGTGCCGCAATAGGTGGGTCTAGGGTGTAGGGTTGATAGTAAAGGGGGCGTCAGGGTTTAGGGTTTCGGTTGATGTGTTTTTGAGGTTAAGGGTTTTGTCGGAGGAGAGTGTGCAAGGACAGGCAATGGCGGAGGCGCTCGCGGCAGGGGTGCCGCAAGAGGTAGCTCCAATGTTTACATTTCGGGGTTTAGGGTGAAGGGTTTAGGGTTGAGGGTTTGGAGTTGAGGCTTTAGAGTTTTCTTGGAGGAGGCGAGTGTGCAGAGAAAGGCGATGGCGGAGGCGCTTACAAGGTATGAATGGATGTGCGATGTGTGGATGTGTGGACGTGTTACTGGGTGAACGCGTGTGGGTGCAAAGGGGAGGGGGGGGGGACGTGAGGGCGTCTCTCCACGGTTTCATAAGCAGGAGAGCCACCCAGACGCCCTCACATGTCCCCATTCCCCACACGCATGTGAACACGCAACCACCACACTGAGTGTAAACGCAGGCCTGCCAACCAGACGCCCTCGTGCACTCACACTATGCCCCCCACCCACCCACCCCCATTCACCCGCCCATTCAACCCCACCCCCCTCCTCCCTCTTCCCACCCCTTCCTCACTCTCTATTCCACTGTTGACACCGCAGGCCTGCCTCCCAGGCACCCTCGTGCACTCACACGATGCCCCTTACCCACCCACCCACCCACCCACCCACCCACCCACCCACCCACCCACCCACCCACGCACCCACCCACCCACCCACCCGTTCAACCCCACCCACCCCTCTTCCCTCTTCCCACCCCTTCCTCACTCCCTATTCCACTGTTGCCATCGCAGGCCCGCCACCCAGACGCCCTCGTGCACTCGCACTTTGCGCTCACTTACCCCGAGGCCATCGGCATGGCATCCAGGCGGCAGCTTATGATCATGATGCGGGACAAGATCCTGCTGCGTGGGCGCGTGGCACAGGTCGGTGTTTATTAAGGTTTATGGTAGGGTAGGGGAGGGTAGGGGAGGGGAGGGAAGGGTAAAGTAGGGTAGGGTAGGTCAGGGTTTATGGTAGTCGTGTCAAGAGTTCCCGGGTTAGTTTGTGCGCCTGAGGATGACACGTTGCGGTGCCTGGTCGTTGTCGAGATGCCTGGAGACAGCATTTTGGCTGTGTTCAAGCGGCACTTCACAATTGTGATGCAAGGCGCGATGCTGCTGCGCGGGCGCGTGGCGCAGGTGGGTGTGGAGGGTGTGTAGTTGAGGGTCCAGTGTACTGGTCAATGGTTTTTGGGTCGGTGTGGGTGCCCGGGGATGACACGTTGAGGGATGCCTGTTGGCAGGTTGGGATGCCTGGAGACGGCAGTTTGGCTGTGTTCAAGCGACGCTTCACAATCGTGATGCGGGACAAGACGCCGCTGCGCGGGCGCGTGGCGCAGGTGGGTGTTTATTGGAATGTTAAGTCCAGGGTCCAGGGTCAAGTCCAGAGTTTCTGTTTTTGTGTGGGCGCCTGGGGATGCCACTTCCATGGATGCCTGGTGGAAGGTTGGGGTGCCTGGGGGTGCCTGGTGGCAGTTGGGATGCCTGGAGATGGCAGTTTGGCTGTTTGCACGATCGTGATGCAAGGCAAGATGCTTCAGCGCGGGTGCGTAAGGCAGGTTGGTGTTTGGGGTGTATAGTTGAGGCTTAGGGTTTCCAGGTCAGTTTGGGCGCCTGAGGATGACATGGTAAGGCGCCTGGTGGCAGTTAGGATTCCTGGTGGCAGGTGGGATGCCTGGTGGCAGTTGGGGTTTGCTGGGAATGGCAGTTTGGCTGTGTTCCAGAGCCACTTCACGATCGACAGAATGTGGCATCGACCACACACGCAGGTTGTTGTCGTAGGCCTCGTATCACAGCTCACTCTTCTACCAAGAATAACTGTGCAACCAAAGCAAGCAAGCAAGCAAGCGAGCAACCAACCAGCACACCAACTAATCCGCAAAGTAGCACACCAAGCAACCAACCAACAACAACATAAATCACCACAGCCAGTCCACAAACTGCCTCACACCACCAAGATCAGAGTCATGACACAATGAACCGCATTGATCAGAGGACTTGGTGAAACACTACTGAGTTTTTTTCATTTGTGCGATTTTTCAAGCTTAGTAAGCCTTTCCTAAAATCCACACGTGGTGAAGAATCCACACTTGGTGAACGGTCGGAAATGTTACATCGTAACAACGTAACAAGCGGTTACGTCGACCACACACACACAGGTTGTTGTCCTCGGCCTCATCACCGGCTCCCTCTTCTACAAGCTCGAAAAGACCGCGGAAGACGGCCTGTCGTTCTATGGAGCGTCGTTCATGGCGACGCTGCTGCTCGCATTTGGCGGCTTTGCACAACTGCCGTTTGTGATTGAGATGAAGCGGTGAGGGAGTGTGTGAGTGTGCGTGTGTGTCTGTGTGCATGCGTGCGGCGACGCTGCTGCTCGCATTCGGCTGCGTTGCACAGCCGCCGTTTGTGATTGAGATGAAGCGGTGAGGGAGTGTGTGAGTGTGCGTGTGCGTGTCTGTGTGCGTGTGGGTGGCGATGCTGCTGTCGCATTCGGCTGCGTTGCGCAGCTGCTGTTTGTGATTAAGATGAAGCGGTGAGGGTGTGCGTGAGAGAGTGTACGTGTGTGCGTGTGCGTGTGTGGGTGGGTGTGTGTGGCGACGCTGCTGCTCGCGTTCGGTGGCTTTTCGCAGCAGCCGTTTGTGATTGAGATGAAGCGGTGAGGGAGTGTGTGAGAGCAGGCGGGCGGGCGCGGGAGAGAGAGAGGGAGGGCGGGTGGGCCGGTGGGCGGGCGGGCGGGCGGGTGGAAGGGTCAGGGTGTTTTCTGTGTGGCAACGCATCTGCTTGCATTTGATGGCTCTGCACAACCGCCATTTGTGATTGAGCTGAGGCAGTGAGAGCCACGGGGTATGCAAATGGGGCGCGCACACGCATGCAGTTGAGGGGTGTTGGTGGATGTGGGCCATAACTATGAATGCATGCACGTGTCCACGCATGTGTGCGGCGGTCTTCCTGCTCGCGTTCGGTGGCTTTATGCAGTCGCCGTTTGTGATTGAGATGAAGCGGTGAGGGAGTGTGTTAGAGAGCTGGCGGGTGGGTGGACGGGCGGACGGGAGGGTGGGAAGGCGGGAGTGCGGGAGTGCGGGCGGGTTGGTGGGTCTGTGTTGGTGTCTGTGTGCTCACTGTCTGTGTGCTCAAATTTTGTCTGGATTTCCACAGCCGCCAATTGTGAAAGATATGAGGTGTTGAGAGCCCTGAGGTGTGCCTTGGGGCACGCACACACACACAGTTTAGGGATGCCGGTGGATTCGGGGCATAACTAATCAACGTGTGCACGCGTATGGGTGTGTGTGCGGCGATGCGGATGCTTGCTTTTGGTGGCGTAGCGCACCTGCCGTTTGTGATTGAGATGAAGCATTGAGGGGGGCTGTGAGGGAGTGGGCGGGCGGGCGGGCGGGTCTGGATGTTTGTCTGTGTGGTGACGCTTCTGCTTACAGTTGGTGCATCTGCACAACCGCCATTTGTGATTGAGATGCGGCGGTGAGAGCCACGCGGTGTGCACATGAGGCGCGCACACGCATGCAATTGATGGGTGTTGTGGATGTGGGGCATAACAAACGAACGCATGCACGTGTGCACGCGTTGGGGTGTGTTTGCGGTGATGCTGCTGCTCGCACTAGGTGGCTTTGCGCAGCTGTCGTTTGTGATTGAGATGAAACAATGACGAGGGCCCAGGGGCCCAGGGGCCCATTTCAACGGGGTTGCACAGGGGTGGGTGAAGCTGGGCACATGATAGCATGCATGTGCATGCACTCACTCAAACGCGTGCACACGCACACGCCAACGCAGTGTGTGGCACAAGCAGCGCGACTCCTACTTCATCCCGGCAACAGCGCAGGGGCTGGCCATTGCGCTGACACAGGTGTGGGCGTGGGCTTTGTTTGTGTGTGGGGGGTGCATTTTTGTGAGGTGCAGGGTTAAGGGCAGGTTATTTGTTGATGCAGGGCAGGTGCAGGGCGGGTGCGCGGCAGGTGCACGGTAGGTGCAGGGCAGGTGCACGGCAGGTGCAAGGCAGGTGCAGGACAGGTGTGGGGCAGGTAAATGGTAGAAGGACTTGGATGTGGGACTCACACTTCATGTGTTGGAAGTCGTTTGCGAGGGGTTCCATTTGTTCGCTGTGTTTGGGTTTGGGATTGAGCGCGCATTGTGACAGTCTACAAGCTATTTACCCAAATCCCCACTTCCCGAGCAATGATGTTTACCCAACTGCCCAATTGCCCATTTCCCTCAGCCCAACTTCCAACTTACCAGCTCACCACCCCTCCTGCACATCTGCCAAGCTCCCTAACTGATGAGCCTGCCAACTACCCAACTGCCCAACTGCCCCGCTCCCTAATTGCGCAACTGCTAAGCTTCCCATTTGATGGGCTGCCAAACTGCCGGACCGCCCAACTCCCCCAATGCCTGCCGTGTCTGCGCAGCTGCCCATCACGCTCATTGAGTGCACGCTCTTCTCGCTCATCTTCTACTTCATGGTGGGTGACCGAGGGAGGGGATGGAGGGGGTGGGGGCATGCATGGCTGGTGGCGGTGGTAGTGTGCGGGTAGGATCTGATTCCTGTGTTGGAGCATCAGCACTTGCGCACACATGTATGTGTGCCATCGCAGGGCGCCTTCTACATGCCGGCCGGCCACTTCTTCATCTTATGTTTGACTCTGGGTCCTCAAACATAAACAAATCTGCTAGGAGGATTTTCTGGATGCTGGTTCCTGAAAAACAAACGATCCAGATGACTGCCTGAATCTTGATATTATTTCTGTTCTTCAGCTATTTCAGTGCGGCTTCTACTACGTGTCGGCCGGCCACTTCTTTCACATATTCTGTTTGAAGCTGTGTTTTCAAAGACACACAATCGTGGTTCTGGTTTGTTTTACACAAACGGCGCCATCGCCACTCTGAATCGTGTGCCTATTCTGTACTTCTGCCATATCACAGGTCAGCTTCTACATGTCGGCCGGCTACTTCTTCACAATACATGCGTGACGCTGGTGTGTCAAACACACAGATCTAGGTGACTTCCTGATTCTTGACCCGCTCTGTTCTTCTGCCAAATGTCAGGTCAGCTTCTACCTGTCGGCCGGCTACTTCTTCACCTTCTACGTGACGCTGGTTTCTCAAACACACAGATCTAGGTGTCTTTCTGAATCTTGACCCTCTTTGTTCTCCTGCCAAATGTCAGGTCGGCTTCTACATGTCTGCCGGCTACTTCTTCACCTTCTATGTGACGCTCATCGCGACTTCGCTCGCCATCTCGGCGGTCTTCCGACTCGTGGCGTTCATGTCGCCTGACATGGTGGGTAATATTGTGCAATCATGAAATGAATGTGCCATGCCACAGGCTCTCTCTATGTGTGCACGATTGCACATGCGTGCGTACGTGCATGTGTCGCAGCTGGGATTTAAGGTGTGATAATGTTGCTCGCCATCTCGGCGGTCTTCCGACTCGTGGCGTGTGTGTCGCCAGACATGGTGCAGAATATAGCTTGGACTGGGTTTCAAATGAATGTTCCTGGCCCAGCTGTCCCGTGCCTGTATGTGTTGGCGTGCGTGCATGTGTGTGTGCGGGCGGGCGGGCATGGGTCAAGGATTCACTTTTGTTACGGCGGGTTGTCTTAGCTGGAATGCCATGTAACTGTAACTGTACCTGTAACGGCGGGTGCGCTTGATGGCAACGTTGCTCGCCATCTCGGCAGTCTTCTGACTCGTGGCGGTCAGGTCGTCCGACATGGTGGGTGATACAAGGCTTGAGCTGGGTTCCAAATCAATATTCCTGGCCTGGCTCTCTCGTGTATGCGTGTATGGGCGTGTGTGTGGGTGGGCGGGCATGTGTCACGGTTGAAATTCGGGGGGGGGGGTGCGTGGCGGCGACATTGCTCGCCATCTCATTGATCTTCTGACTCGTGGTATTCATGTCGCCAGGCATGGTAATTTTAACGAGATGATTTTCCTGGCGTGGTCTGTGTGTGCATGCGCGTGTGCCTGCGCGTGCGTTCCCGCCGCAACCTTGGTCTTCCACCTTGGCGCAATAACTGGCGGGTAATAATTAGGCGTATTTATCCTCAAACCACACTGCCATCATCAAAACACACTGCCATCATCATCCCAGACAGCAAACCTCGCCCCTCCAAAACCCCACTCAGGCCGTCGCCAACACGTTTGCCTCCCTCTGCATCCTGCTCTTCAAACGTAGTTTCAACACACTGCCTCCACCATTCACCAAACATCAAACCTCGCCCCTCCCAAACCCCACGCAGGTCGTCACCAACACGTTTGCCTCGCTCTGCATCCTGCTCTTCATTCTCACGAGTGGTTTTGTAATCGTGCGCGACTCCATCCCGCACTGGCTCATCTGGGTCTACTACCTGTCGCCGTTTGCGTACTCAATCAGGTGTGTGGCGTGGGTGGTTCTGGGGTTGGGGCTGTGTTTCATCGTGAGCACTGCGTTTGATCGTGAACACCTTGTATTTGCACCGTCTCTTCTGAGTGTACCGCTACCTGTTGACGTTCGCGTACTCAATCAGGTGTGTTTGGGGTGGGTGGGTCTGGGGCTGGGTCTGTGTTTCATCGTGAACACTGCGTTTGATCGTGAACACCTCAATTTATCAATAGCTCAGGTGGGTGTACTACCTGCCCCCTTTTGCGTACTCAAGCAGGTGTGTGGCGTGGGTGGGTCTTGGTTTTGGGCTGTGTGCCATTGTGAGCACTGTGTTTGATCGTCAGCACCTCCATCCCGCACTGGCTCATCTGGGTCTACTACCTGTCTCTGTTTGCGTACTCAATCAGGTGTGTGGCGTGGGTGGGTCCGGGGTTGGGGCTGTGTTTCATCATGAGCACTGCGTTTGATCGTGAGCAGCTGCATTTTGCATTGGCTCATCGGGGTGTACCGCTACCTGTCAATGTTTGCGTACTCAATCAGGTGGGTAGGAAGTCGTACTGTCCGTCGCATGTGTGTTATTGCCGAAGCTGTGGGTGTGGGTGTGGGTGTGCTGCGCAAATTAAACCAAAGCGAGAGGGTGATGTTACGAAGCTGCCTGCCAAGTTCCAGCGCCAACAGATAAGGCCAGGTTGTACCTGGGCTGGGGGACAATTGCAAAAAAAACAAGAGCGTTGAAGCTCCTCTTACAACCCACGAAGTATTTCTGCCCCAAGCTCTCTGCATTGCATGCAGGCATATCGTCATCAACGAGTTCACGTGGGCAGACAAGACTTTAGATGTCCCTCGACCTCGACCCACGCAATCCTTTTGCAATCTCTCTTCCTTGCACGCAGGTGCAGCGTTATCAACGAGTTCACGTCGTCAGATTAGCCTCTACCCCCGATGACTCATCGCAGCCGACATGACCTCGATGATCATGATTTTGAATGCCAGTAACAGTAACACGGGGTTTCCAGCTAAGCAGGCTACTCTTCTTGAATGCCACTTTTTGTAAAATTATACTTTGTAAAACACCCACGTAACACTCTGTCAATCTCTCTTCCTTGCCTGCAGGTGCATCGTCATCAACGAGTTCACGTCGCCAGACTGGCAGGTCCCCACCTCGCAGCCTGGAGTGACCCTGGGGGATGCGATGCTCAACGCACTCAGCTTCTACAAGGGGCGCGTATGGATCTGGGTGGGTGATATGGACGGGTGTGACTGTGTCTGTGCCCTCGCAGAGGTTTTTTTTAACAGGTTTTACACGTGCGCGCCTGGAGGACCTTGAGGGCCTAGACTACTCGTCTAGGAAAGCTCTTCTGATAGAGCCCGCAAGGCCACGCAGCGCGCCAGCCTACCAGGAAAGCAAACAAAAAAACAAAGAAGTTGCCCTCCTCCCACCCCGGCCTCGAGGAGGGGGTTATGCAACTGTGTGGAGAGGTTGGGTGGTTGGGGTGTCTGGCTCTATCGTGCGATGCTTGCCGCGCTCAGCAACGAAAAGCGCATGGATCCACGTGTGTGGGTTGTTGGGAGCGTTGGGTTGGGTGATGGAGTCGTTGGCCGGCTGGGATGCGTGCAGTGGACTTCCCCTCCCCTCCCCCGTTCCCACTTACATGGCGCACACACGCGCAGACACAGACACAGACAGACACGCACACACGCACACACGCTCACACGCACACACGCACACATGCACACACGAGAGAGAGAGAGAGAGATCGTTACAGAGAACTCTGCACGGCAGACCTAGATAGGCTGTTTCTAGTCATCAATTGAGGAGATTCCGTTTGAAGGCGGGAGACCAACCGTGCGCCAGCAAGAGGGTGAACAACCTCATTCGTAAAGCAGTGGGGGAAAGGGGCAGTGGCGGTCATTGACGGCTGTGTTCGTCAATCCGCCTCGACTGAGTTTAAACTAGGTGTCGGCAGAAGGACTTCCACAGCTGTGGAAATCATGCTAAATGATCCACTCGGTGGCGACTCGCTCGGCGAACTCGGGGCGCTCGGGGATGTCGCGTGTGAAGTTGAAGAGATGGATGTTTGCGGAGGGCGTGGAACGTGACGGAGTGGGCGCAAAAGTCACCGGCGTGAGCCGGAAGGTGGTGGCGCCGCCGGCATAGAGCGAAGTCGTGTCCGAACAGCGGTAGTCGTGCAAGTGGGAGGCAGTGGGAGGGAGGCAGCGGGAGGGTAATCGGAGGGAGAGGGGGAGGGGCGGGAGAGGGTTAGGGAGGGGCGGGGGGCACAAGATGGGGTGGGGTGCAGCGGGGATGGAGGGGTGGAAGACAGGAGAAGGGAGGGAGGAGAGGGGAGAGAGGAGGGAGCCACACTGTGGCCCGGCCACATGGCGCATACATAGGCGCTGGTAGCATGGGGGGGGTGCATGGGGTGCATGTGCGCGCATGGGGCGCATGGGGAGGGGCAACTCCATGTGACGAGCATGTGGGTGTATGGAGGTCGACGGGGCGGCAGTGGGATAAGCGGTGGGTCTCTTGAGGTGGGGCGTGGGGTCGAATGAACGACTGGGCAGTGGGCGGTGGGCGGGACGGTGGCGGCTGGAGGAACTCGGTAGCTCAAGCGCTGAGCGCTGAGCGCTGGCTCGGGCCGCATGGCGGTCGAGGTGATGGCACTGAGATACCTGGGCTCCGTTGTCTGAAGCTGCAGAGCTGCGGGGGGAGGGAAATCTGTGCGGTAGGGCGTCACGTGTTTTTTGCCATGTGGAGGGCGTGCGAGAGAGTGCGGATGGACTGAGTTCCTGGATGCATGCGTCCACTGGCTGCTGAATTGGCAGCCCGACAACAGGGGGCGTACGGAGGAGGAGAGGCGGCGAGAATCGGCGGCGGCATGGGTGAAGGGGGGTCGACGTAGGCGGCGGCGATGACTGCGCGGGCGCAGCGCCCACAGAGTGGGGCGCCCACAGAGTGGGCATGCACACACGCACACATGCACACACGCACAGACGCACACACACACACACACACACACTGTGACGCACAGACACACACACACACACACACACACACACACACACACGCACGTACACACACGCACGCACACATGCACACACCCACACCCACACATGCACACACATGCACACACATGCACACACACACGCACACGCGCGCGCACACACACACACACGCGCACACTGCCCCCATATCCAGGGGGGCGTCGGCTACCTGTTCGGCATCTACGTCCTCGCGACCATCGGCTCAATCATCTCACTTGCGTACCAGGACGCACCCGTCCAGAGAGCAAAGGTAGAGGGGGGTGGGGAGGGAGGGGGGGGGGGGGGGGGGGCAGGGTCAATATACTGCTTTAGACCGCATGGTAATTATGGTAGCACTTCCCAAGGGTTACTTCCCGGACTAACTCAGATTTAGATCGCTTCGGCATCGTCGCGTCTTGTTGTCTTGCACATGTACAGCCATCAACAGCCACACCGGTTGGGCATCATGAATGGCGCAACCATGTCGCTCGCGTACCAGGATCCACACGCCCAGAGAGCATAGGTGGGGGTGGTCTGGGTGTTTTTACTGCTTGGGGGGGGAACTGCGGGGTACTGTTGCACTAGAAAACCTTATCAGCAGAAACACTCGCGTGTTACTCAGTTTGGTGTCTTGTTGGTGTTTCGTCTTGAACCCTCATACAAGCACTTGTCAGCGCCACGGCAACCATCGGTTCAATCATCAGTTTGTGTCACGCGCTTACCAGGACGCACAAGGGCGCAGAGATTGTTATTTACAACAGGGGTTGACGCCGGGTTAAACCAGAGGCTGATTTCGGGCAATCTGCAATATGTACAGTACATGCCGTTGCGTGTGTGCGCCCAGACGCCGAATGGTCCATCAGCTCGAAGTGTTGTTTTGCGTTCTTTCCACCCACCCACACACACACACAAGCAAGCACCCCCTCCCCCCTCCTCCATCCCCCCCTCTCTCGCGATCAGGTGCCAGACAAGGACGAGATTTGCGCAGCAGCCGCAGCTGCCAACGAGCTCAGACGCAAGATCATTGACCGCAAGAACACGCAGTCAAAGGCGGGCGCAGCACAGGGAGGCGTGGCCACGGAAGCAGCGGGCGTCAACGGTACGACCCCCCCCCCCCTTCCCCCTCTCCCCCCGCAACTCCCTCATGTGTTTGTGTGAAGACAGATGTCAAACGGGAGGACATTTCGGTATGCTCGACCGAAAAAACAAAAAGTTAAATATGGCAGGAGCGCCACAGGGAGGCGCGGTGTCTCAGTCAGCGGGCGTCAATGGTGCGCGTGCGTGCAAGCAGGCGCCATGATGGCGCTCAATTGCCGATCATCGTGATCGCAGGAACACGATGGTAACGGAGTGAGCACCCGAGAGGGGGGCTGCAGCTGAAGATGTCTGCAGATGGTATAGTGACACACACAATCACACGCACACAACCATGCCCCCGCCAGTCAGCACACGTACACAGGCATACGCACACACTGCTGCGCAGGCACGGCAGCTGCTGCCAATGCCGCTTCAGCTGGCGACACCACCGCCAAGGCGGCGAGCGCAATCGGCAGCGTTGCATCGTCGCTGCCGTTCCAAACAGTGACGCTCGTGTTCAGGGTGAGGGTGGTGCTGTGGCAGTTGCGGCTGTCGCTGCAGTTCCTGTTGCTTTGGGATGCTGCCACTGTTGCTGTTGCTGCTGCTGCTGCTGCAGCTGCAGCGGTTGCTTTTGATGTTGTGTTCAGGGGCTCAATTAACGGAGGCGCGTTCTCGTCGCCGAGCCCTGGACCCAGCAATGCGGCGCTGCTGGTGACGAGGATCTCCGTGCCGCTGACGAGCGGGGTAAAATACGACTGGCCCGGCTTCTGCTAGACTGCCCCTCGGTGGAACACTTCAGGAGCGGCTTGCCCGGCGCTGCCATGGCTTGGCGAGTAGCCGCGGCGCTGCCGCGGCCCGTGCTGGGAGACGGCCCTTATCCTCCCCCCATGCAGGATGCCATGCGGCACCGATCTCGACGAGTTGATCGACGAGCGGAGGAGCTGGCGCCCGTCAATGCATGCTGGACATTGGTCATGATGGCTGCCTGTGGAGGCGGGCTACCATCACGGCTTCAGCGGTGGTGACCGCCGAGGCAACACAGAGTAAATCCGCTTCACCAATCGCAGCGTTCGTCACCGCGCTCATGCTCGGAGGCGCTCGTCTGCCGGTGACTGGCGTTGAAAGGTCTTCAGGCAGCCTCCATGACAACTCTGTCGTCCATGCCCCCCTGGAGGGTGGGACCTGGCCATGCATGAGGCATGGGGCTCCAGCTGAGCCCCATGCAAACGAGAGCTGGACAGCCATGCACTGCCAGGCGGGGACCGTTCCAGTCAGCGCCAGTCGGCTTTGCCGGCTTGACTTGCCACAAGGCCGCTACTGTGACGCTGAGGAAGGTCCTCTCCTATATGCTCCCAGACATGTCTCTCAGAGACCGCTGTTTGGGGTAGTCTAGCCGGCGGGAGCGGTAGTCTATCGGCCGGGAGCCGGCTGTACTCTAGTACTCAAGTGTGCTGGAGTATCGGCGGGTGTCTCAAGTAGAAGAGTAGCCTGCTTAGCTGGGAACCCCGTGTTACTTGTTACTTGTTCAGGGTGACGGTGTGTGTTGCGGTTGCTGGTGTCGCTGTCACTGACGCCGTGCTTGCCGCCGGACGCCTCACGCCTCACGCCGGACGCCTCACACCAGTACCAGCTCCAATACCATGCGCTCACCGCCTACCATCCCGACTGCCTGCTTGCCCCCACACACCTCAGGACATCCGCTACTCCGTGCCCAACCCCAACTTTTCGCGCGCGGCCGTAAAGGCAGTTGCGGCTGCGACTGCAAAGGGGGAGGCCGCAGAGGCCGGCGTGGTGCGCGCAGCTGGCAAGATGGTGCGTGTGGGTGGCGGTGTGCATGTGTGTGCGTGTGCATGCGCGCGTGTGTTTGGGGGCAGAGGGAGAGGGGGGGGGGGGGGGGGGCAAGGCAGTGGTGACAGCAAATGAGGAGGCGCCAGAGCCTGGCCGACGCGCCTTGATAGAATGCCACGCTGCGCCAGCGCGTTCACACTGCATTCCGGCCATCCTGCGTGCATGTGTATGTGTGTGTGTGCGTGTGCGTGTGTGCGTGCCGTCTCTTGTGTTGTGTCATGCACAGCTGTCTCTCCTCGACGGAGTAACTACCTACAACAAGCCCCTGGCATTCACATCGCCAATACATGATGGCCACTCACCACTCTGTGCATGCGCTGTGTTGTGTACCGTACACAGCTGACGCTCCTGGATGGGGTGACCGGCTACATCAAGCCTGGTGTACTGACCGCGCTCATGGGCGGCTCTGGCGCGGGTGAGGGGGGTTGGGGTGGGTACGGGCGCGTGCTATATGCAGGTTCGAGCTCGCATGCCTTCTTGCACAGGCTCTGGCGCGGGTGAGGGGTGCGTGCGGTCGCGTGCTGTCGCGTGCTATGAGCAGGGCCAAGCTTACGTGCCTTGTCGACCAGGCATGACGCTCAGGGAGGTTCCTCCTAAGTCCCTGGCTCTACACACCAACAGAGAGCCATCTCATTTAGGTGGTCCCGGACCCTCCGCGCCGAGCACGGCCTTAGAGGTGTCGTCCCCTGACTGTAACACCCATCATCATCGACATCATCATCACCATATAAGATGGCGCTCAGACGGAGCTCTCGTAGGTCCTATTTTTCCCAACTGCTGGCAGCCTTTTTTCCTGTAAATCATCACATGCGGCGCGCTTGCAGGCAAGACCACGCTCATGGACGTCGTCGCTGGGCGCAAGACCGTCGGCCGTATTGAGGGCGACATCTTTGTCAACGGGCGGCCAAAGGAGCAGGCGTCGTGGTCGCGCGTCATGGGGTACTGCGAGCAGGTGTGTGTGTATGTGTGCGGATGATATCAGTTGGTGTGAATATGTATGGATTGCTGCATTCGTGTAAGCTGTTCTGGCTGCAGCAGTGGCGACAGAGATGCATTGGTGGGGGGCGTGACCCCCCACCGATTGCTGGGTTGGAAGGAGCAGGCGACGTGGTCACGCGTCATGGGCTACTGCGAGCAGGTGGGCGCTCTGGTGTTAGCTTTGGGGGTGGAGGGATGGTGGAGCTGGTGTGGGTGGGACTCATCAGCGAGTGTTGGACGATGGGGGGCTGGCGTGAGGGGCAGGGGAGCAGGGTACTGTGGGCAGGTGTGTGTGCCGATGATTCAAGTGTTTGGGTGGCTGTTGAGTGTGCGCTTGGTTGTGCCACCCACCGAAATGCAACACGAGCCGGCCACGGCCGAGCACACACACACACACACACACCCGCTCCGCCCTGACCCAAACATCACAACACACAAGTCTCTGAATCAAGCTAACACACCCGCACACGCAGGAGCACGAAGGATCAAGAATAAAAGACGATACCAACAATCCGCCACAATCGGCATTGAGCCGGTGAAATCCCCCCACCCCCCATCCCCCCACCCAGGGCCCCCAATACCGACATTTTCCACCCCGCCGTCAACGCCATCACACTCACAACACGCACGCACATACGCACGCGCACACGCACGCACACACGCACGCACACACGCACACGCACACACACACACACACGCACACCACCGCACCCACACGCTCCCCACTCCTACCCCACAGAACGACATTCACAGCCCCGCCGTCACCGTCATCGAGGCCTTCATGTTCTCTGCACGACTGCGCCTGCCAGCGTCGGTCTCTGACGACAGGGTGGGCACCTAGGGGGGATGTGTTTCTGTAAGGGGGGGGGGGGCATTGATGCGTGCACAACGCAATGCTTTGCATTGCCATTTCTCCGCACGACTGCGCCAGCGTCGGTATCGGACGACAGGGTGAGCAGCCAGGAGGCCATGTCTGATGCCTATTGCACAATTGCGCATGGCAGTGTCAGTGCCAGGCAAGCAGGCAGGCAGCCTGGTGCAATGCATGCGCCTTGAAACACGCTCACCCTAACCCCCTAACACCTGCAGGTGCTCGCATACGTGTACGAGGTGCTTGACATTGTGGACATGACGGACATCATGTGAGTGAGCACTCGAAACCACTGCTGGCATCTCAACTTGAACAGTATTTGCAACATGGCACGCCGCCTGCACGCCTCGTTACAGGCCCGTCTCAGCTGGCATCGAAAGCCATACTCAATTGCTGACTTTAAAAGCATGCCAGGCATCGTGTGAGCGCACAAACAGTGGTGCAGGTAAGAACTTGAAGCCAGTCTGCCTCAAGGGCATGTTAGGAAGCCTTCGTATGTTGAGTCATCAACTAGTAGGCTTGCGCGCCGCGTGGCCTTGCGGGCTCTCCTAGTAGAGCCCCCCCCAGACGTGTAGTCCAGGCCTTCGCTCACGCCGCGGAGTCCTCCGTGCGCATACGTTAACTTGTAGAACGTATACTCGGCAGCTCAGCGGACCTCTGTGGCGTGCAATTGGAATCACAGTTTGCCAACAGTGGTTCCGATACGTTGCCGCGCCTCAACGCACAATACAGCGGCAGGCTGCGCTTAGTCAGGCTAGGGCTAGTCCCCTCTGGGCACACAGGCGGTCGATGCCTTGCTAACGTATAAGAGTCGCCGGCATGTGGCAGATGCAATGTGGGTGTGCAAGCAGTGGTTCAGAACAGGCATAAAACGCAAGCAGTGGTCCATTACAGGTGTACGAGCAGTTTCAGCTTAGCAGGGGGCATATAATACGGATGCGGCAGCCCTCGGGGTGTTCAACCCCCCCTGCCCCCCCCCAAATATCCACACAGGCACAGCAGTGTGGGCATGCCAGGGGGGAGCACATAAAGTGTGTGGAGCAGCGCAGAGACCAACGCGTGCCCTTTCACTCACACACACACAAACACACACGCACACACACACACGCACACACGCCACCAATTTGCTCGCTCACAGGCACAACAGTGTGGGCATGCCAGGGGAGAGTGGCCTGAGTGTGGAGCAGCGCAAGCGCCTCACAATTGGTGTGGAGCTTGTGTCCAACCCGTCCGCCATCTTCATGGACGAGCCGACATCGGGTCAGTCGTGTAACAGTGCCTCGCCCGCTTTCCCTTTCCCTCTCTGCTGCCGCCCAGCTGCTCTTTGGATGTGGACGTGCATGTGGTCGCAGGCTCGGTGGTGGTTGGGTTGATCGGACATTCCTACTGGGAACGCGGCTGCCTTCCCGTCTGTGCCGCCCGCATTGCATTTGTGTTGCGTGCCTACCCATTTCCTTGCGGTCCCTGATCGCCCGCAAGCTTATGTCGCCCCCAAGATCGTAATGAACGCTGTGCGCTGTGCACGCGGTGGCTCTGTGTCTTGCGCCTGCCCCGATCCTCACGGCCCCCGACCACGCCCGCACACTCACCATCGCAGGCCTTGATGCCAGTGCCGCCAATATTGTGATGAGCGTTGTGCGCACGGTGGCTCTGTGTCTTGCGTCTTACCTGTCCCCACGGCCCCTGCCCCCGCACACACACTCACCACCACAGGCCTCGATGCCAGTGCCGCCAAGATCGTGATGAGCGCTGTGCGCGCGGTGGCGAACAACGGACGCACCGTGTGCGTGACGATCCACCAGCCGAGCATTGAGATCTTTGAGGTGCGTACCTTTGAGAGTGTCTATATCTGCGACAATGTGGCTACAATGTCCACTGTGCACAACGCCTTCTCACTGAATAGTGAAGCAGAAGCAGGTACAGCCCAAACCTCCATCAACACGGCCGCACCGTGCGCGTGCCCTACCAACAATCCCAACGCAACGTATTGAGGCGCGCAAGTCAAGGTGGCCATAGCGCCTGAGGCGGTCGGGGGGCGCTCCAGGCGGGGGTGGGCGCCTGCGGCATGGGTGGCCTCAGACGGCGCCTCAGCAGGTTGGAGCGCCTGAGGCGTCGCCTGATCCGCGCAAGTGGAGGCGCCGCCTGGGGCACCGACTCATGCGTTTGGAACATTTATAGAGGTGACGGTCCCTGAGCCGAGTTTTTAAATCTGAGGTGATCCACGACCATAACTTGAAGTACTGCAGTACTGGACATTGCAGCGCAAGTGCGCTAGTTCTGCTCACATCACCTCGCCACTACAGACTGTGTACGAGACGCAGATCTAGCTTGAAGCTGCCATCTTGACACGAGCCCCCCCCCCCTCCTCTCCTACTGCACAGGCGTTTGACATGCTGCTCCTCATCCAGAAGGGCGGCCGCATCACGTACTTTGGGCCAGTTGGGACGCACTCAGAGGACCTCATCAGGTTCCTGAGCAAGGAGCCAAGTGGGTGGTGATTTAGTGTGCAGTCGCGTGTGATGCAGAAACACGGCAGGGCAGTCTTGGTGTGGTCTGATGATATGCTGATACCGTCTGTACAGGGCCGCATCACACGTATGTTTGGCCCGTCAGTACGCACTCATTCTTTAAGACATCATCGGGATCATGAGCAAGGAGCCGAGTGGGTGGTGATAGATTTCACAGTCGTGTGTGCTGCACCAACCAGTCGCAATGCACTCATTGTTTAGATATCATCGGGTTCCTGAGCAAGGAGAACAGTGAGTGCAAGGCTTTTAGGTTTTGAGCAATGGTGTTGAAATGCGACCGTGGAGGTCTGCTGGCGCACACTCGACAGACCAGGCCGAATCGCTCATCCACGCCCATGCCTCCGCAAGTACGCGCCCACACGCTCACGCGCACACACACATGAACTCTGCCTAGCACACATTCACTGTCACTCTCCCACTTGCACAGACACACACGCTACCCGCTTCAGACACAACACAACAAACCACAAACACCTCACACGCACTAAATATCCGCACTTGCAGGCACGCCCGCACTTCCCGGTGGCTACAACCCAGCGACGTGGATGCTCGAGGTGACCGGTGGCAGCATGGCGACAATGGTGCAGACTGTCGACATCGACTGGCCCAGCAGATACGCAGAGTCGGAGCTGTACGCGGGGCTCCGCACGGCGGTGAGGGGGGGAGTGGCTGGTGTGTATGTGTGTGGGATGATGGATGTCACAGTCCGTGTGACACCAGCAATGACGTAAACGCTTTGGGAAATCTGGGGATTTGGGTACTCAAATGAGTACCGGGTACAAGTAAACGGACATAAACATAACATATAAGACCTGTGTCGGCGCTTGCGCCCGACACCTGGTGTCAGTTTCACTCAGCCTGAAACTGGCTGACTACCTGGTACGGGTGAGGGTAACCCCCCACATGCGCGCACGCACTGGGTCTCGACAGGCCACTAGGTCCTCAGATCCGCCCTATACACCCAAGTAGTGACAGCAATTGTTGACTCGGCCGCCATCTCCCTCTTTCTCTTTCACTCTCTCTCCCAGACTCCCACTCCACAGATTGCCCAACTTGTCTGTTGCAGCTCAACGCGCTCATCGCAAAGAACGTTCAACAGCGCCTACCCCCCCCCCCCCCCCCCGCACCTCGCACCGCTGCCTCTCCCACTGCCTCATGTCATGTGTCTCTCTCTCCTCCTGTCTCTCTGACCTCCCCATCTCCCACTCCCTCCCTCCCCACTCACTGACCGCGCGACTGACGTGTGCACCCCCTGCAGATTGAGGCGCTCATCGCGGAGGACATCGCTAAGCACGCGCCCCTGGTTGTGCAGTCAACGTACGCGCAGCCATTTGGGCAGCAGGCGCGTGGGTGGGAGGGGGGGGGGGGCATTCCACGTACCGTAGTGACACTCATTTGGGTGTACGGTTTGCACACAACAGTTCGAAACTCACACACACACAAACACACACACGCGCGAGCGTGCACACAGGTGTTGTACTAGGCACCCATCAGGAGTTCGACTCCGACAGTAGATCCCAACTACACAGGTGGCTCTGCCTGCCAGGTCTATGGAACCAGCTCAGACGGGCACGTTGTTACACGGTCACACCATGACAAGCACGCAGTGTCGCCTTCTACTCCACAATTTCAACCTCACATTCTTGCGCTTTGGTTCAGTACACGAATATAGCCCACTTGAACAGGCGTCCCTGCCTGCGTATACTGTGCAGCCAAGCGATGCTTGATGCTTGCACACTACTGCCCCTCACGCACGATGTGCCGCCTGCTCCTCTAAAAGTTACACCTCGCAGTCTGGCGTGTTGGTTGACAGCATTTATAGAGCCTACTGAGCAGGCGTCCCTGCCTGCTTAGTGTATCCAACCAGGCGGTGCTTGATGCTCGCACACTGCCCCACACTCACGCTCACAGTGCCGCCTCCTCCTCCACAAGTACAACCTCGCATTCTGGCGCTCCCCCTCATACAACCTGGTGCGCCTGGCGTCAACGCTTGTGGCGGCAGTGCTGTATGGCCTGATGTACCTCAACAGGGCGGCGGTGGGTGCTTGAGGCTTGGTGTGTTGTATACAACATGGTGGGCCGGTTGGTAAAATATAGCATAGTGGGCATAGTGGGCCCTTCCCACACTAGCATAGCACTTGCTCATCACTAAAAGGCAGTTTTCCATCGCACATCAAGTGACACGTGAGTTTTTGAGTGGCTGCAGTGCGGTACGGTCTGATTGTGACGATTAATTGACCAGCGTGTACAGGTTGATGCACATAAAAAGGGCGGCGGTGAGTGCGTTGGGTAGCACGTCACACCACACAAAACGACACAGCACAGCTCGACGCCGACCGTGTGACAAGCGTAGCTTTATTTCTGTGTGTGCGAGTGTCACCAACCTTTGCTTGAGAGTGTGCTTTGATCGACCCACCATGGCAAGCCTGGGATTGTCCCACAAAATATCCCACATGCACATGGTGAGTGTTGCACATTGTGACTGTTGGCATGGTGCAAACACACGCGTGCACACGCACACACATACACACACACACACACACACACGCACCACTCGCAGATCACCAACCCCTCAAGCGTCGGCAACATCCAGAACATCATGGTGAGAGGTTGAGAGTGCCAGGGTGTAGACGAGTGTACAACCAACCAACATCCAGAGGGAGGCACGCTGTGGCGCTACAGTGTGCGGGTTCCTCCGTCTCTGCATGAACAGGCAGGCGCGCACACGCACACAAACAAAGTCGTGCACGCGCACACAAACACAGCAGGGTGTGACACACACACACACATACGCACACACACACACACACACACGCACACAGGGCCTAATGTTCAGCAGCTGCAACATGCTGGGAATGACCAACCTGATGTCATCCATGGCGGTCGTCAACACAGAGAGAATCATCTTCTACCGCGAGCGCGCGGCATCCATGTGCGTGTGTGTGCGTTTATGTGTGCGTGCGTGCGTGCGTGCGTGTGTGTGTGTGTGTGTACGTGTGTGTGTGTGTGTATGCGTCCCCCCTGTACGTTCCCCATCATCGACACGATCAACAAGCACCGAGCTACGTTCATCGGCTCCCTCATCCGCCGCCTCCCACCTCCCCTGTCCCCCCGCCCCTCCATCTTCACACCACCGCCCCTCCTTCTCCCCCCGCACTCCCTCCCGACATCATATACCCCCCCACTGCCGCCCTTTTCGCGTACCGCCGACCGGACATGACTTCGCTCTATGCCGGCGGCGCCATCACATCCTGCCGGCTCAGCGCCGGCAAATTTTTCGCCCACTCCGTCAAGTTCCGTTCCTCCGCACTTTTCAACAACACCCTAAACCCTAAACTTTTCAAAAACACCCTACACCCTAAACTTTTCAAAAACACCCACTTTTCCAACTTCAAACGCGAGATCTCCAAGCACCCCGAATTCTTGGACCTCTTGTCCAAGCGAGTCACCCCCAAGTGGATCCTCTTATCGAGATTTCCACAACTGTGGAGGTCAATATGCCGAGACCTAGTTTAAACCCGGTCGAAGTGGAGTGACGACCACAGCCGTCGGTGACCCGCATTTGCCCCTTTCCCCCACTGCTTTTTGAATGAGGTTATTCACCCTCTTGTTGGCACGATTGGTCACCCGCCTCCAAATGGAATCTCCTCAATGATGACCAGAAACAGCCTATCTAGGTCTGTCGTGCAGAGTTCTCTGTAACGATATTTCTCTCTTGTGTGTGTGCGTGTGTGTGTGCGTGTGTGAGTGCGCGCGTGCGTGTGTGTGTGTGTGTGTGTGTGTGTGCGTGTGTGTGTGTGTGTGTGTGTGTGTGTGTGTGTATGTATGTATGTGTGTGTCAGGGTGCACGTGCTTGTCTACCATTCGTGGGTGGCGCCGTATCGCTCCGTTTTCCCACACACACAGGTGCGACCCAATTGTGTGCGGCATCGCACTCGCACACACACATGCACGCACACATGCACGCACACACATACACACACGCACACACACATACACACACACACACACACGCACGCAGGTATGACCCGTTTGCGTATGGCATCGCGCTCGCAGTTGTTGAGCTGCCCTACCTGATTTTGCAAACCATCATATTCTGCGTCATCCTCTACTGGATGGCAGCGTTCAAGGTGTGGGTTGAGTGTGCGTGGGGGGGGAGGGAAGGCGTAAGGTGGGCAGGGGGTGCAGACCGTCATCCTCTGTGAACTCCTCTACTGGATGGCAGAGTTCAAGGTGCACGTGTAGGAAGGAGGGAGGGGGCACCGTCTGTGCCCTATTTTGGACCACCACCTCAACCCCGCCAGCCCACCCCCCACGCGCACACGCACGCAGGCGACCGCCGAGGCCTTCTTCTTCTACCTCATCATGTTCTTTGAGACCATGGCATTCTACGTGAGTGCGTTGACTTGGTTTACACAGGGTTGGTTCAAAGGATCTGTTTCAAGTGAGTCAAGTGAGTCGAAGTATTCCTTGTTCTTGTCTCCAAGTACTTCTTGCAGGTTTTGTGTTTTTGTTTGGACCATGTCATTCCTCGTGAGTTGCACAACAGACAGGGTCACTCGGCTGGCAGAGGGGGCATGCACCCAGGGGTGTACAACCAAGGGCAAAGGTCGACACACTATTGTCTATCCATGTCTACAGTTAACATGTAAAGGAAGCTCCATCAGGACGCGGTTTTGAGGAGGGCCGACCAAGCAGATAAACCGCAGAACCTCTGTCTATTCATGGGGTCTAGGCCACCATGCGTCATGCCGGTCGACTCGCACGCATGGGTTGGCCTTTCAAACAACACGCAGCGGTCGTGTGCGGCACCAAGGCCTGTTGTTGCCGGCTGAGGGTTGCGAGTGTTCAGGTACTTGTAGTCCGCTCCACAGCGGAGAGTCGCCGGGTAAGTAGGCCCGCCCGCGCCCTCTCTTGACCAAACGTTGCATTATATAATTAAAAAAAAATGCACAGCCCCGCCGGTGCTGCTAACAGCAGCTCATGCCTACCAGTGTCCACCACTGCCGACGCACGACCGAACCAATTCTCACACATACCATCTTTGGCCAGGTCATGGTGTGGATGACGCCGGGTCCGGGCGTCGCTAAGGTCATTGGCAAATGCCCCGGCTGTTTGATGGATTTCACAATCTGTTTGACACCACTAATAATTAAGTGGTGACCCTGCTGCCACCCCCAACCCACGACCCTCGCCCCTACAAACCACACACACAGACCATCTTTGGCCAGTTCATGGTCTGGATGACGCCGGGTCCTGGCGTCGCTCAGGTCATTGCCGCGGTGTTCAACTTCCTCTTTAACATCTTCAACGGCTTCATCATCACGTACTCATCCATGCCAGAGGGGTGGCGGTGGATGAACCGCATCTCGCCGACCACGTGAGTGGGTGTGGGTGTGGGTGTGGGTTTGCGTACTCGTCCATGCCAGAGGGGTGGCGGTGGATGCACCGCATCTCGCCGACCACGTGAGTGGGTGTGGGTGTGCGTGTGTTTGCGGCTATGGTTGTATGTGGGGTTGGGGCATGGGGCTGGCATGGGGTGGGTGGGGTGGGTGGGGGAAGAGGGGAATTGTCTATGTGTGGGTTGGGCCTTGCGTACACAACCCCTGCAAAGCCCCTACCGCTACCTCTATGTAACCAACCACCACCACCACCACCTGTGCGGGTTGATCCTGTATGACCTGGGCGTGAGCCCGACCGTGGTGGCTGGCGCTCTGCACCTCCCCTCAATCCACGCCTTTTCCACGCGAGCACATACGTTCATGGTACACCGTAAACAACCCCTAAACAACTTTGGACCCACGTGCCTGACCTACACATCCTCCCACCACCACCCCGTGTCCAAGTGGATCCTGGGTGCCTGGGTGCCTGGGTGTGAGCCCAACCTTGATGGCTGGCGCTCTGCATCTACCCTCAATCCACGCCTTTTCCATGCGAGCACACATTCGTTCATGGTACATCCTAACTAACCAACGTTGGACCCACGTGCCCGACCTTCACCACCTTCCACCACCACCCCGTGTTCAGGTGGATCCTGTATGGCCTGGGCGTGAGCCAGACGGGGGACAGCGACGCCCTTGTGGTGATCCCGGGGCAGACGCAGCCACTCACGGTGGGTGGCTTCATGTTATGGTTCACACCCTCATAATTGAGTGAGCCACCCCGACGGCGGGCCCAGCAGGCTGGGCAGGCTCCTTGCCTACCACAGCCCCCTTTATTGTAACCCCGGCGGTACAAGCTCCACCCACAGTGTAATGGCTTTGTAACAGTGCAATACTATTTGCGCGAATTGTATTACAATTGCAACAAAGCCATTACACTGTGGGTGTGGCTTCGACACGGGGGCACAATAAAGGGGGCTGTGGTAGGGCTGGTGGTGATCCCGGGGCAGATGCAGCCACTCACGGTGGGTGGGTGGGTGGGGTTTCAGTTACTCTAGGGATTGAGCCACCTTGGGACGCAAGGATGGACAGGCTGGGCAGGCTTCCGGGTGGAGATCCCGGGGCAGACGCAGCCACTCACAGTTGGTGGGTGGCGTCTCGTGTTGGGGTTGTCACGCAGTACGCATTCGCAAGGCGTGGGATGGAGCCCCTCCACATTCCTCAAACGCCGCCTTTACGTGCGCGCATTTTGGCGGGCTCGAGCACGGCGGCGGCGCCGCCTCGGGCCCCACCCCCGGACCGCCTTGGGCGCCTTCGACTGCCCGAGGTGCACCCCCGACCGCCTCGGGGCGTTACGACTGCCTAAACCCTATACCCTTGCATGAACCCTACACCCTAAACACTCTGCCACCCTTTGACGGCAAACACCCCCCAAATGGCACGTGCTCAGGTGTCTGAGTATGTGAAGCAGTACTTTGGCTACGACTACAACTTCCGCTGGTACTGTGTGCTCATCATGGCTGCGTACGGTGCGCGGTGTTGACGGGTGTGCGCGTGATTGGGGGGGGGGGGGACAGGGAGTGGCCGGTGGTTTTGGCGTGAGGGGGGCAGGGGCGGAAATGTCGCACATGTGCTCGCACACACACACACGCTCACACACACACTCACACACACACACACACACACACACGCAGACACACCACCGCCCGTTGTCGCCCGTTCACACACACACACACGCACACCACCCCTCGCAGTCGTGTTTGTGCGCGTCACGTCCATCCTCGCGCTCAAGTACCTCTCCTTCCTCAAGCGCTGAGTGGCACGGCCGAGAAGGGAGCGGGGCAAGCACGAACCCCTCACGCAGCCATGCGGTGCCCCTCCGCGCATGCGCATCAGTGTGACAACCCCGAGGGCGCTCGGCTTTTGTGTGGTCGACCCCTGTGCCCAAGTGCGCCCCACCAGAAGGGGGTGGAGGATGGGAGGGAGGGCGTGATGTTGTCTTGCCAGTGCGCGCGCCTCAATCCGACCTTGGGGCCTTGGCTTTATTTGAACAACACTTGAGAACAACACTTGAGAAACGCACGCCGCTGTATTTGTCATTTCCGAATTTCACCCCAACAAAACCAACCTGCAGTTAAACGGTATGCCTTCAAAGCGTAAGTTACGCTCGCGGGCGTGGAACCTAAATTGTTGGCGTCGTTGTCTCTACTCTTCAGTGTTGTGCGGGTGCTTTGCTACATCTTGTGCCGCGTGGAGATGATGCATCATCTCATATGGGTTGTCAGGTGCAACCACGTATAAGCAAGCGATCTGACCGATTCCTCTGCAGCGTGTGTAATTCCTCCTCCTCGCCCGATGGCGAGTTTGTTTCGGCGCCGAAAACCCGTGGGTTTTGCAGGTTGTACAAATCTCCAGAGGACCCTGGGGCAAGAGTTAAGGCCTAGGCTACACGTCTAGGGCACTGTGGATTCTGCCCCCTGTTAAGCACACACCCCAGCAGCATTCTACCCCCCTGTAATTGATGGCTGATGCGGCAGTGCATTCTACCCCCCTAGAATTGATGAAAGATGCGGCGACTCCAATTTAACCCCCTAAAATGAGTGCCATGGAGACTCACCCGCTAAAACGAGTCACTGCACCGTGGCTAATACGCTACGTGTCAATGTTTAGGGGGCTAATCCATGTGCCTGCTACCCACCTGTTGAGTGTGAGTGTGAGTCGACACCATTTGGAGAGTGCCCCTGGCAAGCGTGTGTGCGGCCGCATCGTGTGTGAGTGCATGGTGTGTGTTTGTATGGTGTGTGGTGAGACCTCCGTGTCATGCTTACCATGGGTGCCAGGAGTGTCAGAGGAACAGGAGGGGGGGGCGCGCGCAGCGTTTGTGTGTGAGTAGCTGGGGAGGTCAGCATTTGTCCAAGACGTGGGGGCGCTTCCAAAATCGCAAACCCCGTGCAACGACCTTTACGTTGTATGGTGGTGTTTGAAGTGGCACAGGAACAGGGAGGGGAGTGCGCCTTGGCGCACTTGCAGTCACTGAGTGCGTGCGGCAGGCGTTTGGGAGTTCAGGAGTTGGCAGTCGAGATGAGCGGCGCTGCATAACCTGTGCTGCATAACTGATGCATGATGCACACGGCTCGGCATGCTGTGACACATGGCAGTGCTGACTCACTCATCAGGATGATCCAGGATCCTCCAGGGATTATCAAAGGCAGGTGTGGGGGCAGTGTGGGGTTGTTTCACTCCAATTTAGCTGCCCGCCTCCTTCCTCCGGTGCGCCTCGTTGAAAAGCTTCGTGATGCGCAACGCACGTTTCGGAGGTATAGCTGTTCAAACAAAGCTGCACCACTGGCATGCTGGTGGTGGATGCTGGGCCGGGCAGAGGCATGCACGCGTTGTGCGGCTCATGGTGAGCGGCGCATGCATGCTCGCGGCGCATGCATGCGGCGCATGGCGAGCGCTGGTGCATGCCGCTTGTGCATGGCCGTCCGCCCCATGGCCGTCCGCCCCATAGCCCAACAACCAAAACTCCGTATGCTGCCTGCAGATTGGACCATACGTGGCCAGCGCAAGATGTCTGCGGACTAACTGCCCAGCATGATCGTAACGTGAATCTAGATCGCACGCCGATCGATCACCCCAGCTGGCGGGCATGATGATCGCGGTGTGCATGATGATGCGGTGAGGCTTCCCCCTCTTCCCCCTTGCACGCGCCCACCCACCCCAACCTGTGTGCGAGTGCCCCCCCCCCCCCCCCTCCTACACCCCTACCCCTTGCGTGCGTGCATGCGAGCCAGCCCACTCCCACCGGCGTGAGCGCTTGCGCCCCCCCCCCCCAATGCGTGTGCACGCTGGGGCGCACCGACCCACATACACCCCTAGGAGATGATCAAAATCATCAAGAACGCGCGCAATGTGCCCGACGACGTGGACAGCGCCGGCAACGTTTCGCCCAAGAGCTGCAAGAACAAGACAGACACAACTGTCGGCTGGAGCAGCGTTAGGAGCACATTCGCACGCTCCAGCTCCGGCGCTGTTCAAGGGGTAAGTACTCGCTGCTCCTTTGCCTGCCACCCCCGACTGCCACCCTCTGCCAACCCCAGCCAACCTCTCACCTGCCACCCCCTCGTCTGCCGCCCTCGTCGTATCCGCTACCCCCTCGTCTACCACCCCCCTCGCCTGCCGCCCTCGTCGTATCCGCCTTGGCCCTCACACCCCCCCACCCCCCCACCCCCCCACACACGCGCAGCGACTAAGTGTTCCTCGTGTTGCCCGGCTGCTCCTGCCAACGTGGCCTGAACACACGGGCATCGCATGCGTGCTCGAGGACATCACCTCGATCATGGTGTGCGTGCGCTTCGAGTGTGTCGACAAGGACATGACGCGTGCTGGCGGACGCCATGTCGGTCGATGCAATTGACTGGTCAGCTGTGATGGCGTGCCCCCCCCCTTCTGCCATCATCACGAGGCGTGGGGTGCAGTGCGCTGCCCATGCTGCGGGCACTGACATGAAGTGTCTGGCGGTGGGACTATTGTTCACCACCTCGCGCAAGATTTATGTAGAGAAGGCTCAGCATCCAGTCTTGAAGTCATTTTCTGTGTAGCTGAGAGAGTTTACAGAAACATCGCCGATTGTAAGCCAAACGCCAGTGCCCAACCCAGTAGCCTCCCAGCAGCTGCAGCTACCTGGCAGCTACCCAGCAGCTACAGCTACCCAGCTGCAGCTACCCCCAGCAGCGACAGCATTTTAGCATGGTAATTCCCAGGGGGAATTAGGGGGCTAGCATTGCGCACAGATTCGCATGGTAGCGCAGCGCACTGATTTAGGGGGTGGTAAAACAAGTAACAAGTAACACGGGGTTTCCAGCTAAGCAGGCTACTCTTCTACTAGAGACACCCGCCGATACTCCAGCACACTAGGGGGTGGTACGACATTCGAATTCGCATGGTTAGCTGCGAACAAAACAAGTAGCCACTAAAGGAGGAGTTACAGTTACAGTTACAGTTACATCGGCTTTCCAGCAAAGACTACCTCCAGTCCTAGTACCACCGCCTAGACCCAAGTCCAGTTCTGGCCCTAACAATTACTTGTGAGGGGCGGTAGCCACCAGCCGGCTGCCTGCCACCGTGTAGTCCCAGAGCAAAAAGGAGAGCTATTGTGCGACTGGGGCTCGATTAACGGAGGCGCGTTCTCGTCGCCGAGCCCTGGACCCAGCAATGCGGCGCTGCTGGTGACTAGGATCTCCGTGCCGCTGACGAGCGGGATAAAATACGACTGGCCTGGCTCCTGCTAGACTGTCCCTCGGTGGAAACTACAGAAGCGGCTTGCCCGGCGCTGTCATGGCTTGGCGAGTAGCCGCGGCGCTGCCGCGACCCGTGCTGGGAGACGGCCCTTATCCTCCTCCCATGCAGGACGCCATGCGGCACCGATCTCGACGAGCTGATCGACGAGCGGAGGAGCTGGCGCCCGTCAATGCATGCTGGACATCGGTCAAGATGGCTGCTGTGGGGGCGAGCTACCATCAGGGCTTCAGCGGTGGTGACCGCCGAGGCAACAACAGAGTTTATCCGCTTCACCATCGCAGCGTTTGTCACCGCGCTCAACCTCGGGGGCACTCGTCTGCCGGTGACTGGCGTCGGCATTGGTCTTCAGGCAGCCTGCCATGACGACTCTGTTTGCCCAGGCCCCCCTGGAGGGTGGGCCTGGCCATGCATGACGCATGGGGCGCAGGCAGAGCCCCACGCATGGAGTTGGACAACCATGCACCATGCCAGGCGGGGACTTTTCTGCTTCAGCGCCGCCAGTCGGCACAGCCGGCGTGGTTGGCCTTCAAGGCCAGGAGGAGGACGGTCCTTTCCTATACGCTCCTTGCCAGACATGTCCCTCAGGGACTTGTTTGGGTCTAAACTAGCCGGCGGGAGCGGTAGTCTAGACGGCAGGTAACCGGCTGGTGGCTATCGTCCTTCACAGGGCGGTGGCACTAGGACTAGTGTTGTCTTAGCTGGAATGCCATGTAACTGTAACTGTAACTGTAAAATTGTGCGACGCCTCCAAAATAGGTCCTAACTGCTTCTAGGGTCAAGTGGCGCTTGCCAATCTACTTGACCGCCGTGGTGGAGGGGCCGGCGCCTGAGGGGCAGCCGGACCGTACACCACGGCTCTCCACCCGACCCTATCCTGAGCACGCTCAAACGCCGTGTCCGAAAAAGTCTTCCAATCAGAACGGAGGAGACAGAAAGGAGGAGACGTGCCTACATATCTTTTCCCCTAAATCTAGGGGGGTTGGACGTCCTTTTAGGGGGGGCTATCCGTGGCTGGTTACTAGAAATTCTCCGAGGGAATGGACGTTTTAGCCCTACTTTAGGAGGGGCTAAATAGGGGGCGGAATCCACAGTGGGGGGGGGCTTTACTAGGAGAGCCCGCAAGTTTGTGTTGCTTGCAGAGCTACTGTGTTGTGAGGATGCCGCGCGGGAGGTCAGCGTGGTCGTGTCCGTGCGCGCATGCTGAATGTCGCGGGCCTGTCGTCAGTAACAAAGCCGAGATTGAAACGCAGTTGATTCAACAGGAAATCCCAGTTGAATAGGGGCTGTTGACTCAACAGAACAGCAACCCACCTGTTCAGGTTGAATCAACTGCAGTTACTTCAACAGCGTTTCAACTCCCTGGTGCCAGTCACAAACGGTTTGTGGGTGTTTCTCTCTCCGAGAAGCCGTGAGCCCGCGGCGCCAACAACAAAATCCAAGCCCGTGCCTGTTTGGTGCTCGCCCTGACTAATCGCCGTGCTCCGTCAACATGCCATCAACACGAGCCAGCGAGGAGGAAAGCAACCTCCGATATTTAAGGTCGAGTCCGCTTGGAGGATGTTCTGATGGCAGTGCCACAACGTGTTGACTGTTTACGGTACGCCTCTCGGCGCGTGGGGTTGGGGGAGCTTCCTGCCAAGGCTAGCAACCAGTTGAATACGAGACTGGGGCAGAGATATCGGCATAGAGGATCAGGCAGGTGCAGGGAAACAAGCAGGGTGAACACGGCATGCCTTGCTGCTGCTTGTCCTCAGTGCCGATGCGCTCGCTCGTGCGTGACACCTGCCCCCCCCCCGCTCCCTCGCCCGCACGCCCACGCCGTCACTAACGCCACTCCCCCAGATGGACGTGCACAGCGACAGCAATGTCGCGATCATGACTACCACCGAGCCCAATAAGATACTGGGAGCAGGCTACACAACTCGGAGGGCTAGGCCGAGCGCCTGACGGAAGAAGGCTGATTGGGATAAGTGGGGCAATTGGTTGCATCTTCACATTACATGGAGCGCGGTCGGCTGAGGCCTAAGAGCACGCCTCTTATTGTCCTCTACTGTCGAGGACCCAGGGGCGTGAATCAAGTCCTCTAGACTACACGTGCAGGGGGGCTCTACTAGGAGAGGCCGCACGGCCACTCCCGTCGACAGCTTGAGGCGTCAGGCCGCCGTCGGGCGCTTTGTACTTGGTTCCACCCCTTGGCCACCACCAGCCAAGCTTGGGTAGCCAGACCTTGGGCGGCCGCAGCCTGTTGATCACTGCCCTCGAGGTGTCCACGATGCACGGCCGGTGCAGCCACGCCAGCAGGACCAGCCCCACGACCAATGCGATGGCCACGGCACAGCCCATCACGACCATGACGTGCGCGTGCAGGCCGAGGACGACGGTCGCACCGACCCACATCCAGACCTACACAGAGTGTGTGTGTGTGTGCGTGTGTGTGTGTGTGTATCATCCAGATCTGAACAGTGTGTGGTGTGTGTGTGTGTGTGTGTGTGTGTGTGCGTGTGTGTGTGCGGGCCGACCGAGGTTGATGGTTGCCCCGACCCACATCCAGATCTACACAGAGTGTGTGTGTGTGTGTGTGTGTGTGCATGCCAAGGACGACCGTCGAACCGACCCACATCCACACCTACACAGGCCGTGTGTGTGTGCTTGTGTTTGTGTTTGTGTGTGTGTGTGTGTTTGTGTGTGCATGCCAAGGACGATCGTCGCACCGACCCACTACCAGACCTACACAGGGTGTGTGTGTGTGTGTGTGTGTGTGTGCGTGTGACAGACCAGCCCCCGTTGGCCGCACTCAAGATCCCCTCCCACACCAGCCCCCGTTGGCCCCACTCAAGATCCCCTCCCACACCAGCCCCCATTGGCCCCGATCAAGATCCCCTCCCACCTCGGCCGCCGTTGGCCCCACTCAAGATCCCCTCCCACACCAGCCCCCCTCCCACACCAGCCCCCGTTGGCCCCAATCAAACCCTCTCAACTGGCCCCAGGCTGCATGGCCTTACGGGCTCTACTGGTAGAGCTCCCCGAGACGTGAAGTCTAGGCCTCAACCCACGCCTCAGGGTCCTCCGCACGCGTACTTGTAAAAACTAAAAGAACTGGCCCCAGACTAGCCGCAAACTGGCCCCCAACCCACCTGGAATGGGATGCCCACTTTCGCGAGGTCCCAGAACCGCATGCCGCCGGCTTGGAACACCTGGTGGGCGGGTGATAATGTTGGATTTGATGATGGATTTTACAGTCGTGTGTGGCGCATCTACCGGCAGTGTATTCGACCTTGCTTGGCGTATAACGCCCGAGCGCTACAGACGGGTGGCTGGCTACTGGTGGTGAAGGCGATTGGGTCGGGGCTGGACCTAAACAGGGCACTTGGCCCCCAGATCTGACTCCTCCCCGTGGGGCCACGGCCGGGGTTCACAAGGCCGCGGGATCGTGTCCCCTAGACCTCCGGGTAAAGGCTTGAGAGTTGTAGGGCTCAGGGCAGTGATCTCCTTTTCAGGATTTTGAATTGACTCCTCTAGAGCCGGATTTTGCTTTGACCGCTTCGACCGTTGACCTCACACTGGCCATAAGTCCTCGTATAAACGTCACTTGAAAGCTCTAGACAAGCCCTCTCTGGCAGGTTCAGCAGGCTCCCAATCCACTGAATGGGTTGAGCTATGTTCAAGGTCAAAGTTCAGCCGGAATGCAGCCAAATGGCTGTGGAGAGCCGAAAAGGAAATCCTTGGTATAGGAATAAAGGGTTGGCCGGTTGAGATTGAGGAAGTGAGCTGTGTGGCCCAGGTTGATCCATCGTTCCCCCAGTATCCTTCTCAGAACGTGTGTAGCAGCTCTTTGCGGTTCATCACAACGGGGGGGCTGTGTTGGGGGGCTGTGTGTCTGTCTCGCTGGCTGTAGCCTTTTTGTGTCTTTTGTGTTTACTCGGGGTCTAGCTAGGCGCTCTCGATGTGTAAAGCTTTCGACAACGACACAAGATCCTTAGCGGAACACTGGAGTCGACACACCATCAGGTTTGGCTGGTAGCCGTACGGACTGATGAACGACGCCGACGCCCCAAACATGAGCGAGTAGCCAGTCAGGAGCGGGTCGACGCCTGCATCGCAGAGTGTGAACGCGTGTGAACGAGTGTGAACGACGGAGTGTGACCGACGGAGTCTGAACAAGTGTGAACATCATAGTGTGAATGACGCTGACGCACCAAGCATGAGAGAGTAGCCTGTCAGCAGCGGGTCAACGCCTGCATCGCGGAGTGTGAACGAGTGTAAACGGCGGAGTATGGACGCGTGCGAACGACGGAGTGGGAATGACGGAGTGTGAAAGACGCCGACGCGCCAAACATGAGGGGGTAGCCAGTCAGCAGCGGGTCGACGCCTGCGACAAGGAGTGTGGACGAGTGTAAACGACGGAGTGTGAACGGAGTGTGCACGTATGTGACCAACGGAGTGTGAACGGAGTGTGACCGAGTGTGAACCGTATAGTGTGAACGACGCCGACGTGCCAAACATGAGGGAGTAGCCAGTCAGCAGCGGGTCAACGCCTGCGACAAGGATTTTGGACAACCGAGTGTGAACGAGTGTGAACGACCGAGTGTGAACGATTGTAAACAAGTGTGAACGGCGGAGTGTGAACGGCGCCGACACGCCGAACTCCAGCAGGGAGTAGCTCAGTCAGCAGGGGGTCGACGCCTGCGTTGCGGGGTGTGGAGGGTGGCAAGCAAGGGGCAAGTACCGCCTCTTTCATACGGATGAGGGAACAAGCACCACCACAGCAATCGCACCACCAATTCAACAGCACATACACACACACGCATCCCCCCCCCCCAACACCACCCACACCCACCCACACTCACCCAGCGCGTGTCCTGCTATCGATGCGACTGGGTAAATCAGTGCTGCCGCAGCGTTATTGGTGATGAGGTCTGACAGTACACACACACACACACACACACACACACACATACACACACACACACACAGAGAGAGAGATATTGTTACAGAGAACTCTGCACGGCAGACCTAGATAGGCTGTTTCTGGTCATCATTGAGGAGATTTCATTTCGAGGCGGGTGACCAGCCGTGCGCCAACAAGAGGGTGAATAACCTCATTCAAAAAGCAGTGGGGGAAAGAGGCAAATGCGGGTCACTGACGGCTGTGTTCGTCACTCCGCTTCGACTGAGTTTAAACTAGGTCTCGGCAGATTGACATCCACAGTTGTGAAAATCTCGCTAAGAGGATCCACTCGGGGGTGACTCGCTTGGACAAGAGGTCCATGAACTCGGGGTGCTTGGAGATGTCGCGTTTGAAGTTGGAAAAGTGGGTGTTTGCGGAGGAACGGAACTTGACGGAGTGGGCGAAAAAGTCGCCGGCGCTGAGCCGGTGATGTGATGGCGCCGCCGGCATAGAGCGAAGTCATGTCCGGTCGGCGGTACGCGAAAAGGGCGGCAGTGGGGGGGTATATGATGTCGGGAGGGAGTGGGGGGGAGAAGGGACGGGCGGGTGTGTGGAGATGGAGGGGCGGGGGACGGGGGAGGTGGGAGGCGGCGGATGAGGGAGCCGATGAACGTAGCACGGTGCTTGTTGATCGTGTCGATGATGGGGAACGTACAGGGGGGGAGGCATGCATCGTGGTGGTGGAGGTGTGCTCTGTGGTGTGAGGAGGGATGCCCTTGATGAGGCGGAGGAACGGTTGTGGGTTACTTCAAGTCGGTGGATGTGGGCCTTGTTCAACGTCCATGTCTGGCAGCCATACAGTAGGGCAGAGATCACAAAGGCGTTGTAGAGGTGGATCTTGGTAATGGGAGAGATTGAGTTGGAGTTCCAGAACCGGGGAGTGAGACGGTTGAAGGCGTACCAGGCACTTCCGATCCGGCGTGAGATCTCTGAGTCGAGGATGTCGGAATCAGACGTGTTGGGAGCGTCATCAGAAGGGGCGGCGGGGGAGGACAGAATACTTCCCAGGTATTTGAACTTGGAGGTGGAGTGGACCAGGTGGGGGGTAGATGAGGAGTTGGAGGGGATGGTGATAGGGGCGGAGGGGACGGTGTGGGCAGAAGGGTGGCCGAGGGATTGTGCCACGGTTTTGTCGTAGTTGATTGCAAGGGCCAGGTCTGAACAGATGCGGTCGAGGAGGGTGAGCATGGTGCGGAGGTCTTCCTCGGAGGGGGCGAGCAGGGCGATGTCGTCGGCGTAGAGAAGGAGGGGAGTATGGTGGTCAAAAAGTCCTTGCGGGACTCAGGGGTGTACAGTTTTCCGTCGATCATGTAGCCAATTTGAATGCCAGCGTTGGGGAGCTGGGCAATAAGGGACCGGACAACTGTGTCGATGTAGACATTGAAGAGGAGGGAGGAGAGGGGCAGCCTTGCTTGACGCCAGCTTTGAGAGGGAAAGGGGCGGAGTATGCACCGTTGACTCGGGCTCTGGCGGTGGCACCAGAGTAGAGGCTTTCGATGCGTGCGAGGAGGGCAGGGTGCGCGCCGCGGTGGAGGAGGGTTTTCCAAAGGGCGGCGTGGTTGACACTGTCGAACGCCTTGGACAGGTCGACGTAAGCCACATGGAGGGGGGCGCGGGCGCAGTGTGACTCCTCTTGGAGGCGTCGTAGGGTGAAGATGGCATCGGAGGTGCCACGGCCCGGACGGAAGTCGAACTGGGAAGTGTGGAGGGTGGGCTCAAGCTGGAGCTTGAGGCGGTTGAGGAGCATGTGAGCGTAGACCTTGCCAGCGACGGGCAGGAGGGAGATGCCGCGGTAGGACTTGCTGCGCGTGAGTGGGCCCGAGGATGCGCCCTTGTAGAGGGGGCAGATGTCTGCTTGGTTCCACGCGGTGGGGATGGAGGTGGTGTTCCAACAGGTAAGGATGATCTGGTGGAGGGCGGTTGCGGTTGCGGTGCCGCCGTGCTTGAGCAGGGGGGAGGTGATGTCGTCAGAGCCGGGGGCAGAGTTTCTGAGGGATTTGATCGCGGAGACCACCTCGCTCAGAGAGGGAGGGGAGGCAAGGGGGGGAGGAGGAGGCGGGGAGGAGGGGGGAAGGGGGAGGGGGGGCGAAAGTGAGGGGAGGGGGAGGAGAGGGAGGGGGGGGAGGGGGAGGGGAGGGGACGGGG
>VFSX01000637.1:10000-72500 GCA_016618255.1 Chlamydomonas sp. UWO 241 | reverse complement strand
ACTGCCAACTGTGCTACAGATGCTGTGCGTGTGGGGTGCTGTGTAGTAGTTGTGGTGGTGTTGCACGCTCCATGCATGGTGGTGTTGCACGCTCCATGCATGGCCTGTGTCACCTGCATGCATGGCCTGCGTGTACACACCTGTTAAGCGCCGTGAGCTTGTCCTTTGTATAAACTTTCACTGCGATGGCGACGCCCGACACCTTGTCGACACCGTGGTGTAGCCTGGAGTTACGTCCCTCGTAAATTGTGTGTCCCAGAACGAACTGGCTAATGCTCCTGCGCACAGCACGCATCGACAGGTCAGGGCGCAACGCATAATCAACGATGGGTGCTTCAGCTTGCTCCAAATGCGACGTGTCACGAGCCCATGCCCTCACCACGGCCCATTCCGCTTGAATTGGAGAGGCAGCCAGGCTGACGTGATGCACGCATGCGCTCCAAACTCTTCCTCCACGTCAACATCGACCCTGCAGGGGCCTGCCATGTGGTGGGTTCTGGAGGAGTCTCAAAAATCCCAAACGATACCCAAGGAGATGCCCCTGGCTTGTACACCAGGGGGGGGAGGAGGCAACGGACAGGGGCTGAAGGTAGTGCGTCGTAGGCGTCGTGTTACACCGTAAACGAGTGGAAAGTGAAAGTGTGGGGTGTTGAATAACACAATAAAATGTGCATTCAATGAATTTGGACACGAATCTCGTCCTGCTATTGCATGTGCGTGCATGTATTATTTGTCTAACGCTACGACGGGGGTCCCTGGGCGGCTAGCCCGCCCAGGCCCCCTTCGACCACACGCACTCCATCCTCGGCTCGCTGGCGGCGCGGGGCAACTGGAGCGCTGAGCTGCTGCGCGCCACGCGCGCGCGCCTCCTCATCATCACTTGTTGTTGTACGGCTCCTCCTTCGTCTCGATCACCTGCTCCACAGACACCTTCTCCACCCGGCTCGGCTGCTCGTCCCACTTGGGCCCCAGCATCTGCTTCTTGAAGGCATCCAGCATCGCGACGTACTCCTTCTTCGACACCTGCAGCAGGCAGGGCGGGCCGAGCCATCGAGCGGGCATGACAGGTAAGAGTTGGGGGGGAGGGGGGGGCATCATGAGCAGAGGGGGGAGGGGCTGCGCAAGCAGATGGCCGCAGCGACCGGCGTGATGCGTCGGGTGTGCGCTGGTCGTTGCTGCACTGCACGCGCCATCATTAAGCCCCCTCCCCCTACACGCGCGCACACAACAGCCACCCCGCCCCCTCCCACCCACCACAAAGCGCTGCCAGTCGTCCAGTAGCGACTTGCGCTCCGCGAGCACGTTGTCGTCGTCGATGCGCAGCAGGTGCTCGTCCTCCTCCTCGTAGCGCTTGGCAAACGACTTCAGGTTCTTTGCAATCTCGGCCTCCTTCTCAGGCGGCAGCAGCGACGGCAGGCGTGGGCGCCACGCGAGCTGGAACAGGCGGTCCTTGGACCCCTCGTACAGCAGGCGTCCGTGGAACGACCACACCTTGAACCCGTTCTCCATCTGGTGCACAGTCGTCACGCTCGTCGCGACGTAGCGGCCTGCGGGGGGAGGGGGTGAGAGGGAGGGGGGGGGGATGAGAGGGGTTGAGGGGTTGAGGGGCAGCGGTGGCATGCAGCGGCATGAGAACGTACGCGGCCGGCTAATGTGGCATTGGTGCCTCACACGTGGCGGCGGGAGGCGGGGCGAAGGGGGCGGGGGGTAAGCGGGGGGCAACGAGGGCGTCATGGCACTCACCCGTGGGGTCCCAGTCGACATCTGTCGCCATGAAGTGCTCCGCCGTCGCCATGGTCTCCATCTCGTCGACGTTAAAGAACTCGAGCTGGCCGTTCATGCCCTTGAGCCCGGCAAGCACGATGTTCTTGCCAGCAGGAGACCAGTAGATCGCATTGCACGTCTTGGCCGTCACAGTGCCTGCAACACGCGCGCGAGATCACGCGTGCATGCTTCATCAGGCAGGCAGGGGGGGGGGGCAGGCGGCACGAAACGCCAGCAACGGCGGGCGATGCATGCGTGCAACCCACGACCCACCCCCACCAGCACCACCACACGCTTGCACGACTCACCCAGCAGCCGCACCGACGACGCCCGCCCCTTGTCGTCGCGCATCGAGTAGAACGTGACGTTGGGTCGCGGGCCGCCGTCGCCGTGTACGATCGCAAAGCGGTGCCCCTTGGGCTCCCACGCAAAGGTGTGCACCCTGCGGAGGGCGCAAGGCAGCGGGGGAGGGGAGGGGAGGGGAGCACGGGGCGCGGCGGCGGTGAGTGCCTCGCTCAGGTGTCGACCCACTAATGGCCCCTGTGCAGCCAGAAGCATGCGGCCTTTCAGGTCTCCCCATCTCGCTAGCCCACGCGCGCGCGAACACACATTCTCTCAACAACACCCAAGGGCCTAGGGGGCCACCGCATAGAGACACACCACGCTCATAGCAGCCCCTAGGCATGCACATGGATCGCTGCAGTCAGGGTCGATGCACTGAGTGGCATGGGGGAACACTGTTCAGGTCATTATCACGAGGCGCTGTTTCCGCGTGCTCTTGGAGAGCGTGTCGAGGGTGCAGCCCAGGTGTGCGCCCCCTGTTTGCAAGCACCCCGCGCCCCCTGCCCCCTTGCGGCCTCCAAGAGCTCGCGCGGGAAAAAAAACGCCTCGTGATCATGTCCTGAATAGGCCATGCTCGGCGTGGCTACTTAGAGCACTTTCAACTTTGGGTGGAACTTTGCTTTTCACACTCTGGAGTGCACAAACACACACCCCTCCCCCTCACACCTGTCGTTTTTGTTTGGCAGCTCCAGCACCTCCATCGGCACGTCCTTGTCTCGGATGGAGAAGAGCTCGAACCCGGTGAACGTGCTCTTCTTTGTCTTGGTGAAGCGCTCGACCTTGACGGCGAAGTAGTCGCCCTGGGGGTGCCAGTACATCTTGACATCTGCGTGGGCCGCACAGGAGGGGGGAGGGGGGAGGGCGGGAGTGAGGGGGGCGGGAGGGGCGACTTGGGGGTATTGCAGGGCGGTGACACGCGCCCGCGTCCTCGTGCCCGCGTGCAGCAGCACACGCGCGGCTCCACTGCATGCATGCGCGTGGGCTGTGCGCGTGCGTGTGACACACTCCCCGCATGCGCTACCGCCACCACCACCGCCAGCACCGCCATTGGCACCCACCACTGACGCTGAACAGGTTCTTCTGGCGGAGCTCGGTGCGCTCTGGGATCTTGACGAGCACGATGCGTGCGGGCAGGTTGCCCTGCTCCGCGGTGTACACCGCCATGAGCGGGTCTGATGGCGACCACACAAAGTCCTGCACGGCCTCCATGCGCAACGACCGCTTGTCGAGCAGGCCCATGTCTGGCGCCTGGTACACGCTGATCGCGTTCTTCGACAGCTTGGCAAAGTACGCGTCGTCGCGCCCACCCGCCCACTTGAAGATGGGCCACTGCAGCGCGCCACCAGACGAGCTGCCGCCCGCGTACTCGTCTGCCGGCCCCTCAAACGCGCGCAGCTTGCGCGCGGTGCGCGTGTCAAACAGGTTGAACGTGACGGTCGCAGTGTCGCGCGGGTTCATAGGCTCGTGTGACGAGTAGGTCACCATGTATTTTTCGTTGGGCGAGTAGTCGATGAGGCGCAGGTTGGGGTGGGCAAAGCGGTTGAGGCGCTCCCACTTGGGGCCGCCCCACGTGGCCGAGCCCTGCCTGTGCATCGTTGTGATGTAGTTGCCGAGCGGAGACCACTGCACAAAGCTCTCAGTCCAGTGCTGGCGCTGGTAGATCTGCGGTGGGCACGGGGGCAAGCGGGGTTGTTGTGAGCATTGTGTGGTGGAGTCGGGTGGGCGGGGAGAGAGAGAGAGAGAGAGGCATGGGTGGCAGGCGGGCCTGGGGGGCGTCATGCGCACGAGGCGTCGGACGCACCGCCATGCACCACCACCCCATGGACGCGCCCCCAAATTAATGCATACGCGCTGGGCCAGCAGCATGCCACGTGAGGCACGCCCCCACGCGGGCGCCACGTCTGCTGCTGCTCACCAGGTCGCACTTGCCACGCTTCCCGTCGTTCCAGAAGACCTGCAGGTGAGGACGATGCGTGGACGTGTTGGCCGGCTGCATGTAGCTAGACAGCGTGGGTTGCGCCACCCCACACTGACACTGGCAGTCACAGCGTGGCATCCCTTCGTTGTGCCAACACACACACACACACACACACACAATGTCTTGCTTCCCAAGCTCCCCTAACCAAACACCAGCCGAGAAGGCCTGAACCCCAGCCCGGGAGGACCAACCCCGCAGGCTGTGTTGCACCTACCTCGGTGTTCTCGCCGGCGCGGATGACAAACTGGTCGCGGCCCATCTTGTCGAGCATCCAGCTGTTAAGGTTCTCCTGCCAGCGCACACACGCATGCATGCACCTACAGAGTCAGCACGCACACGCCTGCAGACACGTGTGCAGCAGGGGCACAGGCGGCAGCTGGCACCCCATGCTCCCCATGCGTGCACGCATGGCGCGCCCACTCACCGCAGTCTGGAACGCCTTTGCGTCCGGTGCCTGGTACTCGTCAGGAACCTTGGCGTACTTGTCAAAGTCGTCAAACATGTTCACGGCGAACACGTGGTTCTTGTCCAGCTTGTAGCCATTGGTCTGCTCGCGCGCGGCTTGTGCCTCCTACACCGCGGAGTGGGCGCGGGTGAGCACACCGCTAGAGGCAGTGCAACTCGCAGCCATCGCGTGTCCCCTGGAGGCTCACCTGCGGCGTGGCGAACTCGATGAACACAAACCCCTTGCTCATCTTGGTCGCCTCGTCCACCGGCATGTGCATGCCGCCTGCGCCAGGGCCGGCACAGTGGGGTTGACGTCCGCGTACAGAGCGCCCAGATTGAATCAACGCGGCACGCAGCTCGCCACAGTGCCCTACCTTCCCGCACAGTCCCGATCTGGCTGTAAATTTTCTTGATGACGCCCAACAGCTTCTCGTACTTCTCGACTGGCACCACGGGGATGTTGCCCACGACTGCACACGGTCGTAGGTGGGGGAGGGGGGCGTGGGTGCGCGTGGGGCGGTGGGATATGCATGGCACGGTGCCCATGCTGCATGGCCAGCCGCCGCATGCAGGCCCACTGCTGCACACCCACCGAGCACCGATCCAAAGCCCGACTCGCTCTGCAGGTCGTCCGCTGCGTCGGCGCCATCATCGCTGGGGATGTCAAGGTCGTCGTCAGAGGGGAGGCGGACCTCGCCGAGGTCGAAGTCTCCATTTGGCAGGGGGAAGCCCTCTGGCTGCGTCGGGAAAAGCTGCGCCGCTATGGCGTAGCGGTCAATCTCAAGGCCCATGATTGTGATGAGGTCTGCGCTCGAGGGAGGGTGGCACGAGAATATGGACTTGGTGTGGATGCGCTGTGATCGGACTTTGGCTGCTGATGAGCTGTGTGTGTGTGGCAGCCAAGCACAGCTAGAGAGCTGACCTCCCATCAGTTCGCAGCGCTAGAGCAGCCAGTTCGTGCGACCCAACGGTGTTAAATCGGACTTGGCGCCTGCTTGTTCAGCCAAGGGGTCGTCCAGGGACGCAGCATCCGCCATGAGGATCAAGGGCAAGGTGGGGGCTCGCCCTGAGGAGTGGTCCCTGCTGCGGGGGAATGGGGGGGAGCATGGGGGGGGGTCATGTGCGTGCCATGCCATGCCATGCCCTGCGCTACTCGTGGTGCATGCATGATCCTCCCCCTGTGTGCCATGCGCTGTGCGGTCGTGGCAGTGCACTGCGCGTGCTATGCGCTATTTTCACTTGTGGTGATGTGCACTGTGCACAACTGCTATGCTGCGTGGGGGAGCACCAGCTGCACAGTGGGGAGGCACGGATGGGCGCTGGCTGTTGTGTGCTGCGGAGCGGGGTGGGTGTGTGTGCGTGCATGGTCAGCCCAATGCGCTAATGGGCACACACCTGCAATCGAGACACGCTCATGCGCCTCTTACCTCCTCACCCCGCCACACCGAGCGCACACACCCAGGGCTAAGTGTAAGACCTGTAACCGCACATGACATGCTCGCGCCATGTGGCCGCCGCGCACGCGCACCCTGCTGCAGGTGAAGCTCCTATGCCCGAGCTGCGTCAAGGTCAAGGTGCAGGTCACGCGCGACATGGGGTACATGCAGGTAACAAGCATCTCCCCCTCCCTCCCCTCCTCACCTACCCATCTCCCCCGGTGTGGTACCTGCGTATGCCTGTTTTGTCCGCCCTGCCGCTCCTCACCTACACGCCCCCCCACTCACCCCCACCCGCTCCATACGTACACAGATCAAGTGTGACAAGAACCCGCGGCACAACCAGGTACTGCAATGCATGCATTTGGGCCTCAAACAACCGCTGCCATCGCCCAAGCCCCTTGCCTGGTAGCTGTCACCCCTTGCCTGGTAGCTGTCACAGTGTGACCGCTCTTCAACATCACCACCTGGCCACGCCACCATGCAGCGCACCAAGTGGCCATCGCAGCAGTCGTTCAGCACACTCGTGATGCCGGGGGCGCGTGCCGGTGCGGCGACACGCGAGCTGTCGCCACTGAGGTGCGCATGCATGCTCGTGCGCATGCATGCTCAAGCGCCCCGTGCCTTCGCAGTGCACTCACGCGCAGACTGGTGCACGGGTGGCTCGGGCACGTGCACGTATGTGTGATCAAACAAGCGCGTGCATGCGGACACTCACCGCAGTGCTATGTTGGCAACGCGGACCAATGCGTGCCTCGGGGAGACCTTTTGGCGCAGCTCGAGGCTTTGAGAAGCAACGCCCCAATTCTCAAGATGTTGTGTTGTGGTGCAGCCCCCCCTCGACACACACGTGTAGCCTAGCTAGCGCCCCGAGCCGTACGTGTAGCCTAGCTAGCGCCCCCCTCTGCGCTGCTGCCGTCCCAAACCACGTGCACGGTCAGCTCAGAACAACCATCAAAGGTGGCGGGAACCCTGTAAAGCACGCATCGTTTGCAGCACGCGGACGTGCTACCCCTTCCTCAGTAACTTACTTTCCTTGAATTTCTACACGCGCACTTCACGCACGAGCGAGCCCGCACTTTCTGGCTCCCGAAACCGCAGAACACAGGGCAGTGACGGATTCACCGGGTAGGGGGGAGGGCCACAAGCTGATCCAGTAGCAGCACCAGCCTGGCGTACGGCTGCACCCGCGAGTCAGTGAAGTAAAACAAGAGCATATCGCAGTGTCTTACAGCATGGTGCAGTGTCTTACAGCATGTCGCGTGCACGCACCTCGACGGCGCCATACACACGCGACCTTTGTAAGCGACGCAAACCGGGCTCGACAATTGCGGTTTTTTACATTCGGGACTAACATGATAACATTGCTAGATCCCCGTCAGCAGTAACAGTAACACGGGGTTTCCAGCTAAGCAAGCTACTCTTCTACTAGAGACACCCGCCGATACTCCAGCACACTTGACTACTAGAGTACGCTGGCTCCCGGCCGATAGACTACCGCTCCCGCCGGCTAGACTACCCCAAACAGCGGTCTCTGAAGGACATGTCTGGCAAGGAGCATACAGGAGAGGACCTTCCTCAGGGTCACAGTAGTGGCCTTGTGGCCAGTCAAGCCGGCAGAGCCGACTGGCGCTGACTGGAACGGTCCCCGCCTGGACGTGCATGGCTGTCCAGCTCTCGCTTGCATGGGGCTCAGCCGGCGCCCCATGCCTCATACATGGCCAGGTCCCACCCTCCAGGGGTGCATGGACGACAGAGTTGTCATGGAGGCTGCCTGAAGATCTTCCAACGCCAGTCACCGTCAGCAGTCAAATGTAAACACTCGAGCTGCCGTTTGCGACGTGCGTGTCATCGCAAGCCGTTGTGATGGCATGTGATCTGGTGACTCAAGCGGCTCGTGCACGCTTCACTCTAGCGCTCAAGGAGGCAACGTCAACCTGGACCCGGGGCGCATACACTCACTCGCGCATGGGTGGTACTTGTGCCACACGCCTGTAGCTGCAGGGCCGCCTGTCGCAGTGTCTTACAGCATGGAGGGAGCAGCGCTGTGGTGCAGCCCACTGAGCAAAATATCCCCCGTACGGTATCAGCACCTGTCAGATGAGTTGGCGCACCAAGTGAGCACTCTCCAAGCACCCTTAGGCCCCTTCCCAGGCTGCAGCTGGGCAGCCCCTATTGTACATGTGACGGGCCGTGCAGTCACACACCACAACAGGCACATCAAACAGGCTTGGATTAACACCCTGCCCCCTCCCCCGGTGACACAAGCCCCCCAGTGGGCTCAACCCCACACCCCCACACTCAGGGAGGGGGAGGGGGCAGTCTTCACCCCCTCATACCCGCTTCCGATTGCCAACCCACTCGCCCTTACTGTACTACTGTAGAGTTCCTGTGGGGGAGTGAAGTGTTGAAATGAGGTTGATATATCAGCAGTGAGGCCCACAGGCATCCTAGTGATAGGCTTCCGTTGTGCCTTACTGCTGCATCAACCTCATCTCAACAGGGGGGAGGGACGGGCCCACACTTAGTGGGTTGGCACTGAAGGTGCGGGGTTGAGTGGGTGGCTGAGGGGCGGTATGCCTCGCCCACACAGAAGGGTCCTTAACCACCCGTATTTAGCATCTGATTAGTGGCGCCCGGGCACAGCGCGCCGGCACGGCTGTTAACGTCAGAACTAACCGCCATATAGACAGAACGTCCATTCTAATTATGATTGAGTTTCAGGAGTGCACATGTGCGAAGATGGACTCGCGCACACCTATACTCATAACGACTTCCCACTTCCTGATGAGGGATTGGGATCCGCAAGGCCCGACATCACATCTGGGCTGCCTGTCGATACGCGGCATCACGCTCATGACTAAATGTGATTCTTGAACGCCGTGTTTGGTGACGTGACCGGCATCCCTACGCCGGGCCTTGCTACTGAGGTCTCTGGCACCTCAGGCACCCTGAGCATTGCGATTCAAAGCCCGCGCCCTTGATGCCGTCCTGTAGGGGACCATTGGTTGCACCTCCATGCTGCATGGGTAAAAAAGGGGTGTAGGGCGGGTACAGGGGTAGGTGGGTGGGAGAGAGACTCAGCCAATGGCTTGGAAAGTGTGCATTGGGTTTAGGGGCTCAGCTGCCCCACCGCAACGCACCCCCCCTGCCCGATGTTCTACCCCGGGACTTGCCATCTACTCGCCGACGCACGTGCAACCCATGACAATGTCACCCAACGCTGGCGTTGCACGTAGCCTGCAGCGCCTACTCTTTCTGGTGTGTATTGTACTGGTACTGGCATGCTCACTGGGCGCAGTCGGGCGCGTCGAGCGGGGCAGCGCCCCCCTCGGCCGCGCCGGCAGCAGGCGCGCCCCCCTCGTCGCCAGCGTGCAGCATCTCATGCATGCATGCTGTCGCGTCATCGCTGTCCTCAACGTCATCACCCCCGCCCACGTCATCAAGCGGCGACCCGTCGTCGCCCTCATCATCATCGTCCACCTCCTCCAGCAGAACCTGTGCGGGGGAGGCGCAGAGGGGGTGGCGGGGGGCGCGCGTGTGTGAGGGCGAGGCTGGGCGGGGTGTGGTGGTGAGGGGCAGGCGGAAAGAGATGGCGCGCAGCAGCAGCAGGCAGCAGCAGCAGCTGCAAGCAGCAGGCAGCAGCAGCAGCTGCAAGCAGCAGGCAGCAGGCAGCAGCAGCAGCAGCATGCAGTCGACAGCAGACAGACAAGCAGCAGCATGCAGCATCAAGTCCCCCCCCCCCCCACACACACACACCTGCGGCGCCTCCCCTGTCGCGTCTCGCAGCCGCTTCCACTCCCCGCGCCCGTCTGCCGCCATGCCCGCCATGTGGCCGTGCAGCTCCTCGATGCCTTCAAAGTCGAGCAGCGCGACCGCGGACACGCGCTTGCGGCAGCCGTAGATCTGGCCCAGCCGCTTGCGCGTGAGCGCAAACACCACCGGCACGCCCTGCTCGCCACACATCGTGAGGATGTCCTGTAGGTGGTCGTCCAGCCCGCCCACCGTGTACATCTGCTCGATGTTGGGCGCGATGATCACGGAGCGCGCGCGCGCGAGCTTGACGCTCTTGCACACCTCACGCAGTCCGCACACGTACCAGTGGTGCGCTGCAGCCTTGACCACGTTGGTCGCCCACGCTTGGTCCTGGAACACTTTGATTTGCAGCAGCAGCTCAGACACGAGGGTGTTGAGCTCGCTCGTGATCATCTGGCGGCACAGACTGTGCACCACAGCCTGCGCGCCCTCGCCCTTGACGCCCGACACGCCCCCGTCGCCGCCACTGCCGCTGCCGCCGCCGCCGCTGCCGCCGCCGTCGTCGCGTAGCGCGGCAGCCTCCTGCTCCGCGAGCACGTGCCGCGACAGCCTCGCGAGGTGCTTGCGGCTGGCCATGTGCTGCTTGAGGTTGACCTCGCTGTTGCACTGGATGTTGCAGATGTCGCACGAGAACTGCGGCGCAGCCGCGGTCGTTCCGCCGGGCTCCTTTGGCCCGCCGCCCGGCCGCAGCAGCATGCCGCCCGGACCGTACAGCGCACGCGAGCGCAGCGATGGAGGCTGGCCTTGGGGGCCGTGGTAGTGGCCGGGGTTGCGGACACGCCCACCGTACGCGTCGTACTGCGGGGGGCCGGTGTACGAGGCATGCGTGGTATGGTGGTGTTGCACCACGGGCTCGGCTTGGTGGTGGCCGTGGTAGCCTGCATGCATGGCGCTGTGGTGGTGCTGCACGCCGTACATGGCGCCACCAGCACCCAGCGGCATGCCGTACGCCGCGTGGTGAGCGTGGTGCCCGCCAGCCCCCGGGTGCCCAGGCGGCGGAGGCGGAGGCGGAGGCGCCCGCATCATGCCCGGCACGCCGGCGCGCGGGTCGGCGTAGCCAAGGGGCACGCCATCAGCGCCGCCGTAGTCGACGCCTGCGCCCGCGTGCGTGTGGGCAGACAGCGGGCTACGCGACGGGGGGTAGACGCCGCCGCCCGGCGGCATCGTCTGAGCAGGCCAGTACCTGGCCTGCGGCTGGTGTGCCGGCGGCGGCAGCGGCGGCAGCGGCGGCGGCGGCACGCCCGGGTAGCCGGTGGCGTAGCCAGAGGGTGGGGGCGAGCCACGCGGCGGCGGTGGTGCGTACGGGTATCCGTGTGCACTGCCCGGCTGCGTGGCTCCCGCCGTGTGCATGCCATGCGCATTGGTGGGCTGCGCTGCGCTGCCGCTGCCGCTGCCATCCACCATGCCCTGCATCTCCATCGCCTGCGCGTACGCACTGAGCATCGATGCTGTTGCGGCCGTCGCCTGCCCCCCGCCCATCTGCTGCGCGTGCGCCACGTGCTGCGAGTGCTGTGCCGGCCGGCCGGCAGACGGCGGGAGCTGCCCAGGGACGCTGCCCTGCCCCACACCCCCGCCCCCTCCCACACCCGTCGCCTGAGGCTGCTGCTGCTGCTGCTGCGCCTGCTGCTGCTGCGCCTGCTGCGCCGCCATCGCGCCCAGCGCCGCGCCCCACCCGCCCGTGTCGTGATGGTGCGCATGGGCGTGCTGCCCATGGTTGCTGTGATGCCCCAGGTGGCCGTGATGTCCATGCACGTGGCCGCCGCCACCGCTCCCTGGCGGCAGCGGGTTGCTCGCGTGGCTCGACAGCAGCTGCGCGACGAGCGTCACGTCGGGCGAGGCGCCGCCAGCCTCCTGAAGTAGCAGCATCTTCTGGAGTAGGTCGGCGCCGTGCGGAGTGTCGCCGCTGCCGCCCGCGCCGGCGCTCGACGGGTATGGCGTCCCGTGTTGGAACGGGGCGCGCGTGGGCAGGCGCTCACTGCCTGTGCCACTTCCGCCCGTGCCAATGAGGCTCATATGCGCGGCGAGCGAGTTGGGCGCGAGGGAGTTTGCCGTCGCGTCCATGGACGCCATCTGTGCGAGCAGCTTTGTGAGCGGCTCGTCCAGCAGCTCCGGCTGCCCCTGGATATGCGACAGCAGGCTCGCGAGCGACGCATGCGTGCCCTCGTCAAGGCCGCCGCCCAGGCCAGACATCACAGGCAGGCTTGCCTGCGCCGCGCTTGGGCGGGCGGGCGCAGGCGCAGGCACGCTCGAGTGCGCGTTGTAGCCGCCCCAAGCGGGCAGGTGGCCAGGGGTGGCGCTCATGTCGTCCTCGTCATCGCTCTCCAGGAGGTTGTGTGGCTGCGGTCGGTCGTGCATGCATGCATGCATGCAAAGGGTCAGGCAGTGTGGGCGTGCCCCGGGGTGCACACCCAAAGTTAGGGCGGAGCAGCAGTGAAGGCGGGGCACTGCTGGGGGGTGGGTGGGTGGCTGGGTTTAGGAGCAGGGTGGGTGCAGGCGCGGGCGCGGGAGTGTGGGACGATCAGGGCACCCAGAGATAAGGCCGTGCAGGCGGCCACAGCTGGGGGGTGGCTGGATTTAGGAGCAGGGTGGGTGCGGGTGAGGGTGCGGGTGCGGGAGTGTGGGATGGTCTGCACCACCACGCACTCACCACAGCAAACGCTGTGGGCATGGCAGCGTGTTGCGAATGCCACTGCGGCTGTGAGCCAAGAGGATGCCCCTGCTGCTGCTGCTGCGCCGCCGCCGCCGCCCGCAGCATCATGATCTTGCGGTTGAAGCTGTGCTCGCCGCCGTCCCACTCCTGCGCGCCGCTGGACGAGTGCGCCTTGGCGCTGCCGCTGCCGCCACTGACGTTGCCGCTGCCGCCGTGCACGCCCAGCAGGTTGAGGGCAGCCAGCGCGGGGTCGGCGCTGCCGCCACTGTTTGGACCAACGCCAACGCCAACGCCGCCCACAGAGCTGCTCGTGCCCATGCCGGGAATGCCACGTGCGCTGTGCTCCTGCTGATGCAGCAGCTCTAGCATCTGCGCATGCGAGTGTTGCACCTGCGGAGAGAGGGGGGACGGCGGAGGAGGGGGGAGGAGGGCACGGAGGGGGGGGGGAGGAGGGGTCAAGAGGTTGGCTCGCCCGCGTTCACACCGGCGATGCCAACCACGCGTGCAGCTTGCACGCTCGCACACAACAGCACGCACGCACGCACGCACGCACACGTGTGCACGCGCGCGCACACACACACACACACACACACACACACTTGCCACGTGCTCACACCTGCTGCATGTTGCCGCCCTGCTGCTGCGGCTGATGCTGATGCTGATGCTGCGACGGCTCGGGTGCGCTGTACTTGTGCGCGAGCATCGGCCCGCCACCATACAGCCCCCCTTGTGTCCCGCCCGTCGCTGGGCTGGCAGAGCTCCTGTCAGGCGCGCTGCCGTTGATCTCATTCTGAAGTTGGCGCTCGGCATCCTGGACCGCCAGGCGCAGCATAGCGAGGCGCGTGGCCGTGTCCGACTGGCTGCTGGGCAGCTTGCCAGCCATGAGCTCGGCCTGCATCGCCGCAATGTCCCTGCGGACATTGAGATGAGGGCTGGGGTGGTGTGTGTGGGGCGTGGCATGCACCGCGCGCGAGTCAGTCGCTGGGCGGCAGGCCCGACTGGCTGGGCGGCCAAAAACACTGCCGCACGCACTGCATGGGCTCGCCATGCCGACACGCCGTGCGGGTCGGCCGCCCCCATGCACCAGCACCATTCGACGCACCACCAGTACGCGCATGCCATCATGCACATGCCGCTCACATGGTGCCACCGCACACACGGCGTGGCTGCGTCTTTCACCCCTCAAGGCGTCGCCAGTGTCCCCCCCTCACTACCCCCCCTCACCCCCCTCACCCGCCCTCCTCCTTCCCCCCTCCCTCACCCATCCTCTGGCATCACCGCACGCCAATCTCACCTCAGATGTACTCCCGACTGGGGAGGGTCGCTCGATGCTGACAGGGGCCCATGCCGGGGTCCAAATCCGCGTCCAGGCTCGCCACCAGCCAGCAGCGCCGTCAGATCTCCATGGGAGGAGCGCGAGTCATGGTGAGACACGGCGCTTGTGCGTGACGACAGCGATGGCGGGTCGTCCGCTCCTCTGCAGCAGAGGGCGCCAAAGCAGCGGGGTGAGCGCAATACATGCATGCGCTCCCCTCCCCCCCCACGTCCATCATGCAGGCCTTCTCTAATGATCTCATGTGAAGCTGATTCGCAAGCCCACAGCAGTGCGCTCCGCCGCCACTAACCGAGGTGTATTAACCATGTGGTGTCCTTGTCCTCCTTGGTGCTCACGCAGCGTCATCCATGCCGCAGGTGGATCTACAGCGCTATTCTTCAGCAAGTAGTCTGCCCGGTTTGAGTTGCTCTTGCTCCCGAGGGCTACCTGCCAAGATAGGTTAATTGGCCCCCGGCTCGATCAACTCCCTTCGCGCCGACAGCGCGTCAGTGGGACGCGATGGATGGGGGGAAGAACTACCCTCACGGCACGCTGTCACAACGGCCATGGCCGCGGGTATAGTCCCACACCCACCCATGCAGGGTTTGGACCCCACTCTGGCCTGGCGTCTGTGGTGCACCGTATCACATTATGAGCACACCACCGTGATCGGCGTCGTGCCAATGGTGCATGCAGCGTGCGTGGGGCGCAGTTTGGTGCCGGGGGCGCATGGACGCGCGTTTTGAGCGAAATGGGCAAAGCGCCGATCCCCGGAGGCGCCGATCTCTCCGGGGCCCTCCAGGAGTGTGGTGAGGTATTAGGCAGCGTGGGCAGGGGCCTGGTGTGCGGTGGTGGCTGGGGAAGGAATCAGGAGACAGCTGGTTGGGCTGGGGGTTCTTCCTCCTGCCCCCTTCCGCTCACGGGTTAAGCCAGCGCATCTAACTTGTCAAGATCACCGTCCTAGTCTCGCTCCACCCGCGCCTCAGGCCGTGTGACAAGTCTTGTGCAAACACAACAAACATTGCAACACCACAGCACACAGGGCCCGTCTCCCCGCAAACACTGACGCACTAGGCATCGTATACCATGCATCGTGCCCCTGTGTGGGTGCAGCGGCGCGTGGAGGGGCCCAGGGCGCCTGGGGTACAATATACATTTCGCCCGATTTATGCCTGGGATCCGCCTCCACGTTGGAGCCATCGCTCGTGATTGGCCGGAGACATGTCCGCAGATGTGGGCATGTCTTCTTGGCGCACGGGGTACCATGTACACACATTTGGCTCTGGCTACCTGGTAGATCCTACCAGTAGAGCACACTCCAGAAGGACTCGGACATGGCAAGCGCAATTCAGCAGTCCCGTGTCGGGCTGTGTAGCAGGCAGTCCGGCCCACGGCCTCGTGCATCAATAGTGAAGGTTGCTGCGTGGGGGATGCCCAAATGGTTTGGTAGCAACGGTTCGGCAGTCAGTCAGCGCTCCGCGCGGAAGGCGGAGGTCAGGAGAGCGCAGCCTGTAGGAGCCCAGGCTGTGGGGTGTGTGATGATCATCCATGGGTGCATGCATGGGGATCTGGATGCATGCACCCCTCTGCTTCCCCCCTCCCCCCCTCAGCACCCCTTTGCGCCCCCAGCAGCACATGTGCACGTGCCTCAGCACATGTGCACGTGCGCGCGCACGCATCAGCACCCTGGTAGGCAGCCCCACCCCCACACACACGACCACCACACACCCGACCCACACGCACCACCACGACCACACAGCAGGCCCCCTGCCACACGCGCATACACACTTGCACTCACACGCACACACGCCGCGCCCTGCGTCCCTCCCCCCCCTCCCCTTGCAGCTGCTGGATCTCATCACACCTCTGAAGCGCGGCGCATCCGCGTCGCCAGATGACAAGGATGCGGTGGAGGCCGCAGCCGCGGCGCTGGAGGCTCTCAACCCGACGCGGTCGCCGCTGTCCAGTCCGCTGGTCAACGGAGGATGGGAGCTGCTATGTAGGTCGCAGAGGTGCTGGGACAGCGGCTGCGTGCAGCCACCTCTGTCCGCGTGTGGGACGCCTCTAGGGAGGAGTGGAGTGGTGGTGGCGGTGGTGGTTGGGGGAGCGGCGGCGGCGATGGCAGTGTGGTGGCGGTGGTGGTGGTGGTACTGATATGTGTGCGCGCGCACCACTGCACCCACGCCCCGCAGACACAACGAGTGCGACCATCCTGGGCCTCAGCCGACCCCCGCCATTCCGGCCATCCGGGAAGATTGTGCAGGTCTTGGGTACGTATGTGGATGCGTGTGCGCGTGCGGGGCGGGGGTACATGCCGGTTGTGCGCGGCTCCAGGGGCCTCTCTACACCAGCACACGCACGCACGCGCACACGCACGCACGCACCGACTGCGGCGTGCTTCTGGCCCCGGCCGCGCGCAGATGCGACGAATCTCAAGGCACGCAATCTGGAGTCGGCACCCTTCTTCAACCAGGTGGGTGACACGCGTGGTCCGTGCTTGATTGCACGCACAGGCATTGGATGACGGGAGGGGCGCGGATGAGAAGCCCCGGCACTCTCGTGGTTCTCGTTGCACTCTTTGGGCTGCAGTGTTGGTCGGCCCCTCGTATCGTATTTGACCACCCAGCACACAAGACTCTCCACTCTCTCCCTCGCTGCCTGCACAGTGCGAACGGGGACTGGGGAGGAGGGGAGGGGCCGCATGAATCAATGTTCTGCGTCTGCATTGGATGATGTGCCGCACCGTCACGTGTGCGCCACGCAACCTTTGCGTGGTCAGTCACTCATCCTGCCGTGTATGAGAGAGAGGATTCATCATGACTGCCCGACTCCTATACATGGATAGCCCTGGCCGCCCCTCTCCCCGCATGGGTCCCTTTCCAGGTCAGCGCCAACCTGGAGCCCCTCAGCAGCAGCAAGGTGGCGGTGGTCTTCCAAGAATTCAAGATTTTCGGGGTGCGTGCTGCGTGCGGTTTGGTTGAGCGCATCGTAATGCTTACGTATGCCGACGATTTATGTTTGCTCTCGCAGCTCAGTTGCACTTATGCTGATATGATGACATCCTTGACACAGTATCCTCAAGCCCTGGCATGCAAATCAACGCCGCCAAGACAGAAGTGATGATTTTGCCAACAGATCTTGATGCGGATCTGCCCGCGTTTGCGCTGACTGGTGTTGAAGTGAAGACCGTCTCTGCATTGAAGTATCTAGGGAGTTATATAACCGGGAGTGGTGGTGTGAAGAAGGAGATCGGTGTGCGTGTCAGTCGCGCGCTGGGCGTGTTCGTGTCTTTTGATAAGATTTGGACCAGCAAGAAGATGCAAGTGCAGTCTAAGATGCAGGTTTATGTACAATACTTTTGTGTTGCCCCACTTTCTGTACGGGTGAAAAATAGGCCCAGGGCTACTAGGCCCAGGGCTGCTAAACACAACTGATTCTATAAGAGGTTGCCCACTCCAACTGCCTTCGTCGCATTCTGGGCATGCGCCTGATCGACCGGCACAGATTAACTTATATTCGGCAGGCGTGCGACACTGAACCAGTTGAGAGCCTTGTGGCAAAGCGACCAGTGCAGTGGCCAGGCCATGTGATGCGCATCCGGCTTCTCGTCTTCCTCGTACGACTTTTGACTGCACAATGGATGTGGCTCGGCAGCAATGCCGGTCTCCAGCCTCCTCACGACACTATTTTCTCAAGCTACTGACCCAGCAGCTAGACGAAGTTGGTGGCACTCGTTCTGATTGGAAGACTTTTTTGGACACGGCGTTTGTGCGTGTTCAGGATAGGGTCGAGTGGAGAGCCGCTGTGTACGGTCCGGTTGCCCCTCAGGCGCCGGCCCCTCCACCTCGGCGGTCAAAGTAGATTGGCAAGCGCCACTTGACCCCCTATCCCCTGGAAGCAGAACTTCAAGGGCCTATTTTTGAGGCGTTTCATAATAGCTCTTTTTTGCTCTGGGACTACACGTTGGCAGGCAGCCGGCTGTGGCTACCGCCCCTCACAAGCAATTGTTTAAGGCCAGAACTGGACTTGAGTTTAGGCGGTGGTACTAGGACTGATGATGATGGATATTACAGTCTGTGTGACACCAGTAATGATGTATAAGACCGGTGTCGGCGCTAACGCCCGACACCTTAAACTCAGTTTGTGGGAAACTGGCTGGCTACCTGGTAGGGGTGAGGGTAAACCCCCACACGCGCGCACGCACTGGACCTAGACAGGACACTGGGCCCCCAGATCCACCCTATACCACCCAGGTAGTGACAGCAACGCATTGTTGGTGTGCGCCTGTGTTCTACTACTAGTCCCGCCGCCGCCATTGGCTCCAGCAATCTCCTCCATGCCCGCCAGCAATCTCCTCCACGCCCGCCAGCAATCTCCTGTATGCCCGCCAGCAATCTCCTCCATGCCCGCCAGCAATCTCCTGTATGCCCGCCAGCAATCTCGTCCATGCATGGGCGCCGCCATGCGATCTCCATGCGCCGCGCCGCGCTCCATGCGCGCCAGCACCCGTACCACCCGCCTCATTCCCGTTCTTTAGCCATTCCCCGTGACACCTATGGCTGATCCTTGTTCCGCCGTCCCCTTTGGCATCTGTAACCCGTATCCTCTCCCTGTAGCCTCATTCCCCGTTCTTAACCGCCATCTCCATTATGGTGCCCGCCCGCTGGTGGGGCCTCGCCTCGCCCCATGCCGCACGGCTAGTGTATTGATTGCTGCGCCATCTATAATCTGCGCCTTGGGGCAGGGAACCCCTGCGCCACAACCTCCTCACAAAGCCTAGCCGCATGTGCCTCGCTTCCCATGTTTCTCAATTTCTCGCCATCCGCTTCCATGCCCGCCTGCAATCTCCTCCACGCCCGCGAGCAATCTCCTGTTTGCCCTCAAGCAAGCTCCTCCATGCCCGCCAGCAATCTCCTCCATGCATGCACGCGCAGAGCGCCGCCATGCAACCCCCATGCGCCGCGCGCGCCGTGCGCGCGCCGCGCCCGCCAGCTCCCGTAGCCTCATTCCCCGTTCTTTACCCATGCGCCGTGACGCATTAGCCTTGTCCGCCGTCCCCTGGCATGCATAACCCGTAGCCTCATCCCCGGTAGCCGCATTCCCCGTTCTTAGCCGCCATCTCCATTATGGTGCCCGCCCGCTGGTGGGGCCTCGCCTCGCCCCATGCCGCACGGCTGGTGCATCGATCGCATCGCCATCTAATAATCTGCGCCTTGGGGCAGGGAACCCCTGCGCCGCAACCTCCTCACAAAGCCTAGCCGCATGTGCCTCGCTTCCCATGTTTCTCAATTTCTCGCCATCCGTCTCTCTCTTCCATCCAGGCACAGTAAACCATTAGGAGCCGCAATCTGCTTGAGTTCCGATCGTTGTGAGAGGGGGTGCATGCTCGCCGCAATTCTCGCCATCGTGCATCGTGCTCTCCATCGTACCGCTGCCCCATCTGCCACATAGCCTCGCCCCATCAGGACCAGTTCACCAGTAGCGCTGTGCGTCAGAGCCGGTCAGGGGAAATTTCCAGATTTTCAGCCGCCCAGTACCAAGCGCAGTTGTCCCGGTTGTCCGCCATCGAGCGGCGCCAGGGCGGGAGCCCCTGGCGAAGAGCTTATGGATAGGTAGCGGTGGCGGTTGATACTGATTTGCCGAGTTTGCGGGTGGCCGCCCTACGGGGTTTAGGGTTTTAGGACTAGAGGTAGTCTTTGCTGGAAAGCCGATGTTACTGTTGCTGTGTGCGGTGCGGTGCGAGCGGGCGTAGGGAGGAATCCTCCCTGCCCATCTGTCGCGCGACTTCACGTTCCACGCATGCATAAGCAATGCACAAGCACACACGCACAAGCACACACACACACACACACACCTTGCCCCCTCGGCAGCTCATCCCCATCAAGGCTCCTCCGACTGCGCGGGGCGAGCTTGACATCACCTACCTGGTGGGTCTGTCCGTGGGGGGGGGGGGGGGAGTCGGCAAAAAAACTGCCTGCCTGCCGGGCAGGCAGGCAGGTGCTCGATGGTAGTGTAGGGGGGGGGAGGGGGGGCACGCTGGTAGTGGGGGGAACGGGACGGCCGGCGCTCGCTGCCCAGGTCCCGGGTGCATGCATGCCGTTCATGACCACACGGCCACCCTTGTGTGCACCATTCACACATCTCACAGCTCTCACACCTCACACCTCACCCCTCTCACCCCTCTCAGCACCCTCACCACCCACCACCCCACAGATCCCACGCCTACTCCCACAGACTCATCTCCTTTTCGTGCCCCCTCCCCCACACCCACCCACCCTCCCATCACCAGGATGACGACTTGCGCATTAGCCGCGGCGATCGCGGCAACCTGTTTGTCCTCACCATGGACGACCGGGACCAGAGGCCATGAAGCCCTACAGCTGCTGCAGCACGGCGCATTCTTGGGGGTTCACGCGTGCTGCGCTGGCAAGAACCACCAGAGCTGCTTACCCGTGCTTGTGAGAGCTGCTGGCTGGTGCTCCGGATCGAGCAGAAGGCAACCGAGTTGAATCAGCCCATCACACGCATACGCGTGTGCTACTACCTCCCTGCGTTTGGGGGGAGAGTAGTGTTACAAATCCACTGCCGGCGGTCACAATCAGTTCCAAAGTTCTAGCGGGACTATCAGACAGCAGGCACAAGGCCCACCAAAAGGTCACCGAAAGGTCACCAAAAGGTTGAGCTACAAAAGTAGCCCACAGTAGCGCCACCCACACTAGGTGGTGGGCGCCAAGCAGCAGCATTCGGGGGGAGGGGAGGGGGTGGCTGGTTAAACACACACAAAGTGTTCCTGGTAGTGCTGTGTGCTTTTTGGGGTCACACTGACACACTCACATGTCCACAACTCGCACACGCACGCAGCCCCCCCTCCCCGCTCCCCCCCTGCCCAATCATTTTTGTTGCAATAATCATGTTAATCTCACGTTCAGGCCACGTCCCGATTCGCAATTCTACCCCTATTCCTATCCAGGTTCTCCCACACAAAAGCAACACCTGGGTCCAGCAGGGACATCCCAGCAGGGACACCTACTATACACGATGCATCTCAGCGCTATGAGGTCGACGGTCGCGACGCGGACAGCGCGTGCATCGGGCATCGGTGCTCCCCACGCCACATGCAGCAGCCGCACTGTCGTGGCGCCGATGCGTGCGCAGCGCGAGCAGGTGGGACAGGCGCATGTTTGCTTCCCCCTGCATGGAGGGAGACGCCCCGTACGCCTGTAGGGACCCAGATCGAGACGACGATTTGTTGGCACTTACCCATGCGTTCCACGTCCCCCAGGGCGCCTTCCGCTCATCGCTCGAGTCGGCCGCCTTCAGCCTCGGCACCGCGGCGCTGGTGGTTGCCACGTCCTTGGCGCTGCAGGTGGGTGGGGGGTGGTGCTGACAATGACGATGCATGGCATCACCGCATGTGGTGTCGGATGAGCCATGCGCTCGTCGCTGCGTGCACCCCTTGCGCCCCGCATTTGTGCCTGCCTGGCTGTGTGCCTGCCTGATGCGCGGCATCTCCGACATCTGCTCTGCTCGCCCTCACTCGCCCGCAGTTCGCGCCCCCCGCGGAGGCTAAGCTCACTGCGGGCGACCCCATCAAGAACGCCCAGGCAATCCTGCGCTACGCCCTGCCCATCGACAACAAGCCCATCCGGTCGATTCAGGTGGGGCGGCGTACGCATGAGGGGGGGGGGAGAGGACAGGGCACATGGCCGCCCATCTGCCCGGCAGCTGATGCGTTGCTGCCGCAGGTGGGCAGTTGTGCAGTACCGTACAAGGACGGTACTTGAACCATGCATGCACGCCCACGGGTGAGTACGCTCGCCCACCTGACGCCGCCTGCCCCTGGCGCCGTCTGCACGCTCGCGCAGAAAGAACTCGAGTCGGTCAGCGACGCGCTGCGCGTCCCTGGCTCCAAGTCGCTCGGCCGCGTCTCCAGGGTGAGCAGCGGCCGTTGCATGATGGATCTCAAAACCACCGCCGGGGGTAGTTGCGGGTAGAGGAGGGGGATTCATGGTGGCACATGCGTGTGGCGCACACGCAAGGACTCGCTTCGCTTTGTGCACGCACGCACGCGCACCCATGCCCGCATCAGACTCGCTGGCACGCACGCACGCGCACTCATGCTCGCACTTGCACAGTCAGTCAACTCAGCGCGCAGCACGCTCGATCGCCAGCGCGGGGCGATTGAGGCCGCGTTTGCGCCCGAGAAGCGCGCTGCCGGCATGGCTGCTCTCGCTTCGCTCGACGGGAGCCTCGCGGAGTTCCAGAAGATCATCGACTTCCAGGACAAGCAGGCAAGGACACGGGGGCAGAGGGAGGGGGTGCAAGTGTGGGGTAGCTTGGGGCTGCAGGGAGAATGGGGGGAGGAGGGAGGGAGAGGAAAGGGGGGGGGGGAATATGCAGGACGTTAGAACGAAGGAAAGGGGAGCGGGACAGGGGGGGGGGGGGCAAAAGCCACATCTTGGGTGCATCACGCACGGCAGTGGCGGGCACGCTCGTGCACCACGGCGACCACGTGCCCCCCACCACGTGCACGTGACGCGTCGCTCGTGTCGTGTGTGCGCAGGAGGTGCCGCTGAAGCAGCGCGAGGCTCTCGTGTACGTGGGCGCCGTTGAGGAGGCCATGGTCAACGGCTTCCCCTATGAAGTGCCCGCAGAGTACGCGTCGCGCCCACTGCTCAAGGGGCGCGCCACACTCGGCATGCGCGTCGACTTCAGGGAGACGCCCCAGGGGCCGCAGGTGCGTGGGACGAGCAAGGAGGGGGGGGCGCGGCGCGGCGGGGGGCGCGGCGGGGGGCGGAGGGGCCGTGTGCTCGTGCACATCATGCGCACACACACACTACACACACACACACACTCTGCATACACACACTCTGCATACACACACACCGCACACACGCCGCGCACGCACCCGTCGCTCACACTGCCGCTCCCGCGCACCACCCCTTGCTGCCACCGCTGCCACTGCCACCGCTGCAGACTCTGGACCTGAAGATTGTTCTCGATGGGTACAGCGCGCCTGTGTCTGCTGGCCAGTTCATGGACCTGGTCAACAAGGGCTTCTACAACGGCATGACCATCCAGCGCGCAGACGGGTTTGTGGTGCAGACGGGCGACCCAGATGGCCCGGACGACGGATACAGGTGAGGGAAGGGGCGTGTGACAACGGGGAGGTGGACCAGTGGTTTCATGTTCAGGAAGTTAAATTAATTGTTCCACAGCCGGATTTTGCTTTGACCGCGTTGACCGTTGTCCTCCCGTTGACCGTTTGTCCTCGTGCATAGGTTATTTGAAAGCTGTTGACGTGCTCTGTCTGGCGGGCTTGTCAGACTAACAATCCACTGGATGGGTTGAGCTGCGTGCAAGGTCAAAGTACAGCTGGACTGCAGCAAAATGGCTGTTTAAAGCCGAAAGGAAATCACTGAGGCTGACCCAAGGTCCGGCGGGGGACGGGCAAAGGAGGGGGGCGGGCAAAGAAGGGGGAAGGGGGGGGGGGGGGCGAGGCAGGGTCTGGGCGGCACGTAGGCACACGACCTGCGCAGCGGCAGCAGTAGCAGCGGCGTCGCACATGCGCACCGCTGCCGCCCACGCCAACGCGCGTGCGCACATTCTTATGCACACGCAGGGACCCAGCGACCGGTAAGATCCGCACCGTTCCGTTTGAGCTACGCGTGGAGGGCCAGACCATGCCCATCTACGACGAGACGCTCGAGGACCTGGGGCGCGTGAACGAGCAGCCGATTCTGCCGTTCAACGCGTACGGCACGCTCGCGATGGCGCGCAACGAGTTTGAGAACAACAGCGCGAGCAGCCAGGTGCGTGTGCGGGCGGAGGGCGGAGGGCATGCGCAAACCGCACACACGTGCGTGCATGCAACTTGAATCAAGCGGCCGAGGCAAGCGACCGCTCACTTGAGGGTTTTTGTCTGCTCTCTTCCGCTTTCTCGGGCCTCTCTCCCTCTCTCGTAGGCCACTCTCTTGGGCCTTTCTCTCGGGGGCATCTCGGCATGTGTCTTGGGCGTGTGTCGCAGGCCCCCAACACACGGACGCACACGAGCGGATGCGCATCATTGGGGACCTTATCGGGGCGCGCATCAATCCCTCCTCCTGCTCACACCTCCCTCACACCGCGGAACCCCCTCCCCCCGCAGGTCTTCTTCCTGCTGAGGGAGAGCGAGCTGACACCGTCTGGCTCCAACATGCTCGATGGCCGCTTCGCCGTGTTCGGATACGTGATCGAGGGGCAGGACACCCTCGGGTACATGAAGGTGCGAGCGCTGGGTGCACGCGAGGGTGCAGCAAGCGCCAACTCGAAATTGAGCAAGTGCTGCGTGGGCACACGGCGCAGAAGGCGGCGAGACTGGGCCGGAAGTGTGAGGGCTGATCACCGTTGCTGACCCCCTCTGTACCCCCTCCTCCCCTCTGTTCTTGCAGGTCGGCGACAAGATCGAGTTCATCAAGGTCACGGAGGGCGCGGAGAACCTGGTCAACGCCTGAGGAGCAAGTTGGGGGTTTGGGGTTTTGCACGATGCGTCGTTTTTTGTCTCAGAAGAAGAACAGAGGTAGTATGCACCAGGTGTATTCGGACCACCTGTGTTGCTCCTGTTGTTGATTTCAATCGCCATGACCGCGGAGGCTTGACAGTGCAGTGCCTGTGCGAGGCCGCATGTTGTGTGCTCCTCAACACAGCTCGCTCGAAAAAAACGCCTCTACATTCAGCACCATCCACCTCGAACGCCCCAAAAATCTGCCTTGAACCCTCTTGTTGTCTTGTTGAACCAACACCTTCTAGCGGCGTCAGCCTGCCCGTCTGCCTGGCTATGAATCTCGTGCGCTTTGTGCACGACGTCTCTGGCCGGGATAGGCCGGCTGGTGGCGGGGTCGTGTCCGCGTCGTTCCTCAACGCCAAGCCTGCCGTCGGGGGCATTGGTGTGAAGCCGCGCCGGGGCGGCGTGCTACGTGTGCTCTTTACCGTGGCGTCTGACGCTGTGGCCGACACCGTCGCGCGCTCCCGCCGCAACCTGCGCGACGTGGACCCGTCGGCTGCCGTCTTCAACGTCCTCAGTGACCGCGAGGAGGCGCGGCACCGGGCGCTGTGGCCCGCTTTCCTCGCTGCCAAGGCTGCGGGGAAGCGGGCGCAGTTCCACCGCGCGCGCCTCGTCGTTGACGGCGAGCGGGTGCCTGCACCTGCTTGCTAGATGGCATTCCCCCTGGGGTTGTTTTTGAAGGGGAGGTGGCGCCACACGCGTGCGGTGGCGGGTGCGGTGTGGTCGCTGAGTAGAGTGCTGCGGCGGGTGTGCTACTAGCCCCGCTTCCGGTGGTCTGGGGGAGGGCTTTTGGTCCCTTCATGGTTTTATACCTTGGGTCCGCCCTCTGGCCATTTGAGGGGCTGGGTGTGCAGCCTGCACAGTGGTGCTGCTTGCTTGGCGCCCGCCACCAAGTGTGGATGGCGTTACCGTGGGCTACTTGTAGCTTGACCTTTTGTGGGCCTTGAGCCTTGATTCTCTAAGTCCCACTGGAGCTTTGGAACCGTACGTGTGACCGCCAGAAGTGGATTGTAAAACTCTCATCATCATTCTAGCTGCAAATATTCCGATTGAGAAGTTTAGGGTTCGGGTGGGGTTCGGGTGGGGATGTTCAAACCAACGGTTGCACGGTTTTCTAGAAGAACACCATACCCACAGAATCTGTATTATCTCGCTCCTCCCGTTGTTTTGTTGCGCTGACTTCACAATGAATGCGTGGGCTTGTTCCTCAAGCCAGCGCACCGCCTTGCCTGTGCGAAGTTGCTGTACCCCTGTGTGCTCAACATCAGTGCGCTCGACAACACCAGGGCGCTGTCAGGTGCGATCCTTGGGTCCTTGGCCTCGTCAAATCACCATGGACCATCGGCTCATCCACAACACCACTCTCTCTCTGGCCACCCAGGCCCTGCCCCGAGGCGAGCTACAACTGTACGACGATGACGGCGAAAGCTTCATGGAGGTGGGTTGCGGATTGGGCCAGGCGCTCGATTAAAAAACGCAATTTGAAACCCTAGTCGCTTACCAATGTGCCCTGCCACTCTGGGCCAGATGACCACCGTCCTGACGTCTGATGGCCGTATGGTTCGCATCCCGGGCAAGACCGTTGGCAAGGTGGGCATGGCATGCGCGAGGAAGGCCATGCGCGCCCATGCATCCATTGGCTGGCGTGGGTGTGTGCACACAAGCAGGCAACGGCGCTCGCAAACTCACGTGGAACCTCACGTGCGCCACGAGCGTGGGTGGGGCCATGAGCATGGGTGGGCGCACGCACAGACATGCGCTCTCGGCCTCATGTGAGCATGCATGTGTGCCCACGCTGTAGCCAGCGCGCCGCCCCTTCGCCCCGATGCCCACGTGGGATGAGCAAAAGCTCTGCATCGGCGCGAGCTTCGTGCTGGCGGCGACCAACGGGCACAATCCCTCACGCCGGATCAACATGGAGGGGTTCTGTCAGGTGCGTGTGCGCGGGAGGAGGCGACTCCTCGTTTCCAGGTTGACACCATGCGCCGAACCCACTTGCATGGCGAGTCTGCGCGTACCACATGCTACAACGCTCTCTGTCAGGGCCCCCCTGATGGGTGTGCGTGCACGGACACACATACACCTGTGTTGCACGCACGCAGAGCGTGGACTATCTGTTTGAATCGATCGAGGGCAGCGTTCGTGCTCGGCGTGGAGAGATCCTCATGGAGGAGAGGCAGCTGAAGAGGTGGGCACATGCGTGCCAACCCTCCACTGCCACGCACGCGCGCACACACACGCACACACACACACAAACGGGCCATCGTAGGCGTCCAAAGGGCTGAACAACCAATCACTCACGGCTATGCAAGATATGTGCACGCACACGCCCCCTCCCCCTCCTCTCTCCCCTTGCAGCGGGATGCACGAGACGCTCCACCTGATCATCGCGGTCCCGCAGCTGTTTGGAGTGCCTCAGTGCCCCCTGCAGCTGCTGAGCGACGCGATTGAGACGGGTGTGTGGGCGGCGATTGCACGTGCGCTGTGGCACCACATGCAGCGCTGCCGGCTGGGTTTCGTTCAGGCGCAGCAGGAGCGCACGGCAAGGCTGTACTGTGCTGACGACGCTCCCGCCCGTTGCATGCAGGTGGCGGTGTGGTGCATCGTATGTACCACCAGTGGCATATCTACTGACGACCTCCAGGCACTGGCACGCGCAGGCGTCTCGCTGTAGAGCACATGCTGAGCGGAATGGTGGAGAGAGAGAGAGAGAGAGCGGAGAGCGACCTGTGTCACACTCGTTGTATGATTGTTGAGAGCGGGGCGGGGTGGGGGAGACAGATCGAGCACACATAGTAACACGGGGTTTCCAGCTAAGCAGGCTACTCTTCTTCGAGCACATACACACTCCACAAAACTGCGCTGCTGCTTTTTCATTTGTTGCCCCTGTCGCGGGCGACCCTGCAGGTTCCTGCGGGTGGAGAAAAGATAGTTGGACAACCAGCATGCCAGACGGGGACCGCTCCAGTTTCATCGCCAGGCGGCTCTGCCAGCTTGGCATATCTCAAGGAATTTTGACGCCTAGGGGAAATCCTTTGCCAGGTCCTTCGGGGACCTTTGTTTGGGGCTAGTCTAGCTGGCGGGAGCGGTAGCCTAGTCTGTGACTGACCTGCCTCGGGCCCGTCACATCATGACAGACAGCAGCTAGGCCACGAGTGGTCTGGCAGGAAAGATTGATGAATGCTGAACGGGAACACCTTGTAACGCGCGCGCCGTGTTCGCGTGCATCTGTGGTGCATCAGCATCCTCAACAGCAAGTTGTAAAGCAAGTCCATCTCTTTGGGCGACCTGGGGAGTCTGGGGGCTCATGCCCTTACTGCCGTGGCTTGCACCCACGCCCCACTCGCAAAACGACCAGAGCTACGGTCACAGCCTCGCATGTCGCACTTATCAAATTGCCCCGCCCTGGTTCACCAGGTCCATCTCCTTCGCAGTCACCTCCCTCCTCAGCGGCATCTCGCTCATGCGCACGGTCACTGGCTTGGGACGAGGAGGGGGCGCGGGAGGGGTCATTGGCACTACTGGCGGCGGCGGCGCAGCCTGCACGGCGGGCGCATGGGCGGGCGGCCCCTGCCCGAGCGCAGCCAGCGCCGACGCCGTCGCTGCGGACGCCTCCGTGGGCGGCATGTCGCTGATGCGCTGCCCTGTGGCCGTGCGTCTTGGCGGGAAGGAGATTGAGGGCGTGCGGTGGTGGCTTGTGCTCGGTGCTGCCGCGGTGGCAGGTCGCGCAGCAGTCACGGGGGGACTTGGTGTCAGCGGCACACCTGGCATCCGCGGGTCTGCCATGCTGCTCCTGAACTCTGGCACGGCTGCCGACGACACCGACGCCACCATCTGGCCCGCCGTGACGATGGCGCCCTACATTACGTGTGCGTGTGTGTGCGCGAATGTGTGTGTGTGTGCGCGCATGTGCGTGTGTGTGTGCGTGCGTGTGCGCGCATGCGTCCACAGTATTGGAAGCGTGGAGGGAAGGGGCGCATGGGCGCATGACATGCGCCGCATGGTGACGCGGCCGCGGGGCAGCCAGGGCGCGGATGCCACGCAGCTCCCCCTCTTCTTCACATGCATGAAGCATGTCATGGTATGTAGCCATTAGTGGCTGCAGCCACATGGCAGGCGCTTTCATCGTCAGGCAGCCAGCACCCAGGCAGGGCATCATCATCACGGAGGGGCTCCACGGCTGAGGAGGAGTTCCCTCACCTCTGCCACGAGCAGCTCCGAAACAACGCCGGCCGCATCCGCCTTGATGTCGATGGTTACCTTGTCGGTCTCGATCTGCGCGATCACCTGGTCCACCGCCACCGCATCCCCCAGCTTTATCAGCACGGCAGCAATGGTCCCCTCGCTGACTGACTCCCCCATGGACGGCACGAACACCCCGGGCATTGCCGTGCATGCACTGGCGTACAGGCTGCGATGAGTCGAGAGCCCATGCCTTCGGCACATCGCTCGCAGTAGGCTGGCCATCACAGTAGGCGGTGAGACAGGTATACAGATTGCGATTTTGGTGTAATTTTGGTGTTGCAATTTTTCATCACTTCACACTTTTTGTGAGTTTTTCGCAGTGTGTGTGTGTGCGCGCTCATTCTGGCGTGTAACCCACTACAACCATACAAGATAATGTGCATCCGCTGAGCACGCGGGCCGCCTTCCAAGGGAGGGAGAGCGCAACAACAATACACAGCAGCAAGGGCAGCACACAGCTTGGCATTGCATCGAGTGCAAGATTCAGCAGCCATGCCAGGGGAGGAGGAGGCGCAGGCGCTGGTGCGTGCAGCTCTCCATGGCGTGCTGGTGTTGCGCATGTGTCAGTGCCCTCGTGTGCATCGCAGCAATCCCTCCCCCCTTGCGTGTCACATGCACAGAGCCTGAACTGGGTGTACGGCACCGCGTCCGCCGTGTCCAACAACGTGGTGAACCTCTCTGATGGCTTCAGTGAGCGCGTGTGCTACCTGGCAGCGCACACCGCCGTCATCTATGACAAGCGCACGCAGCGGCAGCAATTCATGCAGGTGTGGCAGCTGGCATGGGCAGGGCGTACGGGGGTGTATGCAGTGCACAGGAGCGTGTGCGCTGCGTGCATGCGCATGCATGCGGCTGGGTGCATGCATGCGGAAGGGCGAGCATGGCAGACCTGCGGTGCCGCTGCGCGCGCTTGAACTTGCGTGCACACATACACACACACACACACACACACGCATCCAGATACACACACTCGCACATGCGCACACACACACGAATCTGCCAGGGCCATTGCAACGCCATCTCGTGCCTCGGTGTCACGAGCGACCGCTCAACACTCATCACCGGCGACGTCGGGTCTGCGAGCCTGCTCGTGCTGTGGGACGCCGTCACCGGCGCGCCGATCGCGTCGGTGGCACAGCCGCACGCACACGGCGTGCTCGCGATGGACGTGTCGCCTGATGACGAGTGGCTCGCGACGATCAGCGCGCCAGACCCTGGCAGGGATGGCGAGCAGGAGATTGCGCTGTGGTCGCTGGCGGCGGTGCGGGCAGACGCGGCTTCTGCACGCCCAGTCGTACTCACGTCCATCCCCGCGGGCGACACCCAGACGAGCGTGGCGTTCAACATGAATGACGTGAGCGAGCTCGTGTCAAACGGCAAGCGGCGCGCGTACTTCTGGTCGCACGCGTTCCCGTCGTCGCACCGCTTCAAGTACTATTCCCCACCGCTGCGCGCCAAGGACTTCAAGCAGGCCATCGGCGACTTCACGCACTCGGTGTTTGTGCCAGGCGGGCCGCAGGCGCTGACCGCAACGAGCGACGGCGACCTGGTCGTGTGGGATGAGCAGGGCGTGACGGTGCAGGTGGGCACGCGCGCAACCGACCGGCGCGCGATCAAGCTCATGCGCATCCACTCGTCGCCCGTGACGGTGCTCACCACCGTGGGCGACTACATCGTGTCCGGAGGGGCAGACGGGTTTGTGCGGTTCTACGACCCGCTGCTGCGCATCGTTGCGTGGTTTGAGGACCTGTGTGTGGGGCCAATTGCGGGGATCGCGTTCAGCGCGGCGCCTCCGTCGTCATCGGCCACGATGGATGCGGCCGACACGATCAACCGCTTCATGGCGCCCGACTTTGTCGTGTCGACGGCCGAGTCGAGGCTGCTCGCGGTGCAGAGCGCGAGCTTTGAGGAGTACGACGCAGGCCGACGGTGGGTGCTTGCTGTTGTTGGGGAGTGGGGCAGGGGTGGGGTGCGGTGGGGGGGGATCCTGTCCTGCTGGGCACGCGCCCATGCTCATCACTCATGCTCATACTCACACACTCTTACTTATGCTCACACTTGTCACTAATACTCACCACTCACACGCCCATGCCATGATGGTCACGCGCGCACCTACTCGTCACGGCACGCAGGCGCGGCACGGTCGTGCTGGACGCGATGCGCTGTGGCGTTGCCGACATCGCGTCGCACCCCACGCGCGCCGAGTTTGCCGTGCTCAACACCGACGGCACGCTCCAGCGCTGGGACTCGGTGTCGCACGTGTGCGTGTCCGAGCGCGCGTTCCCCAAGCTGTCTGGCGCGTGCGTGTCCTACTCGCGAGACGGCGGCTTCCTCGTCGCCGGCTTCGACGACGGCTACGTGCACGTGATTGACACCGAGAGCTTGCAGGACATCCACTCCGCGCGCAACACGCCCGCGCGCGTGTGCCGCGTCGTTGCGTCGACCACAGGCGAGGCGCTCGCGGTCGCTGATGCCCGCCACCACGTGCTGCTCTACTGCCTGCTGCCGCACAAGAACGGGCAGCGGTGGGAGTACGTGGGCAAGAGCCAGGCGCACCACGCAGAGGTGGTCGGGCTGCAGGTGAGCGCGTGTGGGGTGGTGGGGGGTGGGTGGCGAGGAAGGTGGGCAGGGGGCGGGGTGACTCGCTGCTGCCACGCCTCTCTCCCACACACCGCATGTGCACACTGCACCCCTGCCCTGCTCACTTCCTCTCTTTGTGCGCCCCCCCCCCCTTCTCTTCTGCTCACCCCGCCCCACCTCACCCCACACCCCACCCGCGCGTGTCACGCTCAGTTTGGCGAGTCGCCCAGCGGCCAGACACGCTTGTTCTCGCTCGGCGCGGACGGCCGCCTCGCAGAGTACGACCTCGCTGCCAGCTCCCCATCTGCGGGGCTCGTGCTCGGGCCGCACACCGACCTGCCGCCGCCCGCGGTGCCAAGCGCGCTCGCGTTTGCACCGCCACTTCCGTACTTTTCAACGCACGCAACCGACACGCTGCTGCTTGTGTGCGGTGAGGCACAAGAGGAGAGGGGGGGAGGGGCTGGCGGGCGGAGGAAGCACGTGGCGCGTGCATCTTGCATCGTGCTCATGCTCTGCACACACACACACACACACAAACATGCGCGCGCGCATGCACACACCACCCCGACCCAGCGACGCAGCCAGCGGGCGTGCTGCCTATGCGGTGGGCTAAAGGATGAGGCACACATGGTATTTGAGTGCCCTGCCTATGAAGAGGCACAGGTGCAGGCCCACAGCCTGTTTCGGTCCATCCCTCGCCCCGAGGAGGCCGATTTAGATGAGCGGATGCGGGAGTTTATGAATCCTCGGCCAGGCCAGGAGAACCCCAGGTTCTGGCACGAGCTGGCTGACTTCCTTGTCGCCTGTTTTGAGACACGCACCGCGTGCACAGCAATCATGATGGCAGATGGCATGCTAGGGGTCTAATTTTGACAGCTGCCGGCCTCTTTCCTAGGGTCTATTGCGCCATCAAAGGCGTCAGACGGACTGTCAAATCGACCACCACCCCGACCCTGCACGCCCCACCCATCTCCCTCGCGACGTCCCTGCTCCCACCCTACCGCCCCCCCACTGTCTCCCTCCATCACTCCCCACGCAGACGACGCTTACAAGGTGCGCCTGTTCAACCCGGACGCTGCCGCCCCGGTCGCCACGTTCCTTGGCCCCACGTTTGCCGGCCCCATCGCCAAGGTGACCATGTTCAAGTCTGCGTCCAACACAGACGCATTCCTCGCGTACGCGACCAAGGAGCGTGTGGTCGGCCTGCTCGCGTGGCCCATGGATGGCGACCCGTCCAAGACGATGGGCCTCATCGCACACCCGGGCGCGGTGTCTGCGATGGCAGTGTCGTACGACGGGCGCAAGCTGCTCACAGCGGGCGACGACGGCACGCTGTGCATGTGGGACGTGCGCGCGGGCGAGATGTCACGTGCCGCGGCGGCCGTGCCGACCGAGACGGAGCGATGGCGCCGCGCCATTCACAACCCGGGCCTCGTGGACGAGATGATGGAGTACTTTCTGTACGCACAGATTAAGGCGCAGGGCGAGGGCAGCATGGCGCCGCGGAGCATGCCCGGCCGCGTGCCCGTGTCCATGCTGCCCGACCTCATGCGAGCGGCGGGCTACTACCCGAGCGAGGCCGAGGTCGCCGCCATGACGGCGCACGTGTCGTTCCTCGCGTCGTCGCGCGAGGCAACAGGCAGCCTGGGCGACGACGCGTTTGCGCAGCCCACGTCTGTTGCGTTTGACGATGTGGTATGCCTGTACTCCAACCACCGCCCGCTGGCAGAGGTGTCGCAGGCCGATATCGACGCCGCCTTCATCGCGCTCGGCGCCAACCCCAACACGACGCGCATAGGGCGCGACGCAGTGCTCAACTTGCTGCAGACTGTGGGCGAGCCGATGAGCGCGCATGAGCTGCTCGGCTGCCTGCACGCGCTCACGGGCGCGGCAAAGATCAGCGACGCGATCCCGCACAACATCGACGCGCGCAAGTTTGCGACCGACGTGCTGGGGTTTGATGACGAGCAGGGCGCGGCTGTGTAGACGTAGTGGTGGTGCTGATGAGCTGTGCTGTGGTGGTTGGTGGTGGTGTTATCGGGTTTGTGAGGAGTGCTGAAGACAGGATGCAGTTTGATCATCAAACCCTCTCGTGCTGGCGGCGAATTCGAGCAAAATGACCGCCAGCAGTTTAAAGCATCCAATGCGTGTTGCCATGGGGCTCTTGGCAGGCAGCAGCTTTGAAAGTCCCCGTCGCATGCCTGACTCTGAGGCTGGGGGTGCTGCTCAGAGACGCGGACGGAGAGGGGAAGTCGTGGAGTTGGCATATCTGGATTCACACAAGATTTCATTTCAGCAGTACCTCGTTTTTCGTTTGTGAATCGTAAACATCGGCGAGGTAAGGCTCACGCTGCAACACTGCGCCTGTTCGCCCTCATCGTGCGTGTGTGGCAGGCACCCTTGGCGAGCTCGCCGACATGATACTTGCCGACGAGGAGTCGCGCAGCGTCTGAACGAGGGGGCGGCCAGGAGGAGGGGGGTGCGGGGATTGCGGTGGGTGGGTGGGGGCAGTCGCGTGGGAGGGGTGGCGACGGCGACGACGTGAGGTTATGGGCCTGGGCTGAGCTGCAGGCATGGGGCGAGTGGGTGGGAAGGGAAGTGGGCGCCGTCTGTATGCGTCTGCATGGCAGCGTGTTACGTGCATGCGCTCCCACCCCTCCCCTCGCAGCTCCCCATTCCCTGGTCACGCACGCCCAAGCAGCTGCCAAGGTACGCCGATGGGTTCACGTGCGCACATGAGGTGACGCACCATCAATGCATGGGCTCTGCATGGTGCGCCTAGTAGACGAGCAGCGTGAGCAGCGCGCATTCGCGTTCCCACCCCTCCCCACGCGGGGCACCCTCGCACATGCACAACCACCGACGCCTGCCATGCTGCCAGCCGTAAGGTGCCGCGCATGTGCACGCACTGCGAACCACCCTCAGGGTGGCAGAGGCAGGGCAGGGTGGCAGGGCCTGCCATGCCTACACGCACCACAACCAACGCCCGGCATGCTGTCTGTCCGCTGCAGGTGCAACCTGTGGGCTGCTGAAGCTGGTGCTGTCTACCGAACCAAGTTACCAAGTACCTCACCGTCTTCCGAAGACGTGTCGGGCTCCTTGGCGTGTGTTGGGTCCACCACCTCCAGCTGTTTTGGCTTTATTAGATGATGACCAGGTCACCTTGGTCAATTTACCGTGGCTTGTGTGGCCATCCCCACCCAACCTGTGGTCAAAAGTGGCCAAAACGGGCCACACCAAACTTTGGGAATTTCTTGTGGCGTCCCTGCTTGACCAAATCCACTTTGACGGGTGCTTTATAGTTGCCGAATTTCTCAATTAGACGCATGCTTCGTGGGTGACCGTGGCTTGGAGAGACGGCGAAATGCGTGACGAAACCGATCGGCTTCAAAAGTTACCGTGACAGGCACATTTTGAAGCCAAGCGGTTTCGTCCCGCATTTCGCCGTCTCTGCAAGCCACGGTTAATTACGAAGCATGCGTCTAGATGAGCAATTCGACATCTAAAAAGCACCCGTCAAAAGTGGATTTGGTCCAGAGACGACACCGCAAAACATGCTGAAAGTTTGGTGTCGCCAGGTTTGGCCACACGGGCCTCGCCCCCCACAACGCGGCGCGGTACGGGGCCAAGCTCCCCGTCAAGTTCATGCCACGGGTGGTAACGATCGGTAGGAGGCGTCGCGGGGGGCTGGCTCCCCGCAGCGGCGCGGCACAGGGTTGGGTGCGACCGTTGCATGGCGTTCCGCGAGGCCCGTGACAGCCCCACGACGCATCCCAGCACACGCTATCGACACGCATGTCTATATTACGTGTCGAGAAAGTATTATGCACGCGATGGGTTGGTTTTTTCGACTCTACAATTTTGGGGTGTGGCCACATTTTGGTCCAAGGTTGGGTGGGGATGGCCGTGTGCATTCAGTGGTAATGATGATGATGAGAGTTTTACAATCCACTTCTGGCGGTCACACGTACGGTTCCAAAGCTCCAGTGGGACTTAGAGAAGTCCGTGGTAAGAACGGTGGATAACTGCATTGGTTCCAGGAATCCCCAGCTGATGATGATGAGTTCGTTACAATCCACTTCTGGCGGTCACACGTGCGGTTCCAAAGCTCCAGTGGGACTTAGATGAAGCAGTCCTGAAGACCTGCCAACAGAAAAAGGGGGGGTGCCCCACGGCAACGCCATCCACACACGGCGGCGGGCGCCAAGCAAGCAGCACCACAGTGCAGGCTCCACACTCAACCCCTCCAGTGGATGAAGGGCGGGCCCAAGGTATAAAACCATAAAGGGACCAAAAAAAAGCCCACCCTCAAAACACTGGAAGCGGAGCAGGTGCGCACACCCACCACAGCACTCTACCCAGCAGCCACAACTCATCCCGCCAGCGCACGCGTGCGGCGCTACCTCCCCTCACATAACTCGTCCCCTCAGGGATCTAGGACGCCTTGTTCAGAATGAGCTTGCCGTCCACCACTCCAACATAGGGGTGGGTCGGGCCCACCACACCCGCCCAACCTCGCGGCATCACGCCGCCCTCAGCAAAGGACGCCAGCGCGTTCCAAAGGTCCATCGTCGCCAGCGCCCCCGCCCGCTCAACCGACACCGTGCGATCAGGGGGCAGCACACCATCACGCGGACGCGTGATGCGCCACAGGTGGCGGCATCCGCGCTCCATAGCGTCCACCACGAGCGCTGCCACCACAGCCCACACACCAGCACGCACCCCAGCGGGAGGCTGCAGCAGCCACACCTGGCAGCACGTGATGACCGGCGTAGGAGCAGGGAGGGCAGCAGCAACCGCCACCACCACCGCCTCCGCCACCGCGCATCCCCAGAAGCAGTGCGCACGCCACGCCGTCGCGGGCGGCCCGTCCTCCTCACGGCACCGCCACCCGCACGGGCACTCGGGCACTCCAAGCGCAGCCTGCTTGTGAAAGCCACTCACCCACAGCCGCCAGATGGGCTCCTTGCAGGCGCTGAGGAGCGGCAGCCGCCACAGCCCTGGCACCGCCGCCTCCAGGGTGCGCAGCCCCGCGCAGACCTGAGCGTCGGTTGCACGGGGGCCTCCGCGCATCCCGCAGTCCAGCGCCAGAGCCGCCTCCACCGTGGCTGCCCGCCGCACTCGCCGCTCGTCCACAACCGCCCGCAGTTGAAGCGCCACCGCTAGCTTGCACGTCAGCTTCCCGACCACGCCCGGGCCGTGCGCAAACCCAACCCACCGGGGCTCGTCCGCGGCCCCGCCCCCCGCAGGCAGGGGAGCATGTTTGGCAGTTGCGGATCGGAGGCCAGGCCGCCCACGCTGCCATCCAGCCGGCGTGATGACACTCGGCAGCTGCCACCCGACCAGCCGCAGGATCTCCACCACAGCAGCGCGCTCGCCCGCGCGAGGGAGGGGCTGGAAGCGACGGAGCGGCCGGAGCAGAGTGAGGGCAGCTCCACCAGCTGCCGCCTCGACCCAGGCTGAGGGCACTGCCGCGAGCGCGACCGCCACTGCCGTGAACAGGGGGTCGAGCGTGCGCCGCACGCACAGCAGATCTGGCCCACCCCCCAGCACTGGCGGCGGCACCCCTGGGAAAAGGGCGCGGCACAGGACTGCCCTCCAGACACTGCCCCCGTCGTAGGCGCCGCACGCCAGAGCTGCGCAAAACTGCCCCAGCACGAGCGGCGCGCATTCCGGATCCGCGGCAGCGTACACCGCCAGGCATGCGTGGTCGACCGTGCGTGTGCTGCGCACCATGTCGACAGCAGCGAGCCACGCCCACAGCGCACACAGGTCTGTGACCGTCCGCATGCCGGGAGGGCGTCGCGCACGCGGGCGAGGCCGTCCACCCGCCAGCAGGTCGCACCGGTCGAGCTGAAGAGCGCATGCCCTGCCGCATCCCCAGTGGGCTCCCGCCACTGTACCGTCCGCTGCGCAGCCGGCAGCTCCAGCTGGAGGGGGTTTGCCCAGAGCGGCGCCTCCGCCCCCCACAGCTCAGCTGTTTGCACGCGTCCCAGGATGCGCGCCACTGGCCCCAGGGCCTGCACCCCATTGAGCATGCGCCGCATCGGCCCAGCCAGCAGCGCCGCGCTCACAGCCGGTTCTACGCACTCACCAACGAGGCCGCTTGGCAGAGTGCCTGGCCCAGGCGCGAGGCCCGCCATAAGCACAAAAAGGCTCGGGTGGGCCCCCGGGCAGAGGCGGTGCACCGCCTCCACCATGAGCGGCTCCCATGCCGGCTGAGCCGGGGGCGCGGGCTGCTGTTCCGGCTGTGCCCCCCTGCCACCTCCGTCGCCCCCGCTGCCGCCACCTCCGCCGCCGTCGCCGCCACCAGCCTCGCCACCATCGCCGGCCCGTGGGGCCGACAGCAGGAGATGGGGGGCGCCAGCCGCCCACGCCCCAAACAGGCACGCGAGGTGGACGGCCCACTGCGCGTGCACAATCTCCCGCCACGCCGGCGCCCCAAAACCACCGTGCGCCGGCCGCCCCAGAAGCATCGCAGCGGGCGCGCCTGGCACCGAAGAGGCCCACCGCGGCAGCGCTGCCGGTGGGTCCGGCCCCACGCTCCTGTCCACCAGAGTAGCCGTCCACCGGGAGAGCAGCCTCTCTGCCTCCGGAGTCATGCCACAGTGCACCGCCCGGAACAGGATGCGGGAGACCCCGTACGTCGCCGCCGCGTGCCCCCTGCCAAAGACAGACATTGGGAAGCGCGCGAGCTTGGTGTACGCGGCCGCAAGCCTCTCACGGCACACCCCGGTGACGGCCTCCGGGGGCGGCAGGCCGGCAGAAACGGGCACGCCCAGCGACACGCCCGCGTCCAGCACGCGCAGCCCAGCCACCTCTGCACCCGCCAGCAAGCCCTCCCCCGCCGAACCCAGGGGCAGGATGCCGCACTTGCCGAGGTTTAGGACGAGGCCCGTCGTGGCCAAACACCGCCATCGCCTCCACCAGCGCAGCGACGGCAGCCGGCGCACACGACCGGAGGAGGGGCATGCAGTCGTCAGCGTACTGGGGGCAGGTCACTCTGCAGCCAGGCACGACCTCGACCCCCACCGCCGGGCAGGTGCGCAGGAAGCACGCGAGCGCATGCCCCAGGAACAGGAAGAGGGCTGGCGCAGCGGGGCAGCCCTGGCGCACGCCCGCCGCATACCGGCGCGGCTCAGAGATGAACCCGTTGACCTCGGCCGACGCGTACGTGTGCGTGAGGATGGTGCGGGTCCATGCCAGCACACCGTCACCGACGCCCACCGCCTCCATGACCGCAAGGAGGCAGCCACGGTCGATGGTGTCGTACGCCTTGCGGAAGTCGAGCAGCGCCAGCGCTGCACCCGTCGGCCCCACGCCCTCTGCCGCGTTGGCAGCCAAAAGGCCAGGCAGCATCTGCGTGAGGCAGATATTGTCCGAGATGCGGCGGCCAGCGAGGAACGCAGTCTGTTCCGGCCCCACCACCGCAGCGAGCAGCGGCGTCCACCGCGTCGCCAGCACCTTGGCGAGGATGCGGTAGTCAGAGCCCAGCATGGTGAGTGGGCGGTAGTTTGCCGCATATGATGCTAGCACCGGGTGCACTGGTGGACCGGTCTGGACCAGCTCTTGGAATCCTGGAGCTTTTACTCATCATTTTACCAGCTGCAGGTCCAGGGGCTCCGGACTCAATGATGATGAGAGTTTTACAATCCACTGCCGGCGGTCACACGTTCGGTTCCAAAGCTCCAGCGGGACTTAAGAGAGCAGGCACGAGGCCCACCAAAAAGGTCAAGCTACAAAAGTAGCCCACGGTAGCGCCAACCACGTAGTGGCGGGCGCCAAGCAAGCAGCACCACAATGCAGGCTCCACACCCAACCCCTCCAGTGGCCGGAGGTATAAGGTATAAGGTATAAGGTATAAGGTATAAGGTATAGAACCATAAAGGGACCAGAAAGGCCCTCCCCCCAACCACTGGAAGCGGGGCTGGTAGTACACCCGCCGCAGCACTCTACCCAGCGACTACACCGCACCCGCCAAATGCCCAGCCACCTTTTCATCTTGAACCCTTACAAAAAAAAATGTGTGGGTGCGTGTGTGTGTGTGTGTGTGTGTGTGTGTGTGTGTGTGTGTGTGTTTTGTGTTGCCCTGTACGGGGAACGGACTCCTTACAAAAAAAGGAATTTTCACCTTGCGAGGCGGCGCAGCTCGCATGAGCGAACGCAGGTCTTGAGTATGTACCCCTCACCTTCACCTTCTGTGAGTAGGCCCACACTAGTGGACAGTGCCCCTTCATCTCCCCCTAGCACACACACACACACACACAGTGGATTCAGGGCCTATTAATACCCTCCCCCCTAAACAGGGGAAGGGGGGGAGGGGTCACTCTGTAGTTGCCACAGGTCAGTCGTGCGGCGACGACTGACCTGTGGGATGCGATGGCCTCCTTGCTGAGGGTGGCATGGCGCCGCGCGGGTGGGCGGCTGTGGTGGGCCCGACCCACCCCTGTCTTCTGTCCGGGCCTCGGTCTTGGCTTGTCTCTCTGTATCTCTGTCAGGTTTAGGTTTCGTGTAACACGTTCCTCCCTGAAAAAAACAAAAAACTTCATTGGAGTGGTGGATGGCGGGCTCACTCTGAACACGACATCCTAGACCCCTGAGGGTGTGTGTGAGGGAGGTGGCGCCACGTGGTGGCGGTTGGCGTGCTTCGACCTTTGGGGGTTGGTTGAGGGTGGACCTTCTTGGTCGCTTCATGGTCCTGGCTTTACAGCCGGTTATACCTGGGGGCTGCCTCTCAGTGTGCTGTCTGGCTGACTTTGATTGATCCCGCTGGAACTTTGGAACTGATTGTGACCGCCGGCCTGTTATTGTAACCTCTTGTTATAGTGCTGGGTGTCACTTTGGGGTGTTTTGGATGTGTTTTGGACGCGTCCAAGCCCTGATAGACGCCGTCCGCCAGGACTGTGTGTGTGTGTGTGTGTGACGGGGCCAGTGATTCCCCTGTGAGCCGTATATACGGTATTTATACCGCTCCGGGCCGGATTGCCCATTCCTCAGAAAAACACACCACGCTTTGTGGGAGAGGGCGTGGAGGGATGCGTTCGAAAGGTATCGCCTAAAGCAGCACAACAGCACGCGTTGCGTGAATGCCCGCTATGTATTGCGCCTGGTATGAGCAGTCAAAGTTGCTGGAGCTGGGAAATAAATAACTACTTAAATCCTTCCCAGGGGACACTGTGGAGAGTCCTTAGATAATATAGTGTTCATCCGCACATTATTGATCTGTTGGAGGATCTTCACACCAACACCACAGCTGCCGTGCGGCTGGCTGGGAAAATCGGGCACGAATTCCCCGTGTCGTCTGGTGTGCGACAGGGGTGCGTCATTGCTCCTGTGTTGTTCAATGTTTTTATTGACCACATAGTGAAAAAGGCGCTAGACATGATGCCAGAGGGGGCTGGCGTGTCAGTCGTGACCCGAGCCGGCGGCTCTGTGTTGTCGTCGTCGGTTGAGCGCATAGTAATGCTGATGTATGCCGACGATTTATGTTTGTTCTCGCATGACCCAGCTCAGTTGGCGCTTATGCTGAAAATCCTTGACAAAGTGTCCTCTAGCTTTGGCATGCAAATCAACGCCGCCAAGACAGAAGTGATGATTTTGCCAGCAGATTTTGACGCGGATCTGCCCACGTTTGCGCTGACTGGTGGTGAAGTGAAGACCGTCTCTGCATTTAAGTATCTAGGGAGTTGGATAACCCAGAGTGGTGGTGTGGAAAAGGAGATCGGTGTGCGTGTCGGTCGCGCGCTGGGCGTGTTTGCGTCTTTTGATAAGATTTGGGCCAGCAAGAAGATGCAAGTGCAGTCTAAGATGCGGGTTTACAACACTTTCGTGCTGCCCCACTTTCTGTACGGCTGCGAAACATGGGCCCCTACTAAAACACAACTGACTCGACTGGAGGTTGCCCACTCTAACTGCCTTCGTCGCATTCTGGGTGTGCGCCTGGTCGACCGGCACAGATTAACTTATATTCGGCAGGCGTGCGACACTGAGCCAATTGAGAGCCTTGTGGCAAAGCGATCAATGCAGTGGCTAGGCCATGTGATGCGCATGCCGGCTTCTCGTCTTCCTCGTACGACTTTTGACTGCACAATGGATGTGGCTCGGCAGCAAGGCCGGCCTCCAGCCTCCTCCCGACACTATTTTCTTAAGCTACTGATTCAGCAGCTAGGCGAAACTAGTGGCACTCGTTCTGATTGGAAGACTTTTTCGGACACGGCGTTTGAGCGTGCTCAGGATAGGGTCGGGTGGAGAGCCGTGGTGTACGGTCCGGCTGCCCCTCCGGCGCCGGCCCCTCCACCACGGCGGTCAAGTAGATTGGCAAGCGCCACTTGACCCCCTATCCCCTAGAAGCAGTTAGGACCTATTTTGGAGGCGTCGCACAATAGCTCTCCTTTTTGCTCTGGGACTACACGTTGGCAGGCAGCCGGCTGGTGGCTACCGCCCCTCACAAGTAATTGTTAGGGCCAGAACTGGACTTGGGTCTAAGCGGTGGTACTAGGACTAGAGGTAGTCTTTGCTGGAAAGCCGATGTAACTGTAACTGTAACTGTAACAGGGGACACTGGACGGGCCCCTAACAAAAAAAAACTTCCCTGACAGGGCCCCAGACAGGGCCCTTACCAAAAAAGCCTTCCCCGACGGGGCACTGACGGGTGACTGACGGGGCTCTAACAAATAAAACTTCCCTGACGGGTCCCTACCAAAAATATCTTCCCTGACGGGTCCCTGCCAAAAAACTTCCCTGACGGGGGCTCGAACCCCGGACCATCAGCTCATAAGACTGATGCGCTAACCAACTGCGCCACCAGGGATCGCCGCCGCCGCCGCTTGTTCAAAACGAAATTACAAAATCCACCTCGACGGCTTATATGAATATTGCCAGTACGCCTTTTACTTAGAATCCCTACCAGCTTCGTGGTTTAGCCTGACACAGCTGACCGCGCTGGCCGCGCGGTGGTGGCCCGCTTCTGGACGAGCCTCCAGGAGGTCACCTCCCTCGACCAAGTCCCACCGGCGTGGGCTGCCGCCGATGGCCTTCCCCCCGACCACCCGTTCATCGGGGTGGTGCGTGCGGGCGACCGACCTCGCCTCTGCCTCCATGCTCCGGTGGATCCCCCCTGAACGAGTCGGCGGGGAGCATGCGCCCCCCCCCCGACTCCCCTGACTCTGACTTCTGACTAGGGCGCCCCCCCCCCGCTGGGGTGGACGACGGCGGCGCGCTGATTGCTTGGCGGCCCACAGTTGGCGCACATTGCGCTCAAGGAAGGAACCTCGCTGGCGCTCGCTGCGCTGAGTGGTCAACGTGCTGCCCCGCCCGCCCCCCGGAGGGCCCCGCCCGCCCCGGCCACCCTGTGGCTTGGGTTTTGATACTGACTTGCCGAGTTTGCGGGTGGCCTGCCCCACGGGGTTTGGCTACGCCGGACGGTTGATGCTCTGCTAGAGTGTGCGCGCCCGTAAAATACAAAAAAACAAAAAAACAATTGACAGTTGATAACCGCATGCCATTGAGCGTGCCCCGGAAGTGAGACCCATGAGCCTGCGGCGCACCCCTTCGCCTTCCCTTTTTCCATCTCTTTCCCGTCTCCCCCAGTACGCCCGGCGTCCCCTCGGGGATGTTTGGGAAGTACCACCGGCACGTGTAACCAATCTCTCTCGTGGCGACGTTCTCCATGGAGGACGCCACCGCTTTCGCCGCATGCCACGACCATGAGGACAGGCACGTGATGAAATACCTGACCTGCATGGCCGACGAGGAGACGGTCGAGGTGGCGGCGGAGGCGACGAGGCGGGTCGCCGCCACCGGCGTCAGCCTTCCTGTATGTCTGGCAGAGTCGATTGTGAGCCATGTGCAGGGGGGCTGGCGTGTGGGCCCGGCTGGAGGCAGCGTGGTGTCTGCGTCGCTCCTCAACGCCAAGCCTGCCTCTGGTGGCGTCGGTGTGGTGCCGCGCCGGGGCGACGTGCTGCGCGTGCTCTTCACCGTGACATCCGATGTCGCGGCCGACACCGTCGTGCGCTACCGCTGCAGCCTGCGCTGCGGGAACATCAGCACCAAAACCAACATCTTCGACGTCCTCACTGACACAGAGGAGGCGCAGCGCCGGGCGCTGTGGCCCGCTTTCGTCGCCGCGAAGGCTGCGTGGAAGCGGGCGCAGTTCCACCTTGCGCGTCTCATGATTGACGGCGAGCGGGTGCCCCCACCTATTCGCAAGTTTGACAAATGATCTGAGCTGTGGCGCTGGTCGCCCACAGCCCCGAGGCTCGCGCTGCCGAGCTCAGGGAGGCGCAGCGCATGCGGCTGCGACCGCCAGCCACGACCCCGCTTCTACGAAGCTGCCCATTACGGGACGACTACTGACCGGGGCGCCCCCCGGGGGTAGTACGTGCTGTGGTTATGGCAGCTCAGTCGCTGCACGCAGGTGCCTGGCGAACCTGGTCAGTCGGTATGAGTGAATCTCCCCCCCCCAACTGGGCCCCAACCCCCCGGGGCCCTTCCCAGGCGGCCCGTGGATAGTGCTCCCAGCGGGCGACGGACATCCAAACGCGGCGGGGGCCACATGTGCAGCGTGGATGTGCAGCGTGGTGCACCCCTTCGCCTTCCCTTTCCCCCCCCCACCCAGTCTTCCCACAAACACAGTGAGCCAGGCGTCCCCTCGGGGTGTTTGGGAAGTACCACTGGCTGTGAAAGAATCTCACCCCAGGGAGAGGGAGAGGAGAGTTCGCTGCTGCTGCTCACTTTCACTCGTTGTACGTCTGCAGGCGCAACGATGGATGGCATCTCCCTCGCGCGCGGTGATGCAGCCCCCAGGTGGTGAGCCACGTGCAGGCGTACGGAGCGAGCAAGAGCGCATGGAGCGCGACGATTCCCAGTAGTTTTAAGGCAGTACGTAGACAAGGCCCAGCAGCCACAGGGGACTGGGGACCTGCCCCCGGTAAAGCAATCCGATCCAGTCGAGACACAGAAGCGAGCGGGCCCCACGACTACTGCTCAGCTCTTGCTTTACTGCCCAAGGAAGATGCGGCGCCCACGGAATTTCTAGTGTATGTGTGTGTGTGTGTGGTCGATTTTACAGTCCGTCGGACGCTTTTGATGTCGCATTAGACCCGGTGTGTGTGTGTGTGTGCATGCGTGCGTGTGTGGGCGCGACTCTTCTCACTACACGGCATGCGTATGCTCCAGCAGTCCAATCTCAACGTCCAGGCCCTTGGCCCTAGTGGGCGTTGAACCGAGTGCGCGCGCACTAGCGTGACTGTGTGTGTGTTGCAGCCAGTTAGGGTTTGCGTGGCCGTGAGGGCACGTGCCATAGTAGGCACGCGCAGAGATGTGACAGGCCGAGCAAGGCCAGTCACAGTGTGCGTTTGCCCCTGTCCCCCCCCCCGCTCGCTCGCCCGCTCGCTCAGTCCATCATCCTGTCATCGTGGCCCGACGCCCTGTCATCGTGGCCCGACGATGCAACGGCGCTGCTGCGCATGCGGCCACGCGCTGCCGGGCGGCTCGGCCGCGCTGCTCCCATGTCATCGCCCATGCCGCGCGGCAGCCGATCAGAGCCCATGCCGCGTGACGACGACGGCAGCGCGCTCGCAAACATGCGGCCGCCGCCGCTGCGGCTGCCGCCCCCATCCCGGCCCCCGACCATGCCGCCGTATCCACCCGCGTCACCGCGGGCGTCACCGCGGGTGTCACCGCGCGCACCGCGCGCGTCTCCGCGCGCGTCTCCGTCCGCGTCGCGCGTGACGGTGATCCCGGACGAGAGCTGCGCAACAGACGACGAGCCGGCAAGGGAGAGAGAGAGCTTCTGGCCGTCCAGCGACGCACCGTGGTACTCCTGCAGAGAGGACGGGGCGCGTGCAGGGTGGATCAGGTGCCGCGTGCGTAGGGTTCAGGGTCAGCGTGTGTCGGGAAGTGGGTGGGTGGGTGGGTGGGGAGGGGGGAAGGGGCGGGAAGGCACAGGTGGTGATGGCGGCCACCCTCATAGATGGGGCACGGCACAGCATGCAGGTAAAGCTGACTCAGTGCGAACGAGACGACCATGGCTGACGGCGCCCACCTTGATCGCCGCCTTGGCGTCTTCGGCAAACTTGTACACCACGGTCGCGGAGCCGGCACGCGTGTTGCTGCGGGGCGGTGGTTGGGTGAATGTGTGTGTGTGTGTGTGTGTGCATGGAGGGGGCGGGGCACAGAGCGCGACTTGCACCCACTCGGAACTGCGCATGGTTGGATTGGCAAGCACGATTGATTGGCACGCAGACCCGTCCCCCCCCCCCCATCACGCACGCATGGCACCACCAAACGCACACATGGAAGCAGTCCCCCCTGCAAAAAACAGCACCACGCCCCTTCTCCCCTGGCCCCCTGACTGACGAGCGTGCACCGGCTCACCCATTGTAGTCCATCTCCGCGCTGATGATCTGTCCAATCGACGAGAACAGCTCCTCCAGGTCCTGCTCGTTGACGTTCGGGTGGATGTTGGTCACACGCACGCGCGTGCCGGTCTCCATGCGCAGCGGCACGCCGCCGCCGCCAAAGATCCCGGGCCCACTGCGGCGCGCGGCGGCCGAGGCGGCAGCCGGGCGGGCAGCCCCACCCTGCTCGCGCTTGTCAAACAGGTCGTGCGTCCACTTGCCGTCCGCGTCGGGGTCCTTGCGCGCGTGCATGCGTGCCGGGGGCAGGTCGTCGTCGCCGCCCATTCCCATGCCACCACCGCCCATCCCGCCCATGCGGTCGCCCATGCGGCCGCCGCGCATGGGCATGCCCATGCGCCCCACGGGCACCATCATCACAGGCACGAGGCTGCCGTTCTCATCAGGCATGGCCATGATGACGCCACCTCCGTTGTTCCCGCCATCACGTCGCCCAGTCGGCTTGGCGATCTTGCCGCGCGCCACAGCCAGGCTGCTCTTGCCCTGCGGCTGCTGCCCGCCCCTGCTGCTGCCGCCCTCCTTGGCCGCGCCTGACTCGCGCCCGGCGCCCATCTTCGCCGTCACCTTCTTCTTCGCAAACGCGCTGGTCGGCTTCACTCGCACGCCCTTCGATTTCGTCTCTTTCTCTGCTATCAGCGCATCGAGGCTCTTGTCCAACAGGCTGTTGCTTGCTGGCTTGTCCATTGCAGGGTTACGACTGCGCAGTCGCCCACAGTGGTTCAGGGGGCCGCGTTACAGTTCATCAGATCACACTGTGAGAGAAAGGTGTGCCCAAGGCCAGTCTGCCAGGACACTGCACTACTACTCACCATGAGCCTCGAGGACTGCATTCTTGATGAGGCGGGGTTTGTGGAGTTGCTGTCGAAGCTGGTGGGAGAGGCCATGCATCTTCAGAATAATCCACCAGCGCTGGTGCCGGTTGAGGACAGGGGTGAGAGTGCATGCACAACTCACCACAAGGGGAGGGGGGGGAGGGGGGAGTGTCAGGGGAGGGAGGGATCGGCATGGGATCTGCATGGCGTGATCTGCATGGGAGCCCAGCGACCCTCCTGCATGCGAGCCGTGCCGGGTCGCTTCATCGAGAGATCCCTCAAAACATCCTACATGGAGCCCCATGATCACACTGGTGGCTGCAGCGCGCATGCGCGTGCCCGACACACACGCACGCGCGCACACCGTGGCCCTGGGAGTGATCTGCCCCCCGCCCCCCGTGATCGTGCCGCCACTGCAGCCGGCCGCCATGTGCTCGAGCTGCTCGAACCCTACTCTGTCGAAAATGGCGGGCCGCTGCGTGTGAGACACGAGACGTTCGTCGAGGGGCGCGGCAATATCATCGGTGCGGCTGACTGCCCGCCTCGCCCCACGCGCGTACACTCACACACGCATACAAACTGTGCACCCTGCCGTGTGTGTCCCGCGGATACACGCATGTGGTGCAGGCAGCAGCAGCAGCAGCAGCAGCAGCAGTAGCAGCAGCAGCAACAGCAGCAGCAGCAGCAGCAGTTGGTGCAGTGGCTGCCACCACTGTGGGGTCCCTCCTCCAGCTGCTCCAGCCTCGCGACGACCGCCCCAGGCAGCACTGCAGCATCAGGCACATTCGCGTCGCGGGAGGATAGACGGCTGATGTGACTATCGAGTGGCCCCTCTACCTCACAACACGCACGCAACGCACACGCACGTACGCGCGCATGCACACACACACACACACACACGCATGCACACACACACACACACGCACGCACCCGCCCGTTGGACCCATCGCAGTCGAATACCCGGGCGAGCCGGGCGGCGGCATCATGTCGTTCGTTGGCGCGCACCTGGATGTGGTGACCGCAAACCCGGAGAGCTGGACGTTTGACCCGTTCAAGCTCACGCGTGACGGGGTGCGTGCGCGCATGCGTGCGTGCGTGCATGCGTGTGTGTGTGTGTGCATGCGTGTGTGCGTGCATACGTGTGTGCGTGTGCATGCGTGTGTGCGTGCGTGCGTGCATGCGCGTGTGCGTGCGCGCATGCGTGTGTGCGTGCATGCGTGCGTGCGTGCGTGTGGGCGTGCGTGTGTGCGTGTGTGCATGCGTGCGTGTGTGCGTGTGTGCGTGCGTGTGTGTGTGCATGCGTGTGTGCGTGCGTGCGTGTGTGCATGCGTATGTGTGTGTGTGTGTGTGTGTGTGTGTGCGTGCGTGCGACTCGGGCGAATGAATACGCTCGCTGTCGCTTGGGGTGGGGTGGGTGGGGTGCTCACACGGGGAAAGGAGAGGTAAGGGGAGGTAAGGGGAGCAAGGGAGGGGCACGGGCGAACGCCCTGGTGCTCCTAGTCGAATGAATGCACGCTCTGTCGCTCGGGGGGGTTGAGGGTGCTCACACGGGGAATAGAGGGGGGGATTAAGGGGGGGCAGGCCCTGAGGGGGGCAAGGGAGAGGCACGGGCGAGCGCCCTGGTGCTCCCAGGCGAATGAAACGCGCTGTGTGGGGATGAGCGGAGGATGCGTTAGGAGAGCAAGGGTGAGGCGGGCACCAGCCCCCCCCCCCCGGAGTTGAGGCCGCCGCCTGCCCACCCACCAACCCACCAACCCATCCACCCACCCACCCCACCCCACCACCCACCCCACCCCACCCACCCTCACCTCCCCACGCACCCACCCTCCCACCCTCCCCACCCACTCACCCACCCACCCAGGACAAGCTGCGCGGCCGTGGCACGACCGACTGCCTCGGCCATGTTGCGCTGCTGGCATACGTGTTCAAGGCGCGTGCGTGTGTGTGCGTGCAAGTGTGTCCTTGTGTGTGTTTGTCAGGGCCGTTCAAACGGGTCCGGATCGGACGCCAACGCTCCGAAGGGGCGGCCATCCGGACGCGCGCGGCAGGCTCCGTCCGGTTTTCCGGACGTCAACGCTGGGGCCCGCAGGGCCCCGTCCGGCAAGCCGGACGCCATTTTTAGCCTCCGTCCGTTTTTTTCTCCCCCGGCGCCTCTTCTCTCCTCTCCTTGGCCTCTGGCACCTCTCTCGACCAGCATTAAATCATTGTGCATCGCGCGCTAAGAACCGTGATGCGGAAGAGGCGCGGTGGTTGGTCACACTGTTGCTTGATTCAAGTGTGACCGCTGCCAAGATCCCTCCCCTGCCTGGCTCTGCTGCAGCAGATCCTGCCACTATCTAGACAAACACACAATGTATCACTGGTTCTCCAGACAGGCTGCGCCCCGGCCCCCACCGCATGCATGCGTGCGCCATGCGTGAGCCATGCGCAACAACTCGTCTGGGCGAGCGTGAACTCAAGCCAGCTTTTTTTTGCCCCCCAGGCTGCTGTCATAGACTGCACACGATGCCATTCCGTATGAGGACAACGACTGGGAAGGGCTACGCACGCGTGCGCAGAGGGCGCAGACACACTTGTCCGTACATTCGAATACAGAAAAACACTGAGAATCAACACGCTTTGTACATATAAATTGGCATAATGAATAAGCAGGCTTTGTGATAATCGAAGGGCTGATGTAGACAGGGAGAGACAGAGGCACTTCAAAAAAACCGGAAAGGGTGAAAAGTTCACACCCGGACGGCCAGCCAGACCCGCGTCCGGGGTCCCGGACGTCAACCCCCCCCCCCCTGTACGGCCCTGGTGTGTGTGTGTGTGCGTGTGCGTGTGAACGTGCATGCCAGTGTGTTTCTTTGTGTGTGCATGTGCGTGTGCGTGTGCGTGTGCGTGTGTGTGTGTGTGTGTGCTTGCGTGTGTGCTTGCGTGTGTGTGCGCTTGCGTGCGAGTGTGCGTGTGTGCGTGCATGCAAGTGTGTTTCTTTGTGTGTGTGTGCGCGCGTGTGTGAGTGTGTGTGTGTGTGTGTGTGTGTATGCGTGTGCGTGGTGGTCGATTTTGCAGTCTATCAATCTGCGTGTGCGTGTGGGGGAGGGGGGGGGAGTTTGCAGCAAGTGCGACGGGAGCCACTTTGGTGTGGTGGTCTGACCGCTCGCTGGTTGTGGCCTTCAGAGGGGTGGGTGGGTGTGCGGGGCTGGCCGTGGCTCAATTCAGGCCGCCACGCCACACACGCACCTACACGTGACCCCTGCACCTCACCCCCTGCACTTTGCGTGGACCGGGTGCGCGGGCGGTGCCCCCATGCCCGCACCCTAATCAGCCCCAACCCACCACCTAGACCTACCCTAACCACCGCCACCCAAACCACGCCACGCAGCCCATGATGTGCGACCAGTTTGCGTGGACCGAGTGCGCGTGCTCTCGCCCTACTGAGACCCAAACCACCACCTGCTGCCACCACCACCCCACCGCCACCACCACCCAAACCACGCCACGCAGCTGCCCATGATGTGCGACCAGCTGAACCCTGCACCTGACCCCTGCACCTGACCCCCTGCACCTGCACCTGCACCTGACCCTGCACCTGACCCCTGCTCCTAACCCCTGCACCTGAACCCTGCACCTGACCCCTGCTCCCAACCCCTGCACCTGACCCCTGCACCTGACCCCTGCTCCCAACCCCTGCACCTGACCCCTGCACCTGACCCCTGCTCCCCCTCGCCCTTACCCCCTGCACCTGACCCCTGCACCTGCACCGTACCCCCATGTCTCTCTGACACCCGTGCCGCACGGAGTGTCACTGCTGCTGCTGCTACTGCTTGCCTGCTGCTGCTGCTGCTGCTGCTGCTACTGCTTGCTGCTGCTGCTGCTGCTGCTGCTGCTGCTGCTGCTGCTGCCGATGCTGATGCTGATGCTGATGCCCCATGTAGGCGCTGGCAGAGCTCCGCCCGAAGCTGCGCCGCACCGTGGTGGGCGTGTGGATTGCGAACGAGGAGAACTCTAAGGTTTGTGCGTGCGTGTGTGTGTGTGTGTGTGTGCGTGTGTGTGTGTGTGTGTGTGTGCGTGTGTGTGTGTGTGTGTGTGTGCATGTGTGCGTGTGCGTGTGTGTGCGTGTGCGTGCCTGTGTGTGTTGTGTGTGTGTGTGTGTGTGTGTCACACCCTGCTATGTGTGTGTGTGTGTTGTTGGATGTTAACAATATGTGTGACGCACCTACAGGCAGCGTATTTGACCTTGCTCGGCGTATATCGCCCGAGCAACTCAGACTGGTGGCTCCAGTGATCCCCCTGCAAGCTGTATACCGCTTGGGGCCGGATTTCTCATTTCCCAGTAAATCACCCCACACTTGGTGGGAGAGGGCGTCGAGGAATACGTTTGAAGGCTCTGGCCGAGAGCAGCACAACGGCATGCGTTGCGTGAATACCCACTATGTATTGCGCCGGGTATGAGCGGTCAAAGTTGCTCAACCTGGCGAAAAACTTATTCCTAAAATCCTTGTCAGGGGTGACTGGGTGGCTCGCTACTGGTGGTGAAGGGCGAGTGGGTCGGGGCTGGACCTAGAGAAGGCAGTCGGCCCCCAGATCCAACTTCCTCCCCCTGGGGACACCGCGGTTTACAGGCCCGCGGGATCGTGTTCTTACACCTCCACCGTAGCGGCAGCAGAGCGTGTGTGGGGTGTGTGGTTGGGGGGAGGGGAGATATGGGGATCAGATAGGTCAGCCGGTGGGACTGATAGGCTCAGCGTAAACACGCGTGCCTACTTCCGAGCCGGTGGGGCCAGGTGCTGGATGAGAGGGGGGGGGCCAGGAGGGGGGGGGAGGGGGCGCGCACGCAGAGGCTCGGCACTCTCAGCGCCCTCGCCTTTCTTGGGCGCGCTGGGGCAGCAAGTAGCAGGCGTACCAAGTGGGGGGTCCCTGGCTCGTGTCGAGCAGGGCCAAGGCATTTCGTCATTTTTTTGTTGCGGCATTACCGATCAGGGGGCTTTGTGGCAGCTTCGTGGTGCTCATTGAAGATTGACGTTGGGATTGGCACTGGCACTGGCACTGGCACTGGCACTGGCACTGGCACTGGCATTGGCACTGGCACTAGCATTGGCACTGGCATTGGCACTGGCACTGGCACTGGCTTTTGCACTGGCACTGGTACTGGCACTGGCACTGGCATTACCTCAGGAGTGCGTTCGCGTGTGGCGCAAAATTTGGTCACCACTTTGGTCGTCGGATATGTCGGTGGTTCCGCTAAGGATCTAGGGAAATTGATGGCTCAACCCGGCCTCGCTGCTCACTTGCTCAATCGCAGCCCGCCAGAGGCGATTTATTTTGCTCACTTTGGGGGGTTGCAATTCGCGCAATCTCATCCCGCAGCGCTGGTCCAATTAGGGTTTAGGTTAGGTTTAAACTTATCTCACCCCGTAGTTGCACTTGTGCGGGATGTGGGGTGGCTTATATAAACACGGGTATACGCGCTGACGCCGTTTGTGCGCACAATGCTGACACGCGCACGCTCGCACACGTGTGCAGGAGCTGGGCATCGGCATCGACGAGGTCGTCAAGCGTGGCATGGTGCAACATCTGCTGCCGGGGCCGCTGTATTGGTGAGTGCTCCCTAGGGAGGGCGCTGATACTACTTAGGGCAGCTGGGAGGGGGGGGGGGGGGAGACATGAGGGGGGGAGAGGAGGAGGGGCATGGTGTAGCATCTGCTCGGGACTCTACTGGTGAGTGCCCCCTAGGGAGGGCCCTGATGCTACTCAGGGCAGCCGGGAGGGGGGGAGGGACAGGAGGGGGGGAGGGAGAGGAGGGAGGGGGGCATGGTGTAGCATCTGCTGCCGGGGCCGCTCGACTGGTGTGTGCTCCCTAGCTAGGGAGGGTGCTGATACTACTCAGGGCAGCTGGGAGAGAAAAGGGGAGAGAGAGAGGGGGAGGGGGCATAGAGCAGCAAACTGCCGCCAGGGCCGCTCTACTGGCAGGGATGCTGGGGAGGGGAGGGGAGGGGAGGGGAGAGGGGGGCATGGTGCTGCCAGGGCCGCTTCAGCTAGTAGTGAGACTACTAGCTACGAATGCGTTGGCAAGCACCTGCCCCTCACAGAGCCAGTGGTGGCCAGCAGGAACGGTCGCCTGCTCCTCGACACTGCCACTGCATGCAGTCTGCGCGCTGCCAACACTCTCTACCCCCACAGGCCTGAGCACCAGTACACCCACATCACCCCCATGGCTGTTGCACAGAGCAGACGGCATGCATGCTCTGTGCGCCGCCTGCACAGCGTCAAGGACTACATCCTGGTCGCGCGCCGCCGCATGCATGCGGTGACAGACTGTAGGGTGCGTAGGAGCCCAACCTGGGACAGCGATCACCGCATGGTGGTACTGTCCATGCGCCTCCGCATGCGAGCCTCCCGCCATGCAGGCGGCTCTCAGCGGCGCGCATGGGACTCTTCACAACTGCGGCGCCCGGCTGTCCGTCGTGAGTTCAACCTCCAGCTGTCCGATCGCTTTGGGCTGCTGGAGGCCGTGCCGCCCGAGGGCGCTGATGCCCAGGCGGAGTACGACGCGATGGCTGCTGCCATTCGCGAGGTGGCCACCAACCACCTCGCTCCACGCGGCAGCCGCCGGCGGCGCGGCTGGCAGTTCACTCTGTCGCAGCGCACCCTCCGGCTCATGGACGCCCGGCAGCGCGCGCACACGGCATGGCTCAGGAGCAAGTCTGCTGCTGCCAAACGAGAGCGCAACCGCGCCAACCGCGCGGCCGACGCAGCTGTGCAGAGAGACAGGGAGAGGTGGATCGGCCAGCAGGTGGCGGAGGCGCAAGACATGCTACGCAAGAAGAATCTGCGCCAGTTTGCGCGCGCGTGCGACAGGCTGGCGGGCCGCAGCCGCAGCCATCAGATCCCACCTGCCATGCGGGACGTCTCGGGCGCGCTGCACAGCGGTCCAGACGGGGTGCTGAAGGCCATGACAGAGTCATTCGACAAGCTATATGGCGGGGAGACCAAGCTCAGCGACGAGACCCTGAACCAGCTGGAGAATGATGTAGCGGCGTTTGAGCTCACACGCGCCACAGAGGTGGACGAGGCGCACGGGCGCCCCCCTGACCTGGCTGAGACGGAGGCGTGTGTGCGAGCGTTGCGCTCGGCCGCCGCTCCGGGCGGTGACCAGCTGGACGCCATGCTGTTGCGGTGCCCACCTGCCATCGCATGGCTCCACCGGGCCATCATCGCCGTATGGCGGTCGGGGAGAGCCCCGAGGGAATGGAAAACTGCTATTATCACACCGTTATATAAGGGGAAGGGTCCGCGTGATTCCCCTGGTAACTACCGCGGTATAAGCCTTCTCTTTATTGCCGGGAAAGTGTATGCTGCCATACTTCTGCACCGCGTCTCCACGCAGGTTGATGGTCAGTTGTATGAGGCTCAGTGTGGTTTCAGAAAAAGCAGAGGCACTGTTGATGCGATTTTTACTCTGCGCTCGCTGAGCGCGGCACATGCCGAGTACAAACAATGCATGGCTGTGGCATTTGTCGACTATTCTAAAGCTTACGATTGCATAAACCGTGCGGCACTGTGGAGAGTCCTTAGATTATATAGTGTTCATCCGCACATTATTGATCTGTTGGAGGATCTCCACACCAACACCGCAGCTGCCGTGCGGCTGGCTGGGAAAATCGGGCACGAATTCCCCGTGTCGTCTGGTGTGCGACAGGGGTGCGTCATTGCTCCTGTGTTGTTCAATGTTTTTATTGACCACATAGTGAAAAAGGCGCTAGACATGATGCCAGAGGGGGCTGGCGTGTCAGTCGTGACCCGAGCCGGCGGCTCTGTGTTGTCGTCGTCGGTTGAGCGCATAGTAATGCTGATGTATGCCGACGATTTATGTTTGTTCTCGCATGACCCAGCTCAGTTGGCGCTTATGCTGAAAATCCTTGACAAAGTGTCCTCTAGCTTTGGCATGCAAATCAACGCCGCCAAGACAGAAGTGATGATTTTGCCAGCAGATTTTGACGCGGATCTGCCCACGTTTGCGCTGACTGGTGGTGAAGTGAAGACCGTCTCTGCATTTAAGTATCTAGGGAGTTGGATAACCCAGAGTGGTGGTGTGGAAAAGGAGATCGGTGTGCGTGTCGGTCGCGCGCTGGGCGTGTTTGCGTCTTTTGATAAGATTTGGGCCAGCAAGAAGATGCAAGTGCAGTCTAAGATGCGGGTTTACAACACTTTCGTGCTGCCCCACTTTCTGTACGGCTACGAAACATGGGCCCCTACTAAAACACAACTGACTCGACTGGAGGTTGCCCACTCTAACTGCCTTCGTCGCATTCTGGGTGTGCGCCTGGTCGACCGGCACAGATTAACTTATATTCGGCAGGCGTGCGACACTGAGCCAATTGAGAGCCTTGTGGCAAAGCGATCAATGCAGTGGCTAGGCCATGTGATGCGCATGCCGGCTTCTCGTCTTCCTCGTACGACTTTTGACTGCACAATGGATGTGGCTCGGCAGCAAGGCCGGCCTCCAGCCTCCTCCCGACACTATTTTCTTAAGCTACTGATTCAGCAGCTAGGCGAAACTAGTGGCACTCGTTCTGATTGGAAGACTTTTTCGGACACGGCGTTTGAGCGTGCTCAGGATAGGGTCGGGTGGAGAGCCGTGGTGTACGGTCCGGCTGCCCCTCAGGCGCCGGCCCCTCCACCACGGCGGTCAAGTAGATTGGCAAGCGCCACTTGACCCCCTATCCCCTAGAAGCAGTTAGGACCTATTTTTGAGGCGTCGCACAATAGCTCTCCTTTTTGCTCTGGGACTACACGTTGGCAGGCAGCCGGCTGGTGGCTACCGCCCCTCACAAGTAATTGTTAGGGCCAGAACTGGACTTGGGTCTAGGCGGTGGTACTAAGACTAGAGGTAGTCTTTGCTGGAAAGCCGATGTAACTGTAACTGTAGCTAGGTGCTGGGAGGGAGGGCGCTGCTACGCCTGGGGGGGAGGGGGGAGGGGGGTATGGTGTAACACCTGCTGGTGCGGCCGATCTACTGGTCACCGGCTACTGCTAAGAGGGCTGCTATGGAGGGAAGGGGAGAGGGGGGGCATGGTGGGGCACCTGCCGGGGCCGCTGCACCTGCTGCCGGCGCCGCTCTGCTCGTGAGTGCTGGTGTCAGTAACAGTACAATCGGCGTTACAGCGAAGGGGGGCGCGATAACGGCGCGTTAACGGAGGCGCGTTCTCGTCGCCGAGCCCTGGACCCAGCAATGCGCCGCTGCTGGTGATGAGGATCTCCGTGCCGCTGACGAGCGGGGTAAAATACGACTGGCCTGGCTCCTGCTAGACTGCCCCTCGGTGGAACACTTCAGGAGCGGCTTGCCCGGCGCTGCCATGGCTTGGCGAGTAGCCGCGGCGCTGCCGCCGCCCGTGCTGGGAGACCGCCCTTATCCTCCCCCCATGCAGGATGCCATGCGGCACCGATCTCGACGAGTTGATCGACGAGCGGAGGAGCTGGCGCCCGTCAATGCATGCTGGACATTGGTCAAGATGGCTGCCCGTGGAGGCGGGCTACCATCACGGCTTCAGCGGTGGCGACCGCCGAGGCAACACAGAGTAAATCCGCTTCACCAATCGCAGCGTTCGTCACCGCGCTCATCCTCGGGGGCGCTCGTCTGCCGGTGACTGGCGTTGGAAGGTCTTCAGGCAGCCTCCATGACAACTCTGTCGTCCATGCACCCCTGGAGGGTGGGACCTGGCCATGCATGAGGCATGGGGCGCCGGCTGAGCCCCATGCAAACGAGAGCTGGACAGCCATGCACTGCCAGGCGGGGACCGTTCCAGTCAGCGCCAGTCGGCTCTGCCGGCTTGACTGGCCACAAGGCCACTACTGTGACCCTGAGGAAGGTCCTCTCCTATATGCTCCTTGCCAGACATGTCTCTCAGAGACCGCTGTTTGGGGTAGTCTAGCCGGCGGGAGCGGTAGTCTATCGGCCGGGAGCCGGCGGTACTCTAGTACTTAAGTGTGCTGGAGTATCGGCGGGTGTCTCTAGTAGAAGAGTAGCCTGCTTAGCTGGAAACCCCGTGTTACTTGTTACTTGTTACTTGTACAGCGAAGATTACCTTCTAGTCCTACCACCACGAAGTCCAGTTCCGACCCTTATAATCACTTGTGAGGGGCGGTAGCCACCAGCCGACTGCCTGCCAACACATAGTGAGTGCTGGTCATGGCTGCTGGGGCTGCTGCTGGGGGCTGCTGGGACTACTGCTGGGGAGGAGGACGGGAGTGGGGTAACCCCCCTCCCGCCTCCCCCCTGCCCCCTTGCCCGCTACCCGACATCAGGATCGGCACCATCGACTCAACCTCCTGTGCACACACACACCACTCTCCCACACGGCAACATCGACATCGCTGCCCCCGCCCCCCTGCTCCACCACCACCACCGCATCATGATGTCGCGTGGCTCATAACGCCACCCACCCACCCACCCACGCAGGATCGACACCGTCGACTGCACCCCCTTTGCATTCACCCCTCTCCCCCCCACACGCCAGGATCGACACCGCCGACTCCATGCCCTGCTCCCCCATCCCTCACACATGTCGCAAGGCTCACATCGCCACCCACCCACCTACGCACGATCGAAATCGTCAACTGCATCCCCCGTGCAGCCACCCCCCTCCCTCCCTCTCTCCCGACATGGCAGGATCGACACCGCCGACTCACTCCTTGTGCATTCATCCCCTCCCTACCCCCCTCTCCCACCTACACGGCAGGATCGACACCGCCGACTGGACTCCCCCCGCTGCTCCACCCCCCTCACACATCATGATGATGTTGCTGGCTCACATTGTGCATTCACCCCCCCTCCGTCCCTCCTCCGCCCCTCTCTCCCCGTCACGGCAGGATCGACACCGTCGACTGCACCCCCTGTGCATTCACCCTTCTCCCCTCCCTCTCTCTCCTCCACACTGGAGGATCGACACCCCCGACTAGACTCTCCCCTCTGCTCCACCCCCCTCACACATCATGATGATGCTGCAGTCTCAATTGTGCATTCACCCCCCTCCCTCCTCCGTCCCTCTCTCCCCCACACGGCAGGATCGACACCGTCGACTGGACTCCCCCCTCTGCTCCCCCCCCCCTCACACATCATGATGATGTTGCAGGCTCACATTGTGCATTCACCCCCCTCCCTCCTCCGCCCCTCTCTCCCCCCCGCGGCAGGATCGGCACCGCCGACTCCCCTCCCTGAGCACACACACCCCTCGCATCATGATGCTGCGAGGCTCATAACGCCACCCACCCACCCACCTGCCACCCACCCACGCACGATCAAAATCGTCGTCTGCATCTCCTGTGCAGTCATCCCCCACCCCCACCCCCTTCTCCCACCTACACGGCAGGATCGACACCGCCGACTGGACTCCCCCCGCTGCTCCACCCCCCTCACACATCATGATGATGTTGCTGGCTCACATTGTGCATTCACCCCCCCTCCGTCCCTCGTCCGCCCCTCTCTCCCCGTCACGGCAGGATCGACACCGTCGACTGCACCCCCTGTGCATTCACCCTTCTCCCCTCCCTCTCTCTCCTCCACACTGGAGGATCGACACCCCCGACTAGACTCTCCCCTCTGCTCCACCCCCCTCACACATCATGATGATGCTGCAGTCTCAATTGTGCATTCACCCCCCTCCCTCCTCCGTCCCTCTCTCCCCCACACGGCAGGATCGACACCGCCGACTGGACTCCCCCCGCTGCTCCACCCCCCTCACACATCATGATGATGTTGCTGGCTCACATTGTGCATTCACCCCCCCTCCGTCCCTCCTCCGCCCCTCTCTCCCCGTCACGGCAGGATCGACACCGTCGACTGCACCCCCTGTGCATTCACCCTTCTCCCCTCCCTCTCTCTCCTCCACACTGGAGGATCGACACCCCCGACTAGACTCTCCCCTCTGCTCCACCCCCCTCACACATCATGATGATGCTGCAGTCTCAATTGTGCATTCACCCCCCTCCCTCCTCCGTCCCTCTCTCCCCCACACGGCAGGATCGACACCGTCGACTGGACTCCCCCCTCTGCTCCCCCCCCCCTCACACATCATGATGATGTTGCAGGCTCACATTGTGCATTCACCCCCCTCCCTCCTCCGCCCCTCTCTCCCCCCCGCGGCAGGATCGGCACCGCCGACTCCCCTCCCTGAGCACACACACCCCTCGCATCATGATGCTGCGAGGCTCATAACGCCACCCACCCACCCACCTGCCACCCACCCACGCACGATCAAAATCGTCGTCTGCATCTCCTGTGCACTCACCCCCCCCCCACCCCCTTCTCCCACACGGCAGGATCGACACTGTCGACTGGACTCCCCCCTCCGCCCCCCCCCCACACAACATAATGATGTTGCAGGCTCACATTGTGCATTCACCTTCCTCCTCCGCGCCTCCCTGCCCGCCACGGCAGGATCAAAATCGTCGACTGCACCCCCTGTGCATTCACCCCCCACCCCCCACCTCCCTCTCCCTCCCCCATGTCAGGATCGACACCGCTGACTCCCCCCCCACCTCTCATGTTATCATGTTGTGAGGCTCACATAGCCACCCACCCACCCACGCAGGATCGACACTGCCTACTCCATTCCCGGTGCATTCATCCCCCGCTCCCCCTTCCCCCTCCCCCTCCCCCCCACACGGCAGGATCGACACCGTCGACTGGACTCCCCCCTCTGCTCCCCCCTCCCTCTCACATCATGATGTCGCAAGCTTCACATCGCCACCCACCCACACACGCAGGATCGAAATCGGCAACTGCACCCCCTGTGCATTCACCCCCCTCCCTCTCCCTCCCCCACACGGCACGATCGACACCGCCGACTGCACCCCCTGTGCATTCACCCCCTCCCTCCCCCTCTCCCCCGCCATGTCAGGATCGACACCGCTGACTCCATGCCCTGCATCGGCACCGGCGGTGTCATCGCATGGTCGCTCACTGCACACGGAAAGATGTTCCACAGCGGGCTGCCGCACAAGTCAGGTGGGTGACCCAGGCGCGCAAACGACACAGCCGCACACACACATCCGCACACAGCCGCACACACACACCAAGGATAGCCCACAGTGGGTTGTCGCACGCACACAGCCGCACACACACAGCAAGGATGGTCCACACTGGGCTCTTGCACACACACAGCCACTCGCACACAGCTGCACGCACACCGCAACGTGTTCCACAGCGGGCTGCCGCACAAGTCGGGTGTGTGACCCAGATACCAGGGGTGTACACGGGGGCATGCCTCTCATCGGTTTTCCAGGAGAGAGCCTCCCTGACTCATCGGCTTGCCAGGAGAGGGACTCATGGACTCATCGGCTTGGCCATTTTTTTAAACCCCCGCTGTCCATAATGCTCTGTTGCTGTGATACGGTCTCTCATGCAAGCTTGGTTGGCGGGCAGCAGCAAACAGACATCAAGAAAACAAACAGCTCGCAACAGCTCATGTGCGTGGGCATGTGTGCATGCATGCAGCGCATGGCGGTCCTTTGCAACACCACAATGGACACTGATTTAAAGGAGCATGATTCATGCACGCATGTAGCACAGCATGAGCTCAGGGCCCTGGCCATCACAGGAAAACGCCATCCCCAATGTTCCACAAACCACACTCACCCTCCACCATCCATCCGGGGGCTCCGCCCCCGGAAGCCAGATTCATTATGCGATTGCAAACAGCAGAACCGCTTCAGAAACGAGGGATTGCGTGCTTTTGCGTTGGAGTCGGAGTGTGGGGAGCCCAAGCCCAACGCCCCGATCGGCTTGGCGTGGTCATCGGCGACGCCGATGAGAGGCCCTCCGGGCCCTCACACCTGTCGGATTTCCCGATGACGCCCCCAAGAGGCCATCGGTTTTGCGCCCCTCGGGCGCCCTCTTCATCGGAATCCGATCGGCGGGTACACCCCTGGCAGACACACACACACACACACAGCCACATGCACACAACCGAACACGCCTGGCAATGATGTTCCACGGTGGCCTGTCGCACGCACACAGCCGCACACACAGCTGCACGCACACAGCAACATGCTCCACAGCGGGCTGCCGCACAAGTCAGGTATGTGACCCAGACGCACCCCGGGCTGAGTTACCAAGGCCATGCAGCGCGCCAGCCTGCCAGTAGAGGGAGGGGCAGCGGAGCTGCCCGTCGGCAGGCACTGCAAGGCTTACATGTCTAGGGGGGCTGTACTAGGAAAGCCCGCAAGGTCACGCAGCGCGCCAGCCTTCCAGGCCAGACGCACGCACACAGACGCACACACACGACCGCACACGCCTGGCATTGATGTCCCACGGCGGGCTGTCTCACGCACACAGCCACACGCACACAGCCGCACGCACAACACAGCAATGATGTTCCACACAGCCACACGCACAAGTCAGGTGGGTGCCCCAGACGCGACAGCCAAACACACACACACACGCACACACACACACACACACACACGGCACACGCAAAGCCGCACACACACGGCCACACACACAGCCACACACACAGCCACAGGCACGCACGGCAAGGATGTTTCACACAGCCACACTCAAACAGCCGCTTGCACACGACTGCACGCACACAGCCACACACACACAGCAAGGATGGTCCACACCGGGCTGTCGCACACACGCAGCCACACGCACACAGCCGCTGGCGCGCACAGCAAGGATGTTCCAGACAGCCGCTCGCAGACAGTTGCTTGCAGACAGCAAGGATGGTCCACACCAGGCTGTCGCACACACACAGCCACAAGCACACAGCCACACACACACACACACACACACACGCACACACACACACACACACACACACGCCCGTCCCCACTTCCTCACGGTGTGCCCCCCCCCTACGCAGTCAACCCAATGGAGCTTGTCATGGAGGCTCTCAAGGCCATCCAGGAGCGCTTCTACGCCGACTACTCGCCGCACGCGGAGGAGGCGCGCTACGGGTATGCAACGCCGTCGACGATGAAGCCGACGCAGTGCAGGTGGGGGGACTAGAGGTGTGGGCGTATGAAGGGGCATTGGGCGTGTGTGGACGATGTGTGTGTGTGTGTGTGTGAGAGAGAGAGAGAGAGAGGTATGCGACGCTGTCGACGATGAAGCCGACGCAGTGCAGGTGGGGGGACTAGGTATGTGGGCGTATGAATGGGCGAATGAAGGGGCAGTGCAGGTGGGGGTACTAGTGATGTGGGCGTGTGTGGACAATGTGTGTGTGTGTGTGTGTGTGTGTGTGTGTATGTGTGCCAGAGGCAATGGAGCCGACGCAGTGCAGGTGAGGGCACTAGTGATGTGGGCGCATGAAGGGGCGAGTGGGCGTGTGTGGACGATGTGTGTGTGTATGTGGTGGGGGGGCTACGGGTATGCGACGCCGTCGACGATGAAGCCGACGCAGTGCAGGTGGGGGGACTAGGTATGTGGGGACTATGTATGTGGGCGAGTGGGCGTGTGTGGACGGTGTGTGTGTGTGTGTGTGTGTGTGTGTATGTGTGTGAGTGTGTGAGTGAGGTGATGCAGCCGACACAGTGCAGGTGGGTGTAGGCCGAAAAAAGGGCGTGGGCGGGCGGGCGGTGTGTAGGGGCGAGTGGGCGTGTGTGGACGATGTGTGTGTGTGTGAGACAGAGAGAGGGAGAGGGATTATGCGACGTCCTCGACGGCGCAGCCAACACAGTGCAGGTGGGGAGACTAGCCCGCGGACTCGGCCGCTGCGAGCGCGCCGTCATACGTGGAGAGCGTTGCCTGTGTTTGTGTCAGTGTGTGAGCGTGTGCGAGTGTGTTTGTGTGTGTGTGTGTGTGTGTGTGCGTGTGTGTGCGTGTGTGAGAGAGGGAGAGAGAGAGAGAGAGAGAGAGAAGGGGGTATGCGACGCCGTCGACAATGAAGCCGACGCAGTGCAGGTGGGGGGACTAGAGGTGTGGGCGTGTGAAGGGGCGAGTGGGCGTGTGTGGACGATGTGTGTGTGTGTGTGTGTGTGTGTGAGGTAATGAAGCCGACACAGTGCAGGTGGGTGGGTGTAGGCCGAAACAGGGTGCGTGTGCGTGTGTAGGGACGAGTGGGCGTGGGCGGGCGGGCAGTGTGTTGTGAGTGTGGTGTGTCTGGTGGTGGTGTGTGTGGTGGGGGGGGGGGGCGCTACGGGTATGCGGCGCCATCAACGATGAAG
>VFSX01000637.1:0-7500 GCA_016618255.1 Chlamydomonas sp. UWO 241 | reverse complement strand
CCGAGCACCACAGCCAGGTGATGGTGGGGGTCGAATGGCTAATGGCCGAATGGCTTATGGGCCATACGCACCGAGCACGATCTTATACGCCTCTAGAGGTGTCCCTGACTGTAATATCCATCATCATCAATGGGTCGGGGCTGAGCCCTGAATACCAGGCTCGGGATGGGCGCATGCGCGTGCTACACATGCACGTGCACGCATACGTGCAGTATCGCAGTGCACACGTGTGCGCATCATCGTAGATGAGAGGTCAGTTTCAGCACGTGTGGTGTTGGTGGCCCTCGGATCAGCCCTAACCTGATTAAGGGGGCAAATGCTGCACATGCCATGTTTTTTTACCACCTTGCCTCATCGCACATCGCACATCAGCCCTAACCTGAACAAGGAGGCAACTGCTGCACATGCCATGTTTTTTTGCCCACATTGCCGCATCGCACTTGGCAGCAAGTGCGCGTGCAGTTGGGATGTACTTTGGAGGCGCCGCATAAAAGGCTCTCCTTTTCGCTTTAGGGCTACGTGTTGGCAGGCAGCCGGCTTGTGGCTGCCGCCCCTCACACGTGATTGTCAAGGCCAGAACTGGACTTGGGGTCCAGGCGGTGGTACTAGACCCAGAAGGTATGTCTTTTCTGGAAAGCCGATGCTACTGTTGCTGTTACGCGTGCACTCCCCTTGCCCGCCCTCGCCGTCCCCCAGGTCATGGCCAAGCTGCGCACATACGTCGACGCCATCAACGCAGACCTGTCGCCCGCATTGCCACACACCCATCCCCACACAGCACTTGGCAGCAAACGTACGCATGCACTCCCTCGCCCTCCCTCTCCTTCCCCCAGATCATGGCCGAGCTTCGCTCGTACGTCGACGACATCAACGCAGACCTGTCGCCCCCATTGCCACCCACCCATCCCCACACAGCACTTGATAGCAACGTACGCGTACACTCCCTCTCCCTCCCTCTCCCTCCCCCAGATCATGGCCAGGCTGCGCACGCACGTCGACAACATCAACGCAGACCTGTCGCCCCCATTGCCACCCACCCATCCCCACACAGCACTTGACAGAAAACGTACACGTGCACTCCCTCGCCCTCCCTCGCCCCCAGATCATGGCCAAGCTTCGCACCTACGTCGACGACATCAACGCAGACCTGTCAAGCCTGCCGACGCGCGGGCCGTGCTCCAAGTGCGTGTAAGGGCGGCGGCGCAGGACTATGTAGGAGTTGAATCCAGCATCATTACACACAGTCACACACACACACGCACACACACGTGCGCGAGTGAGCACTAACGCACTCACACACACACACACACACACACAGTAACAGTAACACGGGGTTTCCAGCTAAGCAGGATACTCTTCTACTAGAGACACCCGCCGATACACCAGCACACTTAAGTACTAGAGTACCGCCGGCTCCCGGCCGATAGACTACCGCTCCCGCCGGCTAGACTACCCCAAACAGCGTCTCTGAGAGACATGTCTGGCAAGGAGCATATAGGAGAGGACCTTCCTCAGGGTCACAGTAGTGGCCTTGTGGCCAGTCAAGCCGGCAGAGCCGACTGGCGCTGACTGGAACGGTCCCCGCCTGGCAGTGCATGGCTGTCCAGCTCTCGTTTGCATGGGGCTCAGCCGGCGCCCCATGCCTCAGCATGGCCAGGTCCCACCCTCCAGGGGTGCATGGACGACAGAGTTGTCATGGAGGCTGCCTGAAGACCTTCCAACGCCAGTCACCGGCAGACGAGCGCCCCCGAGGATGAGCGCGGTGACGAACGCTGCGATTGGTGAAGCGGATTTACTCTGTGTTGCCTCGGCGGTCGCCACCGCTGAAGCCGTGATGGTAGCCCGCCTCCACGGGCAGCCATCTTGACCAATGTCCAGCATGCATTGACGGGCGCCAGCTCCTCCGCTCGTCGATCAACTCGTCGAGATCGGTGCCGCATGGCGTCCTGCATGGGGGGAGGATAAGGGCCGTCTCCCAGCACGGGCCGCGGCAGCGCCGCGGCTACTCGCCAAGCCATGGCAGCGCCGGGCAAGCCGCTCCTGAAGTGTTCCATCGAGGGGCAGTCTAGCAGGAGCCTGGCCAGTCGTATTTTACCCCGCTCGTCAGCGGCACGGAGATCCTCATCACCAGCAGCGCCGCATTGCTGGGTCCAGGGCTCGGCGACGAGAACGCGCCTCCGTTAACCGAGCCCTCCCCACACACACACCGGCACAATTAACTGTTGGCCCTCGTGCCTCCTGGTACTATCTGCCCGCGAGGGTGTGTGCGCTGTACCCTACCCTACATGTCTCCCTCCCCACATGCTCACCCACCTATGCACTCACCCCCCCCACACACGCTCACCCACCCACCCACCCACCCACCTACTCACAGCTACGAGCTCCCAGACAAAGGCCTACGTGCCCCCCCCCACCACACACACACCACACACACACCGCACACGCTCACAGATACGAGCTCCCAGACGAGGTTGTGCGTGGCCGCACACACACAAACACGCACGCACACACACACACACACACACACACACACACACACACGCACACGCACACATACACGCACACACGCACACACACACACACACACACGCACACCCACCGATACGAGCTCCCAGACGAGGGCGTGCGCGGCCGCACACACACACGAACACACACACACACGCACACACTAATGCGCCATCAAAGTTGTCTGTCGGACTGTACAATCAACCCCCCCCCCCCTCACACACACTCACACATACGCACCCACAGATACGAGCTGCCAGACGAGGGTGTGCGCGGCCGCCTCGAGCTAGCACACAGACCGACACACACACACACACACTCACTCACTCAGGTATGAGCTCCCAGGCGAAGGTGTGCACGCCCGCCTGCACACACACACACACACACGCGCACACACACTAATGCACCATAAAAGCAGTCTGCCGGACCGTAAAATCGACCCTCCCTTACACACACACACACTTACAGAAACGAACTCCTAGACGAGGGCGTGCACGGCCGCACACACACACACACACACACACACACGCACACACACTAATGCGCCATCAAAGTCGTCTGTCGGACTGTACAATCGACCACCCTGCCCCCCCCCCCCACACACACGCACCCACAGATACGAGCTCCCAGACGAGGGTGTGCGCGGCCGCCTTGAGCTAGCACACAGACAAGACACACACACACACACACTCACTCACTCAGGTATGAGCTCCCAGGCGAAGGTGTGCACGCCCGCCCGCACACACACACATACGCGCACACACACTAATGCACCATCAAAGCAGTCTGCCGGACCGTAAAATCGACCCCCCCCCACACACACACTTACAGAAACGAGCTCCTAGACGAGGGCGTGCGCAGCCGCACACACACACACACACACACACACTAATGCGCCATCAAAGTCATCTTTCGGACTGTACAATCGACCACCCTACTCCTACCCACCCACCCACTCACAGATACGTGCTCCAAGATGAGGGCGTGCACGGCCGCCTCGATGTAGTGCACACACAGGCACACATGCACACACACACACACACACGCACAAACACACACACACACACACTCAGGTATGAGCTCCCAGACGAGGGCGTGTGCGGCCGCGCGCGCGCCCCCCCCCCCACACACACTCACACCTACACTCACACACCCACTCATCCCCCCCCCCCCCACCACACACTCAGCCTACCCACCCATGCACGCACAGATACGAGCTTCCAGACGAGGGTGTGCGGGGCCGCCTCGAGCTCAAGTTCTTCGACAGCTACACGCGCGGCGTCGCGTGCAAGCTGTCGGGCCTCGCGTACGAAACCATGATCGCAGCGTTCACTGAGGTCTACGGGGAGTGCAAGCCCTACGCTATCACAGGTGGGGTGCTTTGGGGGCTTATGGCGGAGGGTTTGCGGTTTAGGGTTGAAGGCCGTTCGGGCTTGACCTTTTGGTGGGCCTCGTGCCTGCTGTCTCGTAGACTCACTGGAGCTTCGGAACTGTACGCCATCACAGGCACGTGTGGTGGTCAATTTTGCAGTCCGTCGGACGCATGTGGTGGTGTATTAGACCCGTGCGTGCGTGGCGCTCGGGCGCACATATTGTGGGTGGGTGGGTGGGGGAGGGGCAGCGAGGGGTGTACGGGGAGTGCAAGGTATACGCCACAGGTGCACGTGGTGGTCGATTTTACAGTCTGTGAGACGCCTTTGGTGGCGTATTAGACCCGTGTGCGTGCGCGCGTGCAAAACAATAAGTGTGGCGTTGGGAGGACGTGTTGTGTGTGGGGGAGGGAGTGCAAGCCGTGCAAAACCGCAGGTGCGTGTGTGTGTGGCGCTCGGGTGCACGTTTTGCAGGGGGGAGGGCAGCGCGTCGGTGATTTTGTTTTGGGCTCCTGGGAGCCGTTGGGAGCCATTTAGCTTCTAACGATCCCATAAGATAGAGGTCAACCAACCAATTTGCTCGATGGTCTGACGATCCCATCAGATAGAGCTCGTCACGAGCTTGAAAATTACCTATATTTGACGGTCAATGGTCAACGCTGAGACAGCAGTCAAGGTGGTCATCGGGACGTTTGTCTGCGCGCCGGCTCCTAGAAAGAAGGAAAAAACTGAACAAAATCAATGCAACGAGTGCAAACCGTGCGCGATCACGCGTGCGTTGGGCGTCGGGAATGAGCACACTGCCGTTGCTGGAGTAATGCTCTTATGTATTACACACCTCAAGACCACTTCTTAGAGGTGGAAGCGCCACCAAACTGCACTGCATAACTATGGCTGTCCCTGTGTCTTCCCCACGCAGCTGATGTCTTGACAATGTGCGTGCGTGTGTGGCGCTCGGGTGCCACACACGCACACCCGCCCCACACGCACTCACTCTCACCCGCCCCACACGCACTCACCCGCCCCACACGCACTCACTCTCACGCGCGCGTGTCCCCTCACGCAACAAGAGTCTGTGCCACTCGGCTCACTTCATACTCACGCGCCGCCCCTTATGTGAGGGCAGCCGGCCCTTTGGGCGCTGCTGGAGGGGGCTGGTTTAGGGGGTCCTCGAGACGTTTTGCCACCCCCCAGCGGGCTCCGACGGCGCTGAAACTCGGTGGTCATGACCTGCCTGTACCTTCATGATTGCGGCCAGCGGGTCAGTAGGGCCGTGGGGAGCGACAGGGTTTAGGGTTTAGGGTTTAAACCCTTAACCGTGCCGACCCCATGCATGCCATGCGACTCAGCGACCTTCCCCAAAAGCGACCTTCCAGGGTGGCATGACACGGGAAACGAAGAGAATAAAACGGAACGGAAAACTGATGGGAATTGAGAGAAAACGGTTGGGGAAAATTGTGTTGGCAGTTAAGGCGCCACTCACGTGTTTGGGCACATCACGCAACGTGACGTCAACACACGTCACACGGTGTGACACGTGCCACACCGGGACTAGTCTTTGCTGGTGTTACAGTTACAGTTGCATCAGCTTTCCAGCAAAGACTACCTCTAGTCCTAGTACCACCGCCTAGACCCAAGTCCAGTTCTGGCCCTAACAATGACTTGTGAGGGGCGGTAGCCACCAGCTGGCTGCCTGCCAACGTGTAGTCCCAGAGCAAAAAGGAGAGCTATTGTGCGACGCCTCCAAAATAGGTCTTAACTGCTTCTAGGGGATAGGGGGTCAAGTGCCGCTTGCCAATCTACTTGACCGCCGTGGTGGAGGGGTGTTAGCTATTCTTACTGGTGTTATCTATTCTTAACTAGTAGCCTGCTAGAACCCCCACTCGTCATTCATTACCAATGCCCAGCAAGGCAAGCTGTTGTCGCCGCGACCGGAGTCGAACGTTGGACCGCCTCCTCCTCTCCTTCGATCACAGCCGTCTACTGTGCTCCTCCTCCACCTCCCCCAGCCCAGGGTTGCACGGTACGCTGTTATTTGTCGCAGTTCGGCACTACGTTCTGGTCCGGTTAGGATGCTGGGGCGTGTACTGCAAGTGCGCATCGTGATCAGCACGACACGCCTTTTACTTTCCTCCTACTTGCCACACAAAACGGCCAACACGCGCGTCTGGATGGATTTGAACCATTCGATGTGCATCGGAAAGCTTGCAACACGTCAATCTAGATCCCTGCTTGCGCGCAACAATGCGTGGCAGCGCAATGCGGGTGCTATTCGTTCGCACTTCCGCTGTCTGTTTCGTTCCCCGTTTTCTTCGTTTTTCTTCAATGATGATGGATGATGATGGATGATGGATTTTACAGTCAGGGACACCTCTAAAGGCGTATAAGACCGTGCTCGGCGCCATATGGCCCGAGCACCTTACTGAGATGGCTGGCTGTTGGTGGTAGGGAACCCCAACTCTGTAAAGAGCGTGGGCGCACCCCTAGGTCCCCTACCGCAGCGGCAGCAAACGCTTGTTGAAGTCGGTGAGCGCATGTTGGGAAACGGAAAACGCAAGGCAGGTTCGTCGCCAATTGCCAGAAGAGACATCCCCCCGTGGGGAGAAAGGCCAAGACGTGGCCGAAAAGGATATCCAGCCGGGCCGCAACCTCTAACGTGTTAAGGGGTTTTCTAACTGGGATTTCAACCAGCATTCACAGGATTCTCAACCTGTTACCCTTAACCCGGCTCTGAGCAGAAGCTGACCCCTTGTAGTTGCACCGAGCACGACATTGGACGTGTCGCAGGCCCCCCCCCTGCTGAAGGGGGGAGGCACAGAAGGACTCGGTGAGGGGCACATCCCTAAGCCTAACTACCTAGAAAGGGGCTGGAAAAGGCGGTCAGTAGTGACCAACAGTGTGGGATTTGGTGATAGGTTAGAAAGCAAGCTTGCCCCCCGGTTATAGCGGATAAATATGTTCCTTCTGCATACTCCGTTTTGAGGTCGTCATCTTTGAGGCAGCTTTCACGTGTGAGACCCAGCGTGGGCATTTCTCAGGTGCGCCAGCTGCGGTGCACTGCAAACGGCACAGTCCACCGCAGCTCCTCGGGAACCCACGCTTGGGTCCCCGCCACTATCGTGGCTGCCTCATTGACTCCTAATTCAAAACATCGTTCGCTTCAGGTCAATTATTCCTCCCGATCCTCTACCATCTCCAGGCTTGTGTTACGTATATCAAGGCACGAGACCAGAAAGTTGGCCATGTCACGCCAAAAACAAGGGTAAAGTAGCCCCGGGCTGGGGTTCATATACGCCCGCATCTTCGCATCCAAGCCTTTATCGTCCCCAGGGACGCTCAGGAAAAGGGTGTGGAACTGTACGCGTGTCTCCGTATACGCTGGACACTCGAAAATCACGTGTGCCTCATCCTCCCGCATGCCACAAAGGCGACAGAGCCTCTGGCTGCGTGGCTCTGCCTGCGCCGTTTGGCGCCCCTTCTCTATCTGCAGTTCATGCAGCCCCATTCTAAAGCGTGCGAGTGTCGTGATCTGGGCGGCGCTGTTCAGCCCCGTCCAGAGCATTGGTGCGCCGCCACAGTCGTTTGCCATCCACCGCAAGTAAGTAAGCATCTTGAAGCGGTGTGA
>VFSX01000879.1:0-24875 GCA_016618255.1 Chlamydomonas sp. UWO 241 | reverse complement strand
GCTCCTGATCTGCCTGGCGGGTGATCTCAGGGTGGAGGCGCCAAAGCGTTCGCCACAAGCACCGGGCGCTATTGCCCCATGCATTATCGAGGGCTGGACAACCCTCGCATGGACCGTCGATCAGCTCATTGGTAACAATCTGTACGTACTTATCGGTCAGCCGCTTAACCTCGGCGCTGAACGCTGAGGCTCCGTATGGCTTAGACATCATCCACTGCAACGTGCGCGGTGACGGGTGTTCCTTGAAGCCCGTATCATCAACTCGCCAGTCGATCCTCCCTGAAGGTTCCAAGTAGTCGGTGATGTTGAGTTGCCCCCATGAGAAGAGAACGACCCGGGACGAGGCGGCCGCCAACCTGGAACAAGCAAGCGCCAAGTTAGTCACGCCGTGAAATCGGGCCTTGTATTGGCCCGATGTCCAGACATCGGGCTTTGCTTACCTCGTACTGAACATCATGGCGCGGAGACGGTCGCCCAAACCCCCAGCTCCACCCTCCTTGTTTGATTGATGAACAAGGTACTTGGCATCTTCGCGACCGCGCATAGACATGTGGAAGTCGGAGTAAGCTGCAATCCATGACGGACATTTATCTGGGCTGAATACCTGTACCTTGCCGGCTACCGCAGGCGCCCATCCTGCGGTGGATCGTGGGCGTGCATCAGCGGGAAACCCGATTCGGCGGGTTTCCGAGCATCTCACCCTTCGCGCCCTTCAGGGCAAAAGAGAGAAGGATGAGCGCCAAATAAAGCATTCGCAGAAATGCGGAGACTGTAGCCCCGACCCCGAGGGGTGGGCGGCCAGGTTCGGACTTTTTCGGCGGAGCCCCCATGGGGGCGTCGCCCCCGCATCGTACATGTGATGTTAGTCTACAGCCCCCCTCAGCGCCTTCCGCCCCGTATGTATAAATACTAAGGTTCGTGCGTGGGCTCAGTGAAATTTGGTTAGGCGCCCCTGCGCGCCCCGCTGGCCCCTGCAGCTATGGAACGGGTCCTACATGTGTATGTGTACACGTCTGCGTCGCGTTGCAATGGTGGGAAGGGCAGAGGGCGCAGGGGACCTGTCCTGACTCAGCGCAACACCCGTCGTCACAACGCCACCCGCAGCCTCCTCCGCGGCTACAGAGCAGCCAAATAGCTATATTTTGAGATTGCGCTGCGTTAGACGCGGGTCGGGCGCGCCAGGGCGTCGATCTGGCGCCGTCTGTCACCCCAAATGCAGTCCCCAACACAGAACACAGACTGTGCCCCATGGGCCTCTCCCTGCGTGCACACCCTCCCAGCATGTCTCGTACCGTAGTGCCGCTTTGCCTTGACGGGAAAGTACGTCGGAAAACGTACCGGCAAGGCAGATTTCTAAACAAAATGTCGAAAAAGTCACGGGGGGCAGTAACAGGAACACGGGGTTTCCAGCTAAGCAGGCTACTCTTCTAAATAACGGGGGGGCAGAAAGAACAGAAAATACAGGCATGCTGAATATCATTATCCGTCATGCGTAAGTTCCAAATCAATTAAAAATTTTGAATTCGGACACCTGGAGGCCAAGATATGGGGGCTCAAAGTAGAGGGGGGGGGATGCGCAGAAAAATAAATGCGGGGGGCCCGAACTTTCTTTCCAGTGGGCCGCTTTCGATGGGAAGGCCACCATTGTAACCGCCTTGATGAGAGGAGCACGAATCCACTCTCAGAAGTGACCCTGTCGTAATAGGGAGGGGGTACCCACTTCTCAATGCCCACCCACCCCCCGTGCTACCAAGTGATGCACGAAGTGCCCACCTAGGGGTTTGAGCAACCTTCGTGGATTGAGATGAGACCAATAACATCTAAATCCATCAGCAAGCTTGCGTGTGCGCGTCTGGAACACGGGCTGCGTGTGGCGGGGGTCTGGGGGCGCAGCCCCCGGTAGCAAGGCTGCCCATGCTGCGTGTGTGTGCTTGCCCAGGTCACATGCAGCATGTGGGGATGGTCGGGGTCAGCCCCCTGGGTGCGCAAGTTGTCCTGGGTGCTTGCCATGCACACATCTGCCGCATGGGGGTGCAGCATGCAGCACGGCCCTCGTAACCAAGCGGCCCTTGCGCATCCTTGAGTGTCGATAGTTTTTTTTTGCAGGAGGCGGCGCGGTGGGAGCGCCTCGGGGGCGCCTGCAATTCGCGTCTGAAAAATACCACGGCCTGTCACGGCCTCGTGTGGCCGCCTGCGAGGTGCGCTTGGTCGCCCACTTGCATGAGCCCCGTGAGGCCTCCCTCCCCAAGGGTCCGCCGGTCTGCGCGTAGCGTCAGCACGATCAGGGGCTGCGAGCGGGGCCTGGTCACACGCGTTAGAAAGAGGGATTGGTGCCCGAAATGGTAGGAAACGGCAATTTTGATTGACGTGAACTACCGAACTAACGCATGTACTTCACGTCACGTGTAGTTCACGTCGTCAAAAATGGCTGCCCACAGCCTTCTCGTGACAGTCTTCACGTCGGCCGCCAGCGCTGGCACCCCTCACGTCACGCACTTCATGCCTCACAAGAAAATAAGAACAAGCCACCCTGCGCTGATGGCGCCTGCTGAATGCATTCCAGTTGTGTAGTTGTTCCAGGGGCATCCCCCTGCAATATAATCTCCTGGGGCAAACGTGTTGGCGACAGATTTGGCAAGATCTAGCCGGCGCATGGCGCTTGCATGACGCGCATGCATGCAGAAGAAGGTTGTAGCGCCCACGCAGCACGATGTTGGCCTGCACTTGGTCAGGAGCACGCCCGAAAAAGATAACTCACTGATGGCGCTCTTTGGCGACTGCGTCGTGAGGTCCACCGAGACCCCTGTGACTCATAGGTTTAGACAGGTGACGAGAAGCCCCCCAACTTTTGGAGGCCGACCGCGCGGCGTACGATAGTGAAACTTCGAGGTCGTCAACAAAACATTAATTGTGAGCTGCAGACCGCGGGGCTAGATTGTACGCCTCGCGGTCGACCGACTTTCAGAGGCGCCCGTTTTAGGGTTTAGACGCTTCTGGCGACGCCCAGACCACTCCTCGAAGCCCGTACGTCAAGAACTTACAACCTAGTATGTATACCGCGAGGTGGCATGCGCCTGCGGGGGCGTGGGTGCGTCCCAGGCGGCGCAGTTTGATCGTAAAGTTGGGTCCGAAAACAGGTGCCCCAAAACCATGGAAAACACACACCAAAACGCGATCTGCGACACGTCGTCACGCTGTCCACCCCCCAACTCAAACGCATCGCTGATGTATATGTATGTCCCAGCTCATGACACTCAGTTTTGAGACACTAGAGCGACGCCATTTATAGTGGGGCTCACTAGGGCAAGGGAGTTCGTGTAACAGCACGGCACCAGCTGCCACACTGTGACTGCAACAACTGCAACAAACGCAACAACCATCGACCACCCTCGCCTTAGCCACTATCGCTAAGTCCTGCGACGGGCTGCGGATGGCATGGCGTGAAGAAGGGGCTTGACGAGCGGAGTGGCATGTTGCCATGGTTCGCGAACCGTGGCAAGCCGCCACTCATCCCAAACCGTGGCAAGCTGCCACGTACGGACACACCTGCGTGAATACTATCTAGGGGCGGCCTCGCCGCATTGTAGCAGACCCTGTGTAACCTGAGATACATCTACGTCCCACTGTTGTCTGTCAGCCGAGTCGAGCCGAGCCGAGCCTTCGCTGCGTGCCCGCGTCTGCGACTGCTTGCCTCCCGACTACCTCAAGGCAGTCGAAGCCTGACGACCACTCCGCCGCCCATCGCGGCCATCTGCGCATGCGATCGACCTAGTAATATATCATGGGACTCATCGGAGTCCGCGCGGCGCGCCGGGTCGCCCTGAGTGGGGTGTTCTGTGTGGGGCCATGCATGGCACACTCGAACACCGCCTCCATGGCCGCCTGGCGCAGCCTGGAGCCGTGCACCACCCCATATGGACGCCACATAGCTTGCACAACAGGTCTGCCGCGTCTGGGTGCATGCGGCGGGCCTCCATGCGGTGATGCTGCTGCAAACAGGTGGTCCAGTTTTTTGCACACTCTCTCGCCCTGTGCCATCCAGGCAGCCTCCTCTCCCACCCCAGAGCGGCGCGCAGCTACCAGACACATATGGCCGCGCTTTGTGACGCGCGGCGACAGTGGGCGGCCCCTGTGGGCTGCGCCAGGGTTGTGCACAGCCTCCTAACCACACACTTTCCAGTCCCCACTCGCCCCCACTGCACGCACAGCGTCACCGCTACACTCAAAACAACGCTAGAGTAGCCTCACTTCATGTCTTGTTTCTGACTCAACCAATTTTTGAGTTGTCTCCTGTTGTCTCCTTTTTTCTTGAGAACCCCTCCTTACACCAGGCACACATCTTGGTTGTTGGCTGGGGTCCCGGCAACACATGATTGATTGCCAGCTAGGAAAGCCTGGAGGCTGTAGCCCGAGTGCATGGTCAGTACCACGCATTGTGCTCTTGCAAGCAACAACAGCTCGACCCAACTGCCACGAAATTCTTTCACGGTAGAGTGCCTTGACTTATCTATGTGAACTGGGACAATGCTTGAAACAAATACGCCAGGGAAGTTTCCATCCATGGACACCATGTCGGACGAGATTTGTCTTCGCAGACGGATGTTGTCTGTGACCAGAAGCACCGGTGTCTGGGCGGGCAGGTTTCTAAGCGATGATAGCACGCTGCTGCACTGCACTGCTGCTTGCAGTCTGCTTTCGGGGGTTTCGTTTGGGTGGAGGCCAATATTTTGCATTTCACCGACCATCCCACCCACACGAAGATGAATTGCGGTGAAAACTGGATGTGTGCTGCCGAAGAGTCGACTCAGCTCCTGATCTGCCTGGCGGGTGATCTCAGGGTGGAGGCGCCAAAGCGTTCGCCACAAGCACCGGGCGCTATTGCCCCATGCATTATCGAGGGCTGGACAACCCTCGCATGGACCGTCGATCAGCTCATTGGTAACAATCTGTACGTACTTATCGGTCAGCCGCTTAACCTCGGCGCTGAACGCTGAGGCTCCGTATGGCTTAGACATCATCCACTGCAACGTGCGCGGTGACGGGTGTTCCTTGAAGCCCGTATCATCAACTCGCCAGTCGATCCTCCCTGAAGGTTCCAAGTAGTCGGTGATGTTGAGTTGCCCCCATGAGAAGAGAACGACCCGGGACGAGGCGGCCGCCAACCTGGAACAAGCAAGCGCCAAGTTAGTCACGCCGTGAAATCGGGCCTTGTATTGGCCCGATGTCCAGACATCGGGCTTTGCTTACCTCGTACTGAACATCATGGCGCGGAGACGGTCGCCCAAACCCCCAGCTCCACCCTCCTTGTTTGATTGATGAACAAGGTACTTGGCATCTTCGCGACCGCGCATAGACATGTGGAAGTCGGAGTAAGCTGCAATCCATGACGGACATTTATCTGGGCTGAATACCTGTACCTTGCCGGCTACCGCAGGCGCCCATCCTGCGGTGGATCGTGGGCGTGCATCAGCGGGAAACCCGATTCGGCGGGTTTCCGAGCATCTCACCCTTCGCGCCCTTCAGGGCAAAAGAGAGAAGGATGAGCGCCAAATAAAGCATTCGCAGAAATGCGGAGACTGTAGCCCCGACCCCGAGGGGTGGGCGGCCAGGTTCGGACTTTTTCGGCGGAGCCCCCATGGGGGCGTCGCCCCCGCATCGTACATGTGATGTTAGTCTACAGCCCCCCTCAGCGCCTTCCGCCCCGTATGTATAAATACTAAGGTTCGTGCGTGGGCTCAGTGAAATTTGGTTAGGCGCCCCTGCGCGCCCCGCTGGCCCCTGCAGCTATGGAACGGGTCCTACATGTGTATGTGTACACGTCTGCGTCGCGTTGCAATGGTGGGAAGGGCAGAGGGCGCAGGGGACCTGTCCCTCGGCTGACTCAGCGCAACACCCGTCGTCACAACGCCACCCGCAGCCTCCTCCGCGGCTACAGAGCAGCCAAATAGCTATATTTTGAGATTGCGCTGCGTTAGACGCGGGTCGGGCGCGCCAGGGCGTCGATCTGGCGCCGTCTGTCACCCCAAATGCAGTCCCCAACACAGAACACAGACTGTGCCCCATGGGCCTCTCCCTGCGTGCACACCCTCCCAGCATGTCTCGTACCGTAGTGCCGCTTTGCCTTGACGGGAAAGTACGTCGGAAAACGTACCGGCAAGGCAGATTTCTAAACAAAATGTCGAAAAAGTCACGGGGGGCAGTAACAGGAACACGGGGTTTCCAGCTAAGCAGGCTACTCTTCTAAATAACGGGGGGTCAGAAAGAACAGAAAATACAGGCATGCTGAATATCATTATCCGTCATGCGTAAGTTCCAAATCAATTAAAAATTTTGAATTCGGACACCTGGAGGCCAAGATATGGGGGCTCAAAGTAGAGGGGGGGGGGATGCGCAGAAAAATAAATGCGGGGGGCCCGAACTTTCTTTCCAGTGGGCCGCTTTCGATGGGAAGGCCACCATTGTAACCGCCTTGATGAGAGGAGCACGAATCCACTCTCAGAAGTGACCCTGTCGTAATAGGGAGGGGGTACCCACTTCTCAATGCCCACCCACCCCCCGTGCTACCAAGTGATGCACGAAGTGCCCACCTAGGGGTTTGAGCAACCTTCGTGGATTGAGATGAGACCAATAACATCTAAATCCATCAGCAAGCTTGCGTGTGCGCGTCTGGAACACGGGCTGCGTGTGGCGGGGGTCTGGGGGCGCAGCCCCCGGTAGCAAGGCTGCCCATGCTGCGTGTGTGTGCTTGCCCAGGTCACATGCAGCATGTGGGGATGGTCGGGGTCAGCCCCCTGGGTGCGCAAGTTGTCCTGGGTGCTTGCCATGCACACATCTGCCGCATGGGGGTGCAGCATGCAGCACGGCCCTCGTAACCAAGCGGCCCTTGCGCATCCTTGAGTGTCGATAGTTTTTTTTTGCAGGAGGCGGCGCGGTGGGAGCGCCTCGGGGGCGCCTGCAATTCGCGTCTGAAAAATACCACGGCCTGTCACGGCCTCGTGTGGCCGCCTGCGAGGTGCGCTTGGTCGCCCACTTGCATGAGCCCCGTGAGGCCTCCCTCCCCAAGGGTCCGCCGGTCTGCGCGTAGCGTCAGCACGATCAGGGGCTGCGAGCGGGGCCTGGTCACACGCGTTAGAAAGAGGGATTGGTGCCCGAAATGGTAGGAAACGGCAATTTTGATTGACGTGAACTACCGAACTAACGCATGTACTTCACGTCACGTGTAGTTCACGTCGTCAAAAATGGCTGCCCACAGCCTTCTCGTGACAGTCTTCACGTCGGCCGCCAGCGCTGGCACCCCTCACGTCACGCACTTCATGCCTCACAAGAAAATAAGAACAAGCCACCCTGCGCTGATGGCGCCTGCTGAATGCATTCCAGTTGTGTAGTTGTTCCAGGGGCATCCCCCTGCAATATAATCTCCTGGGGCAAACGTGTTGGCGACAGATTTGGCAAGATCTAGCCGGCGCATGGCGCTTGCATGACGCGCATGCATGCAGAAGAAGGTTGTAGCGCCCACGCAGCACGATGTTGGCCTGCACTTGGTCAGGAGCACGCCCGAAAAAGATAACTCACTGATGGCGCTCTTTGGCGACTGCGTCGTGAGGTCCACCGAGACCCCTGTGACTCATAGGTTTAGACAGGTGACGAGAAGCCCCCCAACTTTTGGAGGCCGACCGCGCGGCGTACGATAGTGAAACTTCGAGGTCGTCAACAAAACATTAATTGTGAGCTGCAGACCGCGGGGCTAGATTGTACGCCTCGCGGTCGACCGACTTTCAGAGGCGCCCGTTTTAGGGTTTAGACGCTTCTGGCGACGCCCAGACCACTCCTCGAAGCCCGTACGTCAAGAACTTACAACCTAGTATGTATACCGCGAGGTGGCATGCGCCTGCGGGGGCGTGGGTGCGTCCCAGGCGGCGCAGTTTGATCGTAAAGTTGGGTCCGAAAACAGGTGCCCCAAAACCATGGAAAACACACACCAAAACGCGATCTGCGACACGTCGTCACGCTGTCCACCCCCCAACTCAAACGCATCGCTAATGTATATGTATGTCCCAGCTCATGACACTCAGTTTTGAGACACTAGAGCGACGCCATTTATAGTGGGGCTCACTAGGGCAAGGGAGTTCGTGTAACAGCACGGCACCAGCTGCCACACTGTGACTGCAACAACTGCAACAAACGCAACAACCATCGACCACCCTCGCCTTAGCCACTATCGCTAAGTCCTGCGACGGGCTGCGGATGGCATGGCGTGAAGAAGGGGCTTGACGAGCGGAGTGGCATGTTGCCATGGTTCGCGAACCGTGGCAAGCCGCCACTCATCCCAAACCGTGGCAAGCTGCCACGTACGGACACACCTGCGTGAATACTATCTAGGGGCGGCCTCGCCGCATTGTAGCAGACCCTGTGTAACCTGAGATACATCTACGTCCCACTGTTGTCTGTCAGCCGAGTCGAGCCGAGCCGAGCCTTCGCTGCGTGCCCGCGTCTGCGACTGCTTGCCTCCCGACTACCTCAAGGCAGTCGAAGCCTGACGACCACTCCGCCGCCCATCGCGGCCATCTGCGCATGCGATCGACCTAGTAATATATCATGGGACTCATCGGAGTCCGCGCGGCGCGCCGGGTCGCCCTGAGTGGGGTGTTCTGTGTGGGGCCATGCATGGCACACTCGAACACCGCCTCCATGGCCGCCTGGCGCAGCCTGGAGCCGTGCACCACCCCATATGGACGCCACATAGCTTGCACAACAGGTCTGCCGCGTCTGGGTGCATGCGGCGGGCCTCCATGCGGTGATGCTGCTGCAAACAGGTGGTCCAGTTTTTTGCACACTCTCTCGCCCTGTGCCATCCAGGCAGCCTCCTCTCCCACCCCAGAGCGGCGCGCAGCTACCAGACACATATGGCCGCGCTTTGTGACGCGCGGCGACAGTGGGCGGCCCCTGTGGGCTGCGCCAGGGTTGTGCACAGCCTCCTAACCACACACTTTCCAGTCCCCACTCGCCCCCACTGCACGCACAGCGTCACCGCTACACTCAAAACAACGCTAGAGTAGCCTCACTTCATGTCTTGTTTCTGACTCAACCAATTTTTGAGTTGTCTCCTGTTGTCTCCTTTTTTCTTGAGAACCCCTCCTTACACCAGGCACACATCTTGGTTGTTGGCTGGGGTCCCGGCAACACATGATTGATTGCCAGCTAGGAAAGCCTGGAGGCTGTAGCCCGAGTGCATGGTCAGTACCACGCATTGTGCTCTTGCAAGCAACAACAGCTCGACCCAACTGCCACGAAATTCTTTCACGGTAGAGTGCCTTGACTTATCTATGTGAACTGGGACAATGCTTGAAACAAATACGCCAGGGAAGTTTCCATCCATGGACACCATGTCGGACGAGATTTGTCTTCGCAGACGGATGTTGTCTGTGACCAGAAGCACCGGTGTCTGGGCGGGCAGGTTTCTAAGCGATGATAGCACGCTGCTGCACTGCACTGCTGCTTGCAGTCTGCTTTCGGGGGTTTCGTTTGGGTGGAGGCCAATATTTTGCATTTCACCGACCATCCCACCCACACGAAGATGAATTGCGGTGAAAACTGGATGTGTGCTGCCGAAGAGTCGACTCAGCTCCTGATCTGCCTGGCGGGTGATCTCAGGGTGGAGGCGCCAAAGCGTTCGCCACAAGCACCGGGCGCTATTGCCCCATGCATTATCGAGGGCTGGACAACCCTCGCATGGACCGTCGATCAGCTCATTGGTAACAATCTGTACGTACTTATCGGTCAGCCGCTTAACCTCGGCGCTGAACGCTGAGGCTCCGTATGGCTTAGACATCATCCACTGCAACGTGCGCGGTGACGGGTGTTCCTTGAAGCCCGTATCATCAACTCGCCAGTCGATCCTCCCTGAAGGTTCCAAGTAGTCGGTGATGTTGAGTTGCCCCCATGAGAAGAGAACGACCCGGGACGAGGCGGCCGCCAACCTGGAACAAGCAAGCGCCAAGTTAGTCACGCCGTGAAATCGGGCCTTGTATTGGCCCGATGTCCAGACATCGGGCTTTGCTTACCTCGTACTGAACATCATGGCGCGGAGACGGTCGCCCAAACCCCCAGCTCCACCCTCCTTGTTTGATTGATGAACAAGGTACTTGGCATCTTCGCGACCGCGCATAGACATGTGGAAGTCGGAGTAAGCTGCAATCCATGACGGACATTTATCTGGGCTGAATACCTGTACCTTGCCGGCTACCGCAGGCGCCCATCCTGCGGTGGATCGTGGGCGTGCATCAGCGGGAAACCCGATTCGGCGGGTTTCCGAGCATCTCACCCTTCGCGCCCTTCAGGGCAAAAGAGAGAAGGATGAGCGCCAAATAAAGCATTCGCAGAAATGCGGAGACTGTAGCCCCGACCCCGAGGGGTGGGCGGCCAGGTTCGGACTTTTTCGGCGGAGCCCCCATGGGGGCGTCGCCCCCGCATCGTACATGTGATGTTAGTCTACAGCCCCCCTCAGCGCCTTCCGCCCCGTATGTATAAATACTAAGGTTCGTGCGTGGGCTCAGTGAAATTTGGTTAGGCGCCCCTGCGCGCCCCGCTGGCCCCTGCAGCTATGGAACGGGTCCTACATGTGTATGTGTACACGTCTGCGTCGCGTTGCAATGGTGGGAAGGGCAGAGGGCGCAGGGGACCTGTCCCTCGGCTGACTCAGCGCAACACCCGTCGTCACAACGCCACCCGCAGCCTCCTCCGCGGCTACAGAGCAGCCAAATAGCTATATTTTGAGATTGCGCTGCGTTAGACGCGGGTCGGGCGCGCCAGGGCGTCGATCTGGCGCCGTCTGTCACCCCAAATGCAGTCCCCAACACAGAACACAGACTGTGCCCCATGGGCCTCTCCCTGCGTGCACACCCTCCCAGCATGTCTCGTACCGTAGTGCCGCTTTGCCTTGACGGGAAAGTACGTCGGAAAACGTACCGGCAAGGCAGATTTCTAAACAAAATGTCGAAAAAGTCACGGGGGGCAGTAACAGGAACACGGGGTTTCCAGCTAAGCAGGCTACTCTTCTAAATAACGGGGGGGCAGAAAGAACAGAAAATACAGGCATGCTGAATATCATTATCCGTCATGCGTAAGTTCCAAATCAATTAAAAATTTTGAATTCGGACACCTGGAGGCCAAGATATGGGGGCTCAAAGTAGAGGGGGGGGGGATGCGCAGAAAAATAAATGCGGGGGGCCCGAACTTTCTTTCCAGTGGGCCGCTTTCGATGGGAAGGCCACCATTGTAACCGCCTTGATGAGAGGAGCACGAATCCACTCTCAGAAGTGACCCTGTCGTAATAGGGAGGGGGTACCCACTTCTCAATGCCCACCCACCCCCCGTGCTACCAAGTGATGCACGAAGTGCCCACCTAGGGGTTTGAGCAACCTTCGTGGATTGAGATGAGACCAATAACATCTAAATCCATCAGCAAGCTTGCGTGTGCGCGTCTGGAACACGGGCTGCGTGTGGCGGGGGTCTGGGGGCGCAGCCCCCGGTAGCAAGGCTGCCCATGCTGCGTGTGTGTGCTTGCCCAGGTCACATGCAGCATGTGGGGATGGTCGGGGTCAGCCCCCTGGGTGCGCAAGTTGTCCTGGGTGCTTGCCATGCACACATCTGCCGCATGGGGGTGCAGCATGCAGCACGGCCCTCGTAACCAAGCGGCCCTTGCGCATCCTTGAGTGTCGATAGTTTTTTTTTGCAGGAGGCGGCGCGGTGGGAGCGCCTCGGGGGCGCCTGCAATTCGCGTCTGAAAAATACCACGGCCTGTCACGGCCTCGTGTGGCCGCCTGCGAGGTGCGCTTGGTCGCCCACTTGCATGAGCCCCGTGAGGCCTCCCTCCCCAAGGGTCCGCCGGTCTGCGCGTAGCGTCAGCACGATCAGGGGCTGCGAGCGGGGCCTGGTCACACGCGTTAGAAAGAGGGATTGGTGCCCGAAATGGTAGGAAACGGCAATTTTGATTGACGTGAACTACCGAACTAACGCATGTACTTCACGTCACGTGTAGTTCACGTCGTCAAAAATGGCTGCCCACAGCCTTCTCGTGACAGTCTTCACGTCGGCCGCCAGCGCTGGCACCCCTCACGTCACGCACTTCATGCCTCACAAGAAAATAAGAACAAGCCACCCTGCGCTGATGGCGCCTGCTGAATGCATTCCAGTTGTGTAGTTGTTCCAGGGGCATCCCCCTGCAATATAATCTCCTGGGGCAAACGTGTTGGCGACAGATTTGGCAAGATCTAGCCGGCGCATGGCGCTTGCATGACGCGCATGCATGCAGAAGAAGGTTGTAGCGCCCACGCAGCACGATGTTGGCCTGCACTTGGTCAGGAGCACGCCCGAAAAAGATAACTCACTGATGGCGCTCTTTGGCGACTGCGTCGTGAGGTCCACCGAGACCCCTGTGACTCATAGGTTTAGACAGGTGACGAGAAGCCCCCCAACTTTTGGAGGCCGACCGCGCGGCGTACGATAGTGAAACTTCGAGGTCGTCAACAAAACATTAATTGTGAGCTGCAGACCGCGGGGCTAGATTGTACGCCTCGCGGTCGACCGACTTTCAGAGGCACCCGTTTTAGGGTTTAGACGCTTCTGGCGACGCCCAGACCACTCCTCGAAGCCCGTACGTCAAGAACTTACAACCTAGTATGTATACCGCGAGGTGGCATGCGCCTGCGGGGGCGTGGGTGCGTCCCAGGCGGCGCAGTTTGATCGTAAAGTTGGGTCCGAAAACAGGTGCCCCAAAACCATGGAAAACACACACCAAAACGCGATCTGCGACACGTCGTCACGCTGTCCACCCCCCAACTCAAACGCATCGCTAATGTATATGTATGTCCCAGCTCATGACACTCAGTTTTGAGACACTAGAGCGACGCCATTTATAGTGGGGCTCACTAGGGCAAGGGAGTTCGTGTAACAGCACGGCACCAGCTGCCACACTGTGACTGCAACAACTGCAACAAACGCAACAACCATCGACCACCCTCGCCTTAGCCACTATCGCTAAGTCCTGCGACGGGCTGCGGATGGCATGGCGTGAAGAAGGGGCTTGACGAGCGGAGTGGCATGTTGCCATGGTTCGCGAACCGTGGCAAGCCGCCACTCATCCCAAACCGTGGCAAGCTGCCACGTACGGACACACCTGCGTGAATACTATCTAGGGGCGGCCTCGCCGCATTGTAGCAGACCCTGTGTAACCTGAGATACATCTACGTCCCACTGTTGTCTGTCAGCCGAGTCGAGCCGAGCCGAGCCTTCGCTGCGTGCCCGCGTCTGCGACTGCTTGCCTCCCGACTACCTCAAGGCAGTCGAAGCCTGACGACCACTCCGCCGCCCATCGCGGCCATCTGCGCATGCGATCGACCTAGTAATATATCATGGGACTCATCGGAGTCCGCGCGGCGCGCCGGGTCGCCCTGAGTGGGGTGTTCTGTGTGGGGCCATGCATGGCACACTCGAACACCGCCTCCATGGCCGCCTGGCGCAGCCTGGAGCCGTGCACCACCCCATATGGACGCCACATAGCTTGCACAACAGGTCTGCCGCGTCTGGGTGCATGCGGCGGGCCTCCATGCGGTGATGCTGCTGCAAACAGGTGGTCCAGTTTTTTGCACACTCTCTCGCCCTGTGCCATCCAGGCAGCCTCCTCTCCCACCCCAGAGCGGCGCGCAGCTACCAGACACATATGGCCGCGCTTTGTGACGCGCGGCGACAGTGGGCGGCCCCTGTGGGCTGCGCCAGGGTTGTGCACAGCCTCCTAACCACACACTTTCCAGTCCCCACTCGCCCCCACTGCACGCACAGCGTCACCGCTACACTCAAAACAACGCTAGAGTAGCCTCACTTCATGTCTTGTTTCTGACTCAACCAATTTTTGAGTTGTCTCCTGTTGTCTCCTTTTTTCTTGAGAACCCCTCCTTACACCAGGCACACATCTTGGTTGTTGGCTGGGGTCCCGGCAACACATGATTGATTGCCAGCTAGGAAAGCCTGGAGGCTGTAGCCCGAGTGCATGGTCAGTACCACGCATTGTGCTCTTGCAAGCAACAACAGCTCGACCCAACTGCCACGAAAAAGGCGAGCCTGGGAAAGGGGCTCGGTAGACGGGAAAGGGGGGGTTGGAAGGGGCGTGGGAGGGGTCAGATGAGGCATCGGGGGGGTCAGGTGAGGCATCAGGGGTATCGGAGGAGACGTGGGAAGGATCAAGGGAGGCGTGGGAGGGATCAGGGGGGGCGTGGGGGGATCAATGGAGGCGTGGGAGGGATCGGAGGAGGCGTGGGAGGCGAGGGGGGAGAGGGAGGGGGGTTGGGAGGGGTCGGAGGAGGCGTGGGAGGCAAGGGGGGAGTGCGCGTGCGCGTGTGCGCTCACGGATGGGGGTGAGGCTGGGTGTGTGTGTGTGAGGAGGGAGTGCCAGCCTGGATTGCCAGCATGGGGTCAGCGTGCGCGGGGGGACTGGGGAGGTGCATGGGGCGGGGGTGCATGGGCCTGCATGGCGCGCACATGGGACGGCGAGCTCCATGTGGGGGTGAAAGCGTGGGTGGGTGGTCGGCTGTGGGTGGGTGACGGTGGTGAAGAGTTGGACTGTGTAGTTTGGAGCGTGTCGGGGGGAGTGAAGGGTGCTGAAGGGGGGGATCATGGCAATGTGAGGTTCTCTGTGGTGCATGGTGTCGTGGCGCCGCAGTGGGTCGCGGCCAAGAATCTGCTCGGCGTCAGGGGGTGGCGGGGCGGTCCATGATGCGGTCGACAGTCTGCCGAGGAGCTGTTCGGCGCTGGCGAGGGCATGGGACTGGCTCTGCGACAGGATAAGGATTGGGACTGTGGAAGAGGTTGCTCGGCTCGCTGAGGCTGCCCCCTTCGGGCGATGACGATGGTGGATAGTTCAGGGTGGGCCGCAGTACATAGGCGGCAGTCGACGAGGGGGGGCGGGGCGATGAGGGAGCGCCTCGGGGGCGCCTGCAATTCGCGTCTGAAAAATACCACGGCCTGTCACGGCCTCGTGTGGCCGCCTGCGAGGTGCGCTTGGTCGCCCACTTGCATGAGCCCCGTGAGGCCTCCCTCCCCAAGGGTCCGCCGGTCTGCGCGTAGCGTCAGCACGATCAGGGGCTGCGAACGGGGCCTGGTCACACGCGTTACAAAGAGGGATTGGTGCCCGAAATGGTAGGAAACGGCAATTTTGGTTGACGTGAACTACCGAACTAACGCATGTACTTCACGTCACGTGTAGTTCACGTCGTCAAAAATGGCTGCCCACAGCCTTCTCGTGACAGTCTTCACGTCGGCCGCCAGCGCTGGCACCCCTCACGTCACGCACTTCATGCCTCACAAGAAAATAAGAACAAGCCACCCTGCGCTGATGGCGCCTGCTGAATGCATTCCAGTTGTGTAGTTGTTCCAGGGGCATCCCCCTGCAATATAATCTCCTGGGGCAAACGTGTTGGCGACAGATTTGGCAAGATCTAGCCGGCGCATGGCGCTTGCATGACGCGCATGCATGCAGAAGAAGGTTGTAGCGCCCACGCAGCACGATGTTGGCCTGCACTTGGTCAGGAGCACGCCCGAAAAAGATAACTCACTGATGGCGCTCTTTGGCGACTGCGTCGTGAGGTCCACCGAGACCCCTGTGACTCATAGGTTTAGACAGGTGACGAGAAGCCCCCCAACTTTTGGAGGCCGACCGCGCGGCGTACGATAGTGAAACTTCGAGGTCGTCAACAAAACATTAATTGTGAGCTGCAGACCGCGGGGCTAGATTGTACGCCTCGCGGTCGACCGACTTTCAGAGGCACCCGTTTTAGGGTTTAGACGCTTCTGGCGACGCCCAGACCACTCCTCGAAGCCCGTACGTCAAGAACTTACAACCTAGTATGTATACCGCGAGGTGGCATGCGCCTGCGGGGGCGTGGGTGCGTCCCAGGCGGCGCAGTTTGATCGTAAAGTTGGGTCCGAAAACAGGTGCCCCAAAACCATGGAAAACACACACCAAAACGCGATCTGCGACACGTCGTCACGCTGTCCACCCCCCAACTCAAACGCATCGCTAATGTATATGTATGTCCCAGCTCATGACACTCAGTTTTGAGACACTAGAGCGACGCCATTTATAGTGGGGCTCACTAGGGCAAGGGAGTTCGTGTAACAGCACGGCACCAGCTGCCACACTGTGACTGCAACAACTGCAACAAACGCAACAACCATCGACCACCCTCGCCTTAGCCACTATCGCTAAGTCCTGCGACGGGCTGCGGATGGCATGGCGTGAAGAAGGGGCTTGACGAGCGGAGTGGCATGTTGCCATGGTTCGCGAACCGTGGCAAGCCGCCACTCATCCCAAACCGTGGCAAGCTGCCACGTACGGACACACCTGCGTGAATACTATCTAGGGGCGGCCTCGCCGCATTGTAGCAGACCCTGTGTAACCTGAGATACATCTACGTCCCACTGTTGTCTGTCAGCCGAGTCGAGCCGAGCCGAGCCTTCGCTGCGTGCCCGCGTCTGCGACTGCTTGCCTCCCGACTACCTCAAGGCAGTCGAAGCCTGACGACCACTCCGCCGCCCATCGCGGCCATCTGCGCATGCGATCGACCTAGTAATATATCATGGGACTCATCGGAGTCCGCGCGGCGCGCCGGGTCGCCCTGAGTGGGGTGTTCTGTGTGGGGCCATGCATGGCACACTCGAACACCGCCTCCATGGCCGCCTGGCGCAGCCTGGAGCCGTGCACCACCCCATATGGACGCCACATAGCTTGCACAACAGGTCTGCCGCGTCTGGGTGCATGCGGCGGGCCTCCATGCGGTGATGCTGCTGCAAACAGGTGGTCCAGTTTTTTGCACACTCTCTCGCCCTGTGCCATCCAGGCAGCCTCCTCTCCCACCCCAGAGCGGCGCGCAGCTACCAGACACATATGGCCGCGCTTTGTGACGCGCGGCGACAGTGGGCGGCCCCTGTGGGCTGCGCCAGGGTTGTGCACAGCCTCCTAACCACACACTTTCCAGTCCCCACTCGCCCCCACTGCACGCACAGCGTCACCGCTACACTCAAAACAACGCTAGAGTAGCCTCACTTCATGTCTTGTTTCTGACTCAACCAATTTTTGAGTTGTCTCCTGTTGTCTCCTTTTCTCTTGAGAACCCCTCCTTACACCAGGCACACATCTTGGTTGTTGGCTGGGGTCCCGGCAACACATGATTGATTGCCAGCTAGGAAAGCCTGGAGGCTGTAGCCCGAGTGCATGGTCAGTACCACGCATTGTGCTCTTGCAAGCAACAACAGCTCGACCCAACTGCCACGAAATTCTTTCACGGTAGAGTGCCTTGACTTATCTATGTGAACTGGGACAATGCTTGAAACAAATACGCCAGGGAAGTTTCCATCCATGGACACCATGTCGGACGAGATTTGTCTTCGCAGACGGATGTTGTCTGTGACCAGAAGCACCGGTGTCTGGGCGGGCAGGTTTCTAAGCGATGATAGCACGCTGCTGCACTGCACTGCTGCTTGCAGTCTGCTTTCGGGGGTTTCGTTTGGGTGGAGGCCAATATTTTGCATTTCACCGACCATCCCACCCACACGAAGATGAATTGCGGTGAAAACTGGATGTGTGCTGCCGAAGAGTCGACTCAGCTCCTGATCTGCCTGGCGGGTGATCTCAGGGTGGAGGCGCCAAAGCGTTCGCCACAAGCACCGGGCGCTATTGCCCCATGCATTATCGAGGGCTGGACAACCCTCGCATGGACCGTCGATCAGCTCATTGGTAACAATCTGTACGTACTTATCGGTCAGCCGCTTAACCTCGGCGCTGAACGCTGAGGCTCCGTATGGCTTAGACATCATCCACTGCAACGTGCGCGGTGACGGGTGTTCCTTGAAGCCCGTATCATCAACTCGCCAGTCGATCCTCCCTGAAGGTTCCAAGTAGTCGGTGATGTTGAGTTGCCCCCATGAGAAGAGAACGACCCGGGACGAGGCGGCCGCCAACCTGGAACAAGCAAGCGCCAAGTTAGTCACGCCGTGAAATCGGGCCTTGTATTGGCCCGATGTCCAGACATCGGGCTTTGCTTACCTCGTACTGAACATCATGGCGCGGAGACGGTCGCCCAAACCCCCAGCTCCACCCTCCTTGTTTGATTGATGAACAAGGTACTTGGCATCTTCGCGACCGCGCATAGACATGTGGAAGTCGGAGTAAGCTGCAATCCATGACGGACATTTATCTGGGCTGAATACCTGTACCTTGCCGGCTACCGCAGGCGCCCATCCTGCGGTGGATCGTGGGCGTGCATCAGCGGGAAACCCGATTCGGCGGGTTTCCGAGCATCTCACCCTTCGCGCCCTTCAGGGCAAAAGAGAGAAGGATGAGCGCCAAATAAAGCATTCGCAGAAATGCGGAGACTGTAGCCCCGACCCCGAGGGGTGGGCGGCCAGGTTCGGACTTTTTCGGCGGAGCCCCCATGGGGGCGTCGCCCCCGCATCGTACATGTGATGTTAGTCTACAGCCCCCCTCAGCGCCTTCCGCCCCGTATGTATAAATACTAAGGTTCGTGCGTGGGCTCAGTGAAATTTGGTTAGGCGCCCCTGCGCGCCCCGCTGGCCCCTGCAGCTATGGAACGGGTCCTACATGTGTATGTGTACACGTCTGCGTCGCGTTGCAATGGTGGGAAGGGCAGAGGGCGCAGGGGACCTGTCCCTCGGCTGACTCAGCGCAACACCCGTCGTCACAACGCCACCCGCAGCCTCCTCCGCGGCTACAGAGCAGCCAAATAGCTATATTTTGAGATTGCGCTGCGTTAGACGCGGGTCGGGCGCGCCAGGGCGTCGATCTGGCGCCGTCTGTCACCCCAAATGCAGTCCCCAACACAGAACACAGACTGTGCCCCATGGGCCTCTCCCTGCGTGCACACCCTCCCAGCATGTCTCGTACCGTAGTGCCGCTTTGCCTTGACGGGAAAGTACGTCGGAAAACGTACCGGCAAGGCAGATTTCTAAACAAAATGTCGAAAAAGTCACGGGGGGCAGTAACAGGAACACGGGGTTTCCAGCTAAGCAGGCTACTCTTCTAAATAACGGGGGGGCAGAAAGAACAGAAAATACAGGCATGCTGAATATCATTATCCGTCATGCGTAAGTTCCAAATCAATTAAAAATTTTGAATTCGGACACCTGGAGGCCAAGATATGGGGGCTCAAAGTAGAGGGGGGGGGGATGCGCAGAAAAATAAATGCGGGGGGCCCGAACTTTCTTTCCAGTGGGCCGCTTTCGATGGGAAGGCCACCATTGTAACCGCCTTGATGAGAGGAGCACGAATCCACTCTCAGAAGTGACCCTGTCGTAATAGGGAGGGGGTACCCACTTCTCAATGCCCACCCACCCCCCGTGCTACCAAGTGATGCACGAAGTGCCCACCTAGGGGTTTGAGCAACCTTCGTGGATTGAGATGAGACCAATAACATCTAAATCCATCAGCAAGCTTGCGTGTGCGCGTCTGGAACACGGGCTGCGTGTGGCGGGGGTCTGGGGGCGCAGCCCCCGGTAGCAAGGCTGCCCATGCTGCGTGTGTGTGCTTGCCCAGGTCACATGCAGCATGTGGGGATGGTCGGGGTCAGCCCCCTGGGTGCGCAAGTTGTCCTGGGTGCTTGCCATGCACACATCTGCCGCATGGGGGTGCAGCATGCAGCACGGCCCTCGTAACCAAGCGGCCCTTGCGCATCCTTGAGTGTCGATAGTTTTTTTTTGCAGGAGGCGGCGCGGTGGGAGCGCCTCGGGGGCGCCTGCAATTCGCGTCTGAAAAATACCACGGCCTGTCACGGCCTCGTGTGGCCGCCTGCGAGGTGCGCTTGGTCGCCCACTTGCATGAGCCCCGTGAGGCCTCCCTCCCCAAGGGTCCGCCGGTCTGCGCGTAGCGTCAGCACGATCAGGGGCTGCGAGCGGGGCCTGGTCACACGCGTTAGAAAGAGGGATTGGTGCCCGAAATGGTAGGAAACGGCAATTTTGATTGACGTGAACTACCGAACTAACGCATGTACTTCACGTCACGTGTAGTTCACGTCGTCAAAAATGGCTGCCCACAGCCTTCTCGTGACAGTCTTCACGTCGGCCGCCAGCGCTGGCACCCCTCACGTCACGCACTTCATGCCTCACAAGAAAATAAGAACAAGCCACCCTGCGCTGATGGCGCCTGCTGAATGCATTCCAGTTGTGTAGTTGTTCCAGGGGCATCCCCCTGCAATATAATCTCCTGGGGCAAACGTGTTGGCGACAGATTTGGCAAGATCTAGCCGGCGCATGGCGCTTGCATGACGCGCATGCATGCAGAAGAAGGTTGTAGCGCCCACGCAGCACGATGTTGGCCTGCACTTGGTCAGGAGCACGCCCGAAAAAGATAACTCACTGATGGCGCTCTTTGGCGACTGCGTCGTGAGGTCCACCGAGACCCCTGTGACTCATAGGTTTAGACAGGTGACGAGAAGCCCCCCAACTTTTGGAGGCCGACCGCGCGGCGTACGATAGTGAAACTTCGAGGTCGTCAACAAAACATTAATTGTGAGCTGCAGACCGCGGGGCTAGATTGTACGCCTCGCGGTCGACCGACTTTCAGAGGCACCCGTTTTAGGGTTTAGACGCTTCTGGCGACGCCCAGACCACTCCTCGAAGCCCGTACGTCAAGAACTTACAACCTAGTATGTATACCGCGAGGTGGCATGCGCCTGCGGGGGCGTGGGTGCGTCCCAGGCGGCGCAGTTTGATCGTAAAGTTGGGTCCGAAAACAGGTGCCCCAAAACCATGGAAAACACACACCAAAACGCGATCTGCGACACGTCGTCACGCTGTCCACCCCCCAACTCAAACGCATCGCTAATGTATATGTATGTCCCAGCTCATGACACTCAGTTTTGAGACACTAGAGCGACGCCATTTATAGTGGGGCTCACTAGGGCAAGGGAGTTCGTGTAACAGCACGGCACCAGCTGCCACACTGTGACTGCAACAACTGCAACAAACGCAACAACCATCGACCACCCTCGCCTTAGCCACTATCGCTAAGTCCTGCGACGGGCTGCGGATGGCATGGCGTGAAGAAGGGGCTTGACGAGCGGAGTGGCATGTTGCCATGGTTCGCGAACCGTGGCAAGCCGCCACTCATCCCAAACCGTGGCAAGCTGCCACGTACGGACACACCTGCGTGAATACTATCTAGGGGCGGCCTCGCCGCATTGTAGCAGACCCTGTGTAACCTGAGATACATCTACGTCCCACTGTTGTCTGTCAGCCGAGTCGAGCCGAGCCGAGCCTTCGCTGCGTGCCCGCGTCTGCGACTGCTTGCCTCCCGACTACCTCAAGGCAGTCGAAGCCTGACGACCACTCCGCCGCCCATCGCGGCCATCTGCGCATGCGATCGACCTAGTAATATATCATGGGACTCATCGGAGTCCGCGCGGCGCGCCGGGTCGCCCTGAGTGGGGTGTTCTGTGTGGGGCCATGCATGGCACACTCGAACACCGCCTCCATGGCCGCCTGGCGCATCCTGGAGCCGTGCACCACCCCATATGGACGCCACATAGCTTGCACAACAGGTCTGCCGCGTCTGGGTGCATGCGGCGGGCCTCCATGCGGTGATGCTGCTGCAAACAGGTGGTCCAGTTTTTTGCACACTCTCTCGCCCTGTGCCATCCAGGCAGCCTCCTCTCCCCCCCCAGAGCGGCGCGCAGCTACCAGACACATATGGCCGCGCTTTGTGACGCGCGGCGACAGTGGGCGGCCCCTGTGGGCTGCGCCAGGGTTGTGCACAGCCTCCTAACCACACACTTTCCAGTCCCCACTCGCCCCCACTGCACGCACAGCGTCACCGCTACACTCAAAACAACGCTAGAGTAGCCTCACTTCATGTCTTGTTTCTGACTCAACCAATTTTTGAGTTGTCTCCTGTTGTCTCCTTTTTTCTTGAGAACCCCTCCTTACACCAGGCACACATCTTGGTTGTTGGCTGGGGTCCCGGCAACACATGATTGATTGCCAGCTAGGAAAGCCTGGAGGCTGTAGCCCGAGTGCATGGTCAGTACCACGCATTGTGCTCTTGCAAGCAACAACAGCTCGACCCAACTGCCACGAAATTCTTTCACGGTAGAGTGCCTTGACTTATCTATGTGAACTGGGACAATGCTTGAAACAAATACGCCAGGGAAGTTTCCATCCATGGACACCATGTCGGACGAGATTTGTCTTCGCAGACGGATGTTGTCTGTGACCAGAAGCACCGGTGTCTGGGCGGGCAGGTTTCTAAGCGATGATAGCACGCTGCTGCACTGCACTGCTGCTTGCAGTCTGCTTTCGGGGGTTTCGTTTGGGTGGAGGCCAATATTTTGCATTTCACCGACCATCCCACCCACACGAAGATGAATTGCGGTGAAAACTGGATGTGTGCTGCCGAAGAGTCGACTCAGCTCCTGATCTGCCTGGCGGGTGATCTCAGGGTGGAGGCGCCAAAGCGTTCGCCACAAGCACCGGGCGCTATTGCCCCATGCATTATCGAGGGCTGGACAACCCTCGCATGGACCGTCGATCAGCTCATTGGTAACAATCTGTACGTACTTATCGGTCAGCCGCTTAACCTCGGCGCTGAACGCTGAGGCTCCGTATGGCTTAGACATCATCCACTGCAACGTGCGCGGTGACGGGTGTTCCTTGAAGCCCGTATCATCAACTCGCCAGTCGATCCTCCCTGAAGGTTCCAAGTAGTCGGTGATGTTGAGTTGCCCCCATGAGAAGAGAACGACCCGGGACGAGGCGGCCGCCAACCTGGAACAAGCAAGCGCCAAGTTAGTCACGCCGTGAAATCGGGCCTTGTATTGGCCCGATGTCCAGACATCGGGCTTTGCTTACCTCGTACTGAACATCATGGCGCGGAGACGGTCGCCCAAACCCCCAGCTCCACCCTCCTTGTTTGATTGATGAACAAGGTACTTGGCATCTTCGCGACCGCGCATAGACATGTGGAAGTCGGAGTAAGCTGCAATCCATGACGGACATTTATCTGGGCTGAATACCTGTACCTTGCCGGCTACCGCAGGCGCCCATCCTGCGGTGGATCGTGGGCGTGCATCAGCGGGAAACCCGATTCGGCGGGTTTCCGAGCATCTCACCCTTCGCGCCCTTCAGGACAAAAGAGAGAAGGATGAGCGCCAAATAAAGCATTCGCAGAAATGCGGAGACTGTAGCCCCGACCCCGAGGGGTGGGCGGCCAGGTTCGGACTTTTTCGGCGGAGCCCCCATGGGGGCGTCGCCCCCGCATCGTACATGTGATGTTAGTCTACAGCCCCCCTCAGCGCCTTCCGCCCCGTATGTATAAATACTAAGGTTCGTGCGTGGGCTCAGTGAAATTTGGTTAGGCGCCCCTGCGCGCCCCGCTGGCCCCTGCAGCTATGGAACGGGTCCTACATGTGTATGTGTACACGTCTGCGTCGCGTTGCAATGGTGGGAAGGGCAGAGGGCGCAGGGGACCTGTCCCTCGGCTGACTCAGCGCAACACCCGTCGTCACAACGCCACCCGCAGCCTCCTCCGCGGCTACAGAGCAGCCAAATAGCTATATTTTGAGATTGCGCTGCGTTAGACGCGGGTCGGGCGCGCCAGGGCGTCGATCTGGCGCCGTCTGTCACCCCAAATGCAGTCCCCAACACAGAACACAGACTGTGCCCCATGGGCCTCTCCCTGCGTGCACACCCTCCCAGCATGTCTCGTACCGTAGTGCCGCTTTGCCTTGACGGGAAAGTACGTCGGAAAACGTACCGGCAAGGCAGATTTCTAAACAAAATGTCGAAAAAGTCACGGGGGGCAGTAACAGGAACACGGGGTTTCCAGCTAAGCAGGCTACTCTTCTAAATAACGGGGGGTCAGAAAGAACAGAAAATACAGGCATGCTGAATATCATTATCCGTCATGCGTAAGTTCCAAATCAATTAAAAATTTTGAATTCGGACACCTGGAGGCCAAGATATGGGGGCTCAAAGTAGAGGGGGGGGGATGCGCAGAAAAATAAATGCGGGGGGCCCGAACTTTCTTTCCAGTGGGCCGCTTTCGATGGGAAGGCCACCATTGTAACCGCCTTGATGAGAGGAGCACGAATCCACTCTCAGAAGTGACCCTGTCGTAATAGGGAGGGGGTACCCACTTCTCAATGCCCACCCACCCCCCGTGCTACCAAGTGATGCACGAAGTGCCCACCTAGGGGTTTGAGCAACCTTCGTGGATTGAGATGAGACCAATAACATCTAAATCCATCAGCAAGCTTGCGTGTGCGCGTCTGGAACACGGGCTGCGTGTGGCGGGGGTCTGGGGGCGCAGCCCCCGGTAGCAAGGCTGCCCATGCTGCGTGTGTGTGCTTGCCCAGGTCACATGCAGCATGTGGGGATGGTCGGGGTCAGCCCCCTGGGTGCGCAAGTTGTCCTGGGTGCTTGCCATGCACACATCTGCCGCATGGGGGTGCAGCATGCAGCACGGCCCTCGTAACCAAGCGGCCCTTGCGCATCCTTGAGTGTCGATAGTTTTTTTTTGCAGGAGGCGGCGCGGTGGGAGCGCCTCGGGGGCGCCTGCAATTCGCGTCTGAAAAATACCACGGCCTGTCACGGCCTCGTGTGGCCGCCTGCGAGGTGCGCTTGGTCGCCCACTTGCATGAGCCCCGTGAGGCCTCCCTCCCCAAGGGTCCGCCGGTCTGCGCGTAGCGTCAGCACGATCAGGGGCTGCGAGCGGGGCCTGGTCACACGCGTTAGAAAGAGGGATTGGTGCCCGAAATGGTAGGAAACGGCAATTTTGATTGACGTGAACTACCGAACTAACGCATGTACTTCACGTC
>VFSX01000829.1:0-32382 GCA_016618255.1 Chlamydomonas sp. UWO 241 | reverse complement strand
TTAGCCACTATCGCTAAGTCCTGCGACGGGCTGCGGATGGCATGGCGTGAAGAAGGGGCTTGACGAGCGGAGTGGCATGTTGCCATGGTTCGCGAACCGTGGCAAGCCGCCACTCATCCCAAACCGTGGCAAGCTGCCACGTACGGACACACCTGCGTGAATACTATCTAGGGGCGGCCTCGCCGCATTGTAGCAGACCCTGTGTAACCTGAGATACATCTACGTCCCACTGTTGTCTGTCAGCCGAGTCGAGCCGAGCCGAGCCTTCGCTGCGTGCCCGCGTCTGCGACTGCTTGCCTCCCGACTACCTCAAGGCAGTCGAAGCCTGACGACCACTCCGCCGCCCATCGCGGCCATCTGCGCATGCGATCGACCTAGTAATATATCATGGGACTCATCGGAGTCCGCGCGGCGCGCCGGGTCGCCCTGAGTGGGGTGTTCTGTGTGGGGCCATGCATGGCACACTCGAACACCGCCTCCATGGCCGCCTGGCGCAGCCTGGAGCCGTGCACCACCCCATATGGACGCCACATAGCTTGCACAACAGGTCTGCCGCGTCTGGGTGCATGCGGCGGGCCTCCATGCGGTGATGCTGCTGCAAACAGGTGGTCCAGTTTTTTGCACACTCTCTCGCCCTGTGCCATCCAGGCAGCCTCCTCTCCCACCCCAGAGCGGCGCGCAGCTACCAGACACATATGGCCGCGCTTTGTGACGCGCGGCGACAGTGGGCGGCCCCTGTGGGCTGCGCCAGGGTTGTGCACAGCCTCCTAACCACACACTTTCCAGTCCCCACTCGCCCCCACTGCACGCACAGCGTCACCGCTACACTCAAAACAACGCTAGAGTAGCCTCACTTCATGTCTTGTTTCTGACTCAACCAATTTTTGAGTTGTCTCCTGTTGTCTCCTTTTTTCTTGAGAACCCCTCCTTACACCAGGCACACATCTTGGTTGTTGGCTGGGGTCCCGGCAACACATGATTGATTGCCAGCTAGGAAAGCCTGGAGGCTGTAGCCCGAGTGCATGGTCAGTACCACGCATTGTGCTCTTGCAAGCAACAACAGCTCGACCCAACTGCCACGAAATTCTTTCACGGTAGAGTGCCTTGACTTATCTATGTGAACTGGGACAATGCTTGAAACAAATACGCCAGGGAAGTTTCCATCCATGGACACCATGTCGGACGAGATTTGTCTTCGCAGACGGATGTTGTCTGTGACCAGAAGCACCGGTGTCTGGGCGGGCAGGTTTCTAAGCGATGATAGCACGCTGCTGCACTGCACTGCTGCTTGCAGTCTGCTTTCGGGGGTTTCGTTTGGGTGGAGGCCAATATTTTGCATTTCACCGACCATCCCACCCACACGAAGATGAATTGCGGTGAAAACTGGATGTGTGCTGCCGAAGAGTCGACTCAGCTCCTGATCTGCCTGGCGGGTGATCTCAGGGTGGAGGCGCCAAAGCGTTCGCCACAAGCACCGGGCGCTATTGCCCCATGCATTATCGAGGGCTGGACAACCCTCGCATGGACCGTCGATCAGCTCATTGGTAACAATCTGTACGTACTTATCGGTCAGCCGCTTAACCTCGGCGCTGAACGCTGAGGCTCCGTATGGCTTAGACATCATCCACTGCAACGTGCGCGGTGACGGGTGTTCCTTGAAGCCCGTATCATCAACTCGCCAGTCGATCCTCCCTGAAGGTTCCAAGTAGTCGGTGATGTTGAGTTGCCCCCATGAGAAGAGAACGACCCGGGACGAGGCGGCCGCCAACCTGGAACAAGCAAGCGCCAAGTTAGTCACGCCGTGAAATCGGGCCTTGTATTGGCCCGATGTCCAGACATCGGGCTTTGCTTACCTCGTACTGAACATCATGGCGCGGAGACGGTCGCCCAAACCCCCAGCTCCACCCTCCTTGTTTGATTGATGAACAAGGTACTTGGCATCTTCGCGACCGCGCATAGACATGTGGAAGTCGGAGTAAGCTGCAATCCATGACGGACATTTATCTGGGCTGAATACCTGTACCTTGCCGGCTACCGCAGGCGCCCATCCTGCGGTGGATCGTGGGCGTGCATCAGCGGGAAACCCGATTCGGCGGGTTTCCGAGCATCTCACCCTTCGCGCCCTTCAGGGCAAAAGAGAGAAGGATGAGCGCCAAATAAAGCATTCGCAGAAATGCGGAGACTGTAGCCCCGACCCCGAGGGGTGGGCGGCCAGGTTCGGACTTTTTCGGCGGAGCCCCCATGGGGGCGTCGCCCCCGCATCGTACATGTGATGTTAGTCTACAGCCCCCCTCAGCGCCTTCCGCCCCGTATGTATAAATACTAAGGTTCGTGCGTGGGCTCAGTGAAATTTGGTTAGGCGCCCCTGCGCGCCCCGCTGGCCCCTGCAGCTATGGAACGGGTCCTACATGTGTATGTGTACACGTCTGCGTCGCGTTGCAATGGTGGGAAGGGCAGAGGGCGCAGGGGACCTGTCCTGACTCAGCGCAACACCCGTCGTCACAACGCCACCCGCAGCCTCCTCCGCGGCTACAGAGCAGCCAAATAGCTATATTTTGAGATTGCGCTGCGTTAGACGCGGGTCGGGCGCGCCAGGGCGTCGATCTGGCGCCGTCTGTCACCCCAAATGCAGTCCCCAACACAGAACACAGACTGTGCCCCATGGGCCTCTCCCTGCGTGCACACCCTCCCAGCATGTCTCGTACCGTAGTGCCGCTTTGCCTTGACGGGAAAGTACGTCGGAAAACGTACCGGCAAGGCAGATTTCTAAACAAAATGTCGAAAAAGTCACGGGGGGCAGTAACAGGAACACGGGGTTTCCAGCTAAGCAGGCTACTCTTCTAAATAACGGGGGGGCAGAAAGAACAGAAAATACAGGCATGCTGAATATCATTATCCGTCATGCGTAAGTTCCAAATCAATTAAAAATTTTGAATTCGGACACCTGGAGGCCAAGATATGGGGGCTCAAAGTAGAGGGGGGGGGATGCGCAGAAAAATAAATGCGGGGGGCCCGAACTTTCTTTCCAGTGGGCCGCTTTCGATGGGAAGGCCACCATTGTAACCGCCTTGATGAGAGGAGCACGAATCCACTCTCAGAAGTGACCCTGTCGTAATAGGGAGGGGGTACCCACTTCTCAATGCCCACCCACCCCCCGTGCTACCAAGTGATGCACGAAGTGCCCACCTAGGGGTTTGAGCAACCTTCGTGGATTGAGATGAGACCAATAACATCTAAATCCATCAGCAAGCTTGCGTGTGCGCGTCTGGAACACGGGCTGCGTGTGGCGGGGGTCTGGGGGCGCAGCCCCCGGTAGCAAGGCTGCCCATGCTGCGTGTGTGTGCTTGCCCAGGTCACATGCAGCATGTGGGGATGGTCGGGGTCAGCCCCCTGGGTGCGCAAGTTGTCCTGGGTGCTTGCCATGCACACATCTGCCGCATGGGGGTGCAGCATGCAGCACGGCCCTCGTAACCAAGCGGCCCTTGCGCATCCTTGAGTGTCGATAGTTTTTTTTTGCAGGAGGCGGCGCGGTGGGAGCGCCTCGGGGGCGCCTGCAATTCGCGTCTGAAAAATACCACGGCCTGTCACGGCCTCGTGTGGCCGCCTGCGAGGTGCGCTTGGTCGCCCACTTGCATGAGCCCCGTGAGGCCTCCCTCCCCAAGGGTCCGCCGGTCTGCGCGTAGCGTCAGCACGATCAGGGGCTGCGAGCGGGGCCTGGTCACACGCGTTAGAAAGAGGGATTGGTGCCCGAAATGGTAGGAAACGGCAATTTTGATTGACGTGAACTACCGAACTAACGCATGTACTTCACGTCACGTGTAGTTCACGTCGTCAAAAATGGCTGCCCACAGCCTTCTCGTGACAGTCTTCACGTCGGCCGCCAGCGCTGGCACCCCTCACGTCACGCACTTCATGCCTCACAAGAAAATAAGAACAAGCCACCCTGCGCTGATGGCGCCTGCTGAATGCATTCCAGTTGTGTAGTTGTTCCAGGGGCATCCCCCTGCAATATAATCTCCTGGGGCAAACGTGTTGGCGACAGATTTGGCAAGATCTAGCCGGCGCATGGCGCTTGCATGACGCGCATGCATGCAGAAGAAGGTTGTAGCGCCCACGCAGCACGATGTTGGCCTGCACTTGGTCAGGAGCACGCCCGAAAAAGATAACTCACTGATGGCGCTCTTTGGCTACTGCGTCGTGAGGTCCACCGAGACCCCTGTGACTCATAGGTTTAGACAGGTGACGAGAAGCCCCCCAACTTTTGGAGGCCGACCGCGCGGCGTACGATAGTGAAACTTCGAGGTCGTCAACAAAACATTAATTGTGAGCTGCAGACCGCGGGGCTAGATTGTACGCCTCGCGGTCGACCGACTTTCAGAGGCACCCGTTTTAGGGTTTAGACGCTTCTGGCGACGCCCAGACCACTCCTCGAAGCCCGTACGTCAAGAACTTACAACCTAGTATGTATACCGCGAGGTGGCATGCGCCTGCGGGGGCGTGGGTGCGTCCCAGGCGGCGCAGTTTGATCGTAAAGTTGGGTCCGAAAACAGGTGCCCCAAAACCATGGAAAACACACACCAAAACGCGATCTGCGACACGTCGTCACGCTGTCCACCCCCCAACTCAAACGCATCGCTAATGTATATGTATGTCCCAGCTCATGACACTCAGTTTTGAGACACTAGAGCGACGCCATTTATAGTGGGGCTCACTAGGGCAAGGGAGTTCGTGTAACAGCACGGCACCAGCTGCCACACTGTGACTGCAACAACTGCAACAAACGCAACAACCATCGACCACCCTCGCCTTAGCCACTATCGCTAAGTCCTGCGACGGGCTGCGGATGGCATGGCGTGAAGAAGGGGCTTGACGAGCGGAGTGGCATGTTGCCATGGTTCGCGAACCGTGGCAAGCCGCCACTCATCCCAAACCGTGGCAAGCTGCCACGTACGGACACACCTGCGTGAATACTATCTAGGGGCGGCCTCGCCGCATTGTAGCAGACCCTGTGTAACCTGAGATACATCTACGTCCCACTGTTGTCTGTCAGCCGAGTCGAGCCGAGCCGAGCCTTCGCTGCGTGCCCGCGTCTGCGACTGCTTGCCTCCCGACTACCTCAAGGCAGTCGAAGCCTGACGACCACTCCGCCGCCCATCGCGGCCATCTGCGCATGCGATCGACCTAGTAATATATCATGGGACTCATCGGAGTCCGCGCGGCGCGCCGGGTCGCCCTGAGTGGGGTGTTCTGTGTGGGGCCATGCATGGCACACTCGAACACCGCCTCCATGGCCGCCTGGCGCAGCCTGGAGCCGTGCACCACCCCATATGGACGCCACATAGCTTGCACAACAGGTCTGCCGCGTCTGGGTGCATGCGGCGGGCCTCCATGCGGTGATGCTGCTGCAAACAGGTGGTCCAGTTTTTTGCACACTCTCTCGCCCTGTGCCATCCAGGCAGCCTCCTCTCCCACCCCAGAGCGGCGCGCAGCTACCAGACACATATGGCCGCGCTTTGTGACGCGCGGCGACAGTGGGCGGCCCCTGTGGGCTGCGCCAGGGTTGTGCACAGCCTCCTAACCACACACTTTCCAGTCCCCACTCGCCCCCACTGCACGCACAGCGTCACCGCTACACTCAAAACAACGCTAGAGTAGCCTCACTTCATGTCTTGTTTCTGACTCAACCAATTTTTGAGTTGTCTCCTGTTGTCTCCTTTTCTCTTGAGAACCCCTCCTTACACCAGGCACACATCTTGGTTGTTGGCTGGGGTCCCGGCAACACATGATTGATTGCCAGCTAGGAAAGCCTGGAGGCTGTAGCCCGAGTGCATGGTCAGTACCACGCATTGTGCTCTTGCAAGCAACAACAGCTCGACCCAACTGCCACGAAATTCTTTCACGGTAGAGTGCCTTGACTTATCTATGTGAACTGGGACAATGCTTGAAACAAATACGCCAGGGAAGTTTCCATCCATGGACACCATGTCGGACGAGATTTGTCTTCGCAGACGGATGTTGTCTGTGACCAGAAGCACCGGTGTCTGGGCGGGCAGGTTTCTAAGCGATGATAGCACGCTGCTGCACTGCACTGCTGCTTGCAGTCTGCTTTCGGGGGTTTCGTTTGGGTGGAGGCCAATATTTTGCATTTCACCGACCATCCCACCCACACGAAGATGAATTGCGGTGAAAACTGGATGTGTGCTGCCGAAGAGTCGACTCAGCTCCTGATCTGCCTGGCGGGTGATCTCAGGGTGGAGGCGCCAAAGCGTTCGCCACAAGCACCGGGCGCTATTGCCCCATGCATTATCGAGGGCTGGACAACCCTCGCATGGACCGTCGATCAGCTCATTGGTAACAATCTGTACGTACTTATCGGTCAGCCGCTTAACCTCGGCGCTGAACGCTGAGGCTCCGTATGGCTTAGACATCATCCACTGCAACGTGCGCGGTGACGGGTGTTCCTTGAAGCCCGTATCATCAACTCGCCAGTCGATCCTCCCTGAAGGTTCCAAGTAGTCGGTGATGTTGAGTTGCCCCCATGAGAAGAGAACGACCCGGGACGAGGCGGCCGCCAACCTGGAACAAGCAAGCGCCAAGTTAGTCACGCCGTGAAATCGGGCCTTGTATTGGCCCGATGTCCAGACATCGGGCTTTGCTTACCTCGTACTGAACATCATGGCGCGGAGACGGTCGCCCAAACCCCCAGCTCCACCCTCCTTGTTTGATTGATGAACAAGGTACTTGGCATCTTCGCGACCGCGCATAGACATGTGGAAGTCGGAGTAAGCTGCAATCCATGACGGACATTTATCTGGGCTGAATACCTGTACCTTGCCGGCTACCGCAGGCGCCCATCCTGCGGTGGATCGTGGGCGTGCATCAGCGGGAAACCCGATTCGGCGGGTTTCCGAGCATCTCACCCTTCGCGCCCTTCAGGGCAAAAGAGAGAAGGATGAGCGCCAAATAAAGCATTCGCAGAAATGCGGAGACTGTAGCCCCGACCCCGAGGGGTGGGCGGCCAGGTTCGGACTTTTTCGGCGGAGCCCCCATGGGGGCGTCGCCCCCGCATCGTACATGTGATGTTAGTCTACAGCCCCCCTCAGCGCCTTCCGCCCCGTATGTATAAATACTAAGGTTCGTGCGTGGGCTCAGTGAAATTTGGTTAGGCGCCCCTGCGCGCCCCGCTGGCCCCTGCAGCTATGGAACGGGTCCTACATGTGTATGTGTACACGTCTGCGTCGCGTTGCAATGGTGGGAAGGGCAGAGGGCGCAGGGGACCTGTCCCTCGGCTGACTCAGCGCAACACCCGTCGTCACAACGCCACCCGCAGCCTCCTCCGCGGCTACAGAGCAGCCAAATAGCTATATTTTGAGATTGCGCTGCGTTAGACGCGGGTCGGGCGCGCCAGGGCGTCGATCTGGCGCCGTCTGTCACCCCAAATGCAGTCCCCAACACAGAACACAGACTGTGCCCCATGGGCCTCTCCCTGCGTGCACACCCTCCCAGCATGTCTCGTACCGTAGTGCCGCTTTGCCTTGACGGGAAAGTACGTCGGAAAACGTACCGGCAAGGCAGATTTCTAAACAAAATGTCGAAAAAGTCACGGGGGGCAGTAACAGGAACACGGGGTTTCCAGCTAAGCAGGCTACTCTTCTAAATAACGGGGGGTCAGAAAGAACAGAAAATACAGGCATGCTGAATATCATTATCCGTCATGCGTAAGTTCCAAATCAATTAAAAATTTTGAATTCGGACACCTGGAGGCCAAGATAGGGGGGCTCAAAGTAGAGGGGGGGGGATGCGCAGAAAAATAAAGGCGGGGGGCCCGAACTTTCTTTCCAGTGGGCCGCTTTCGATGGGAAGGCCACCATTGTAACCGCCTTGATGAGAGGAGCACGAATCCACTCTCAGAAGTGACCCTGTCGTAATAGGGAGGGGGTACCCACTTCTCAATGCCCACCCACCCCCCGTGCTACCAAGTGATGCACGAAGTGCCCACCTAGGGGTTTGAGCAACCTTCGTGGATTGAGATGAGACCAATAACATCTAAATCCATCAGCAAGCTTGCGTGTGCGCGTCTGGAACACGGGCTGCGTGTGGCGGGGGTCTGGGGGCGCAGCCCCCGGTAGCAAGGCTGCCCATGCTGCGTGTGTGTGCTTGCCCAGGTCACATGCAGCATGTGGGGATGGTCGGGGTCAGCCCCCTGGGTGCGCAAGTTGTCCTGGGTGCTTGCCATGCACACATCTGCCGCATGGGGGTGCAGCATGCAGCACGGCCCTCGTAACCAAGCGGCCCTTGCGCATCCTTGAGTGTCGATAGTTTTTTTTTGCAGGAGGCGGCGCGGTGGGAGCGCCTCGGGGGCGCCTGCAATTCGCGTCTGAAAAATACCACGGCCTGTCACGGCCTCGTGTGGCCGCCTGCGAGGTGCGCTTGGTCGCCCACTTGCATGAGCCCCGTGAGGCCTCCCTCCCCAAGGGTCCGCCGGTCTGCGCGTAGCGTCAGCACGATCAGGGGCTGCGAGCGGGGCCTGGTCACACGCGTTAGAAAGAGGGATTGGTGCCCGAAATGGTAGGAAACGGCAATTTTGATTGACGTGAACTACCGAACTAACGCATGTACTTCACGTCACGTGTAGTTCACGTCGTCAAAAATGGCTGCCCACAGCCTTCTCGTGACAGTCTTCACGTCGGCCGCCAGCGCTGGCACCCCTCACGTCACGCACTTCATGCCTCACAAGAAAATAAGAACAAGCCACCCTGCGCTGATGGCGCCTGCTGAATGCATTCCAGTTGTGTAGTTGTTCCAGGGGCATCCCCCTGCAATATAATCTCCTGGGGCAAACGTGTTGGCGACAGATTTGGCAAGATCTAGCCGGCGCATGGCGCTTGCATGACGCGCATGCATGCAGAAGAAGGTTGTAGCGCCCACGCAGCACGATGTTGGCCTGCACTTGGTCAGGAGCACGCCCGAAAAAGATAACTCACTGATGGCGCTCTTTGGCGACTGCGTCGTGAGGTCCACCGAGACCCCTGTGACTCATAGGTTTAGACAGGTGACGAGAAGCCCCCCAACTTTTGGAGGCCGACCGCGCGGCGTACGATAGTGAAACTTCGAGGTCGTCAACAAAACATTAATTGTGACCAATAACATCTAAATCCCGTTGGAAAGAACAGCAAAACACCTCAGGAGAGTCAACCCTGTATCTGCCTGGAAAGTGTAAACTGGAGGGTCCACACTCCTTGGTGCCCGTCGACTAAGCCATGTTACAGTTACAGTTACATCGGCTTTCCAGCAAAGACTACCTCTAGTCCTAGTACCACCGCCTAGACCCAAGTCCAGTTCTGGCCCTAACAATTACTTGTGAGGGGTTGTAGCCACCAGCCGACTGCCTGCCAACGTGTAGTCCCAGAGCAAAGAGGACAGCGATTGTGCGACGCCTCCAAAATAGGTCCTAACTGCTTCCAGGGGATAGGGAGTCAAGTGGCGCTTGCCAACCTACTTGACCGCCGAGGTGGAGGGGCTGGCGCCTGAGGGGCAGCCGGACCGTACGCCACGGCTCTCCACCCGACCCTATCCTGAGCACGCTCAAACGCCGTGTCCGAAGAAGTCTTCCAATCAGAACGAGTGCCACTAGTTTCGCCTAGCTGCTGAATCAGTAGCTTAAGAAATAGTGTCGGGAGGAGGCTGGAGGCCGGCCTTGCTGCCGAGCCACATTCATTGTGCAGTCAAAAGTCGTACGAGGAAGACGAGAAGCCGGCATGCGCATCACATGGCCTAGCCACTGCATTGATCGCTTTGCCACAAGGCTCTCAATTGGCTCAGTGTCGCACGCCTGCCGAATATATGTTAATCTGTGCCGGTCGACCAGGCGCACACCCAGAATGCGACGAAGGCAGTTAGAGTGGGCAACCTCCAATCGAGTCAGTTGTGTTTTAGGAGGGGCCCATGTTTCGCAGCCGTACAGAAAGTGGGGCAGCACGAAAGTGTTGTAACCCGCATCTTAGACTGCACTTGCATCTTCTTGCTGGCCCAAATCTTATCAAATGACGCGAACACGCCCAACGCGCGACCGACACTCACACTGATCTCCTTCTCCACACCACCACTCTGGGTTATCCAACTCCCTAGATACTTAAATGCAGAGACGGTCTTCACTTCACCACCAGTCAGCGCAAACGCAGGCAGATCCGCGTCAAAATCTGCTGGCAAAGCCATGGTATGACTAGATTTGGGGGACGACTTTGGCCATTTGCCGGCGAGTTAGACATTGCGATGGACAGCCCTTACTGTAAGGAACCCATGCGCCTTGGTCCCGGCTCCATGCATGGTGTATTCAGCGAGTTGGGGGGGGGGTCAGACCCACCAAAATAAATATGTACCATGCCTGCAGGAAATAAGTTTCTTGCCCCCCCCCCGTGGAAAAATTCAAAACACAAAAAGTGACGTCAAAACGGACGTCAAAACGGACGTCAAAACGCGAAGAAACGCAGAAAAACTCCGGCAAGGCACCAAATTCTAAATTCAGTCGACATTTCATAAAAGTGCCGGTAAGGCAAAGCGACACTTCGGTACATCACATGTGATTGATGTGTTGCCCCAGGGCTGCAGACACCCTTTGGGCTGGGCCGCATGGGCATGCGCCATGCGCCATGCAGTGCCGGCACGCGCACACGTGCAGCAACAGCGCGGCGCTCACTGAGCCCAGATTGCATGAATTGCAATTATCCTCGCCTCGGTGGTTATCCGGATGGGGTCTGGTTGCCCGTCCGGAAGTGTAGAAAGTGTGGACTTTCCCCCCCTTTTTTGCGTTAGGCTTCTCGTCTTCCTCGAACGACTTTTGACTGCACAATGTGGCTCGGCAGCAAGGCCGGCCTCCAGCCTCCTCCCGACACAATTTTCTTAAGCTACTGATTCAGCAGCTAGGCGAAACTAGTGGCACTCGTTCTGATGGAAGACTTTTTCGGACACGGCGTTTGAGCGTGCTCAGGATAGGGTCGGGTGGAGCGCCGTGGTGTACGGTCCGGCTGCCCCTCAGGCGCCGGCCCCTCCACCACGGCGGTCAAGTAGATTGGCAAGCGCCACTTGGCCCCCTATCCCCTAGAAGCAGTCAGGACCTATTTTGGAGGCGTCGCACAATAGCTCTCCTTTTTGCTCTGGGACTACACTGTTGGCAGGCAGCCGGCTGGTGGCTACGCCCCTCACAAGTAATTGTTAGGGCCAGAACTGGACTTGGGTCTAGGCGGTGGTACTAGGACTAGAGGTAGTATTTGCTGGAAAGCCGATGTAACTGTAACTGTAACTGTTTTGCGTTAGCCTCTTCGGGACGTTTTCGTCCGATCTTGACCCCTTTGAACGGCCCTGACGCACACACACACCACACCAAAGGTGTCCGACGGACTGTGCAATTGACCACACGCACACACAACAGGCTTATTATATATACTCGCCCCAAGCGGCCGGGGTTGCACCAGGTTTGGTAGGCCTGTGTTCATAGATCTTCTCTCTCTCTCTTTATCTCTCTCTCTTTATCTCTATCTCTATCTCTCACACCGTTTCTCTCTCTGTTTCACTGGCTCTCTCTGTCTCACTCTCTCTCTCTGTCGCTCTCTCTCTCTCTCTCTGTCTCACTGTCTCTCTCTCTCAACTCTCTCAACTTTCTCTCTCTCTCCAAAGGGGGGGGGTCCACATGCCGGATGCCCCGCCCAGGCGCCCAGGCGCCATGCAACGTGCAACAGCACGAAAATGTGTCAGCGGGATGGGCGACGGCGTGGCCGAGACCGACGCATATTCCGCGGGCTGTGGCACGTTGCAGGGAAAAAATAACCGATAGGGAAAGGTTCCGAAACCGACGACGGCCAAAACTTTGCCGATGGACCCGAGACCGAGTGCGTTTACAGTGTTTACAGGACGCTCCCTTGGGGCTCGATTAACGGAGGCGCGTTCTTGTCGTCGAGCCCTGGACCCAGCAATGCGGCGCTGCTGGTGACGAGGATCTCCGTGCCGCTGACGAGCGGGGTAAAATACGACTGGCCCGGCTCCTGCTAGACTGCCCCTCGGTGGAACACTTCAGGAGCGGCTTGCCCGGCGCTGCCATGGCTTGGCGAGTAGCCGCGGCGCTGCCGCGGCCCGTGCTGGGAGACGGCCCTTATCCTCCCCCATGCAGGACGCCATGCGGCACCGATCTCGACGAGTTGATCGACGAGCGGAGGAGCTGGCGCCCGTCAATGCATGCTGGACATTGGTCAAGATGGCTGCCCGTGGAGGCGGGCTACCATCACGGCTTCAGCGGTGGCGACCGCCGAGGCAACACAGAGTAAATCCGCTTCACCAATCGCAGCGTTCGTCACCGCGCTCATCCTCGGGGTCGCTCGTCTGCCGGTGACTGGCGTTGGAAGGTCTTCAGGCAGCCTCCATGACAACTCTGTCGTCCATGCACCCCTGGAGGGTGGGACCTGGCCATGCATGAGGCATGGGGCGCCGGCTGAGCCCCATGCAAACGAGAGCTGGACAGCCATGCACTGCCAGGCGGGGACCGTTCCAGTCAGCGCCAGTCGGCTCTGCCGGCTTGACTGGCCACAAGGCCACTACTGTGAACCTGAGGAAGGTCCTCTCCTATATGCTCCTTGCCAGACATGTCTCTCAGAGACCGCTGTTTGGGGTAGTCTAGCCGGCGGGAGCGGTAGTCTATCGGCCGGGAGCCAGCGGTACTCTAGTACTTAAGTGTGCTGGAGTATCGGCGGGTGTCTCTAGTAGGAGAGTAGCCTGCTTAGCTGGAAACCCCGTGTAACTGTTACTGTTACTGCCCTCGGGCGTGGTGTTCAGGAGGGCCGACAAAACAAGCCAGGGACCTCTGTCCATCTGGTTGCTACAGGTCAAAGCCACCATGCATGGGGTCTAGGCCACAATGCGTCCCGCCCATCGCCATGCATGCATGGGCCGACGCGACATTCAAATCCCGTAGCAGTCGTGTGCGGCATCAAGCCCGTTGTTCCTGGCCGAAGGCATGCCAGTCCTGGTACTTGTAGTCCGCTCCACAGCGGAGAGCCGCCGGGTAAGCGGAGGCGACTCCACCCGCGCCCGCTCTTGACCGTCAAGAGCTGACGTTTGCATGGTTGCACGCAGCGCCAGGTCTTTTGTTTGTGAGTAGGCCACCCCCGTGTTTGATGTATATCCCGCTCTCACGAGCGGCGTGAGGTCTTGGCTGCCAGGAGGTCCAGCAGCAATGAAGCCGCCGCCAGATGTTGTTTCCAGGGGCCGCAACGTGGGCGCGCCTCACATAGCCCCCACCGAGTGCGCTGGAAAGCTGACTCTTCTGCGTCTTTGACCACAGGGGTCTAAGGGAGGAGGGAGTTATGGCCCGGGGAGTGTGGGGTAGTGGCAAACCGCCCCAAATTTCGCCACGCCGAGCCCTTTGTGCGCGCCTGGTGAAAGGGAACGCCAGATCTTTGGACATGGGCCCTTACTGTGTATATATACATGAATCAGGGCAGCTGTGGCCGAGGCGGCGCGACCGTGGGCGCAGCGGACCGTCTTCGTCGCAAGGGGGGCGCATGGAGTTGCATGGGAGGGGGGAGCAAGCGCAGCGACGCCTCCGGGCGCCGAATCCTGCTCCCACGGGCCCGCGACCGGGCGCGATGGATACCCAACTCCGCGTCGCATCTGTATTGTGTCGATGGGGGAGGGGGGGGGCAAGCGTCTGCTGTTCGGGGGCGTGGCTTACCACCAAAAACTGTGCTACAACAGCATCAGGACAGGCCACCCGGTGGCAGGGGGCTACAATCTGACTACACGGGGCTATAGAACAAGTGGAAGGGTAGTAGACAGAAAACGCAAGTGGCAGTGCGTGCAGTGGGCCGCCAGAGCTGCATGGGGGCGCATGGCGGAGACACATGGGGTGACAGCGCAGCGACAGCGCCGCTGCCCACACAGCGCTGAGCCCACAGTGGGGACATGCAACGAAATTCAAAATTATGTATTAAAGCTGAGCAAAGGGGGAGGGGGAGGGTGGCAGCGGCAGGCGGCGCTGGTTGCTGTCGGGACGCGCCCGGCCGGTTCTAGGGTTTTAGCTAGAGAGGCGCCCGCGACGGCTTGGCGCGCAGCAATGCAGCAGCCAAAATCATGCAGCAGGCCACGTAACCACCATCATCCACCATCATGACAGTGGAGCCGGGGCAAAGAGGGGGGGTGGCACAGAGCACCACCGCCGCCCGCGTGCGCATACTACATCGCAAAGAACTCCCGGATGGTTGCGTCGCGCTTGGGCGACAGCGCTTTGAGGGCAGAGTCGATCTTGGAGAACACGGGGTACATGTAGTCGTTGATGGCTTTGGGCGTGCCGCTCAGGTGTATGCCGTCACTCCACGTGGCGTCGGCCGCGTACGTCGCGTTGTGCCAAGAGTAGTGGCTCTTGGTGGACTTGGGCAGGTCAGGCCCCACTCCTCCTGCCGGACTGCAAACAGGAATTCCATCTTGGCCAGGAACGCCACGGCCGTCTTGAACGATGGCTTGAAGCCGCAGCTGTTGACGAGCAGCGCAAACTTGGCCTCGAGGTCGTCGGTGCTGAAGCTGCACTCCACGAGCATGGGCGTGGCCGCGGGCGCGTACTCCAGCAGCTGCTGCCCGCGCCTCCATGTTGGCGAGCATGACGGAGAGCAGCTCAATCGTGAAGCCGAGCACGGTGGTGCGCTTGCTCGCAGAGTTCGACACCGTGACCACGGCATCGAGTGTCGGGCGAAGCACGTCCCACAGCAGGGCCTGCACAGTGGATTCAGGGCCTAGTTTACTACCCCGTTAACAGGGGGGTAAAGTGAGCATTTCCTCAGTGACGAGTTAATACCCCCGGGCTCTACCCCCCCCTGAAAACAAGGTTTATTAGGGGTGATATGCGGGAAATACCATAGTTATTTCGTCTCTACCACCTGCTAATTCCGCGGTGCAGTTTAGCATGCTATTGTGAACGCCAACCCCTATACCATGGTATCGTCCGCCTCTCCTACCATGGTAACGTCCGCCTCTCCTACCATGGTTATGTCCGCCTCTCCTACCATGGTAATGTCCGCCTCTCCTACCATGGTAACTCGTTGTCGCTGCTAGGGGGTTAGCTGCAACAGTGCTGTTGGGTAGCTGCTGGGTAGCTGGTGAGTAGCTGCAGGGGGGCAATCATACGCCGGCATTTTGTTTACAAATCATTGTTGTCCTCCGTCCTTCTCAACAAATATCCAAATCTCTCACATCCATATTAAGACAGATCTCGGAACCCCAACGGCACCGCGCCACGCACGCACTCAAAACTCCACAGCAGATCTGTGCAACACGTGTGATCAATCCACTCAAGATAGACTCCCTTAGGCTTGACGCGCGCACAGAGCGCCGCGGCGGCAGAGATCTTGCGCGAGTTGGTAGGCAACAGCCCAGTTGCCGGCCACTTCACCTCAGCGCCCACCAGCGCACTGAACGCGTCGTACCACTCAGCAGTGGAAGGGGGCATGCCGTCACAGCTGACCAGTCAATTGCATCGGCCGCCGGGCGCCCACGCCGTCCTCCGCCAGCACGCCCAGCTCGCGTGCCACGTCCTCGTAGACAAACTCGAAGCGCATGGGCACCATCGACATGCCTGACTCGATCGAGACGCCCTCGCGCGCACGTACGATGGGCACATACTCCGGCACGTCGCGCGTGTCTCAGCCCGGCACCACGAGGAACATGCAGTCGCTGCGTGGTGTATGTGTGTATGCATGTGTGTGCGTGTGTGTGTGTGTGTGTGCGTGTATGTGGTTGATATGGCGAGGGAGGAAGGCGAGGGTTGTCATGCGAGGGGGTTGTCATGCGAGGGAGTGGTAGGCATATGAGTAGCAGGCAAGGGAAGGGCTGGGGGTGGCAGGCGAGGTATTGGCGAGGGGGTGGCAGGCAGGGGGATGACACGCAGAGCTCCTCAAGGAGTAGAGGCGAGGCAGTGGCTGGGAGTGGCAGTCAAAAGCGGTAGCAGCCGAGGGTGGCAGGCAGGCAGGCTAGGAACAGCAAGTTCTTACCCCTAGGAAACCTCCGAGCCGGAGTGCGGGTACTCGCTGCTCCCGTTGACCCAGCCGACGACCTTCTTGCGGCCCTTGGTACATGTCATCCATGACCCCTGGCGTCCAGTCCGGCTTGCCGTCGCGGGAGCCATCCTTGACTTTCACCTCGGCGACCTACAAGAGGGGGTGATATGCAAGGATGGAGCGAGTGAGAGCGCGCGCGAACACACAGAAGCTGAAGGGGTGCCGTGTGCGTGCATGCAGTGGGGGCACAGCAGCAGCGCACAGCAGCGGCGCACAGCAGCGGCGCAGAGCAGCGGCGCACAGCAGCGGCGCACAGCAGCGGCACGCAGCAGCGGCGTACAGCAGCGGCGTGCAGCAGCGGCGCACAGCAGCGGCGCGCAGCAGCGGCGCACAGCAGCGGCGCACAGCAGCGGCGCACAGCAGCGGCGCACAGCAGCGGCACACAGCAGCGGCGCACAGTGGCGGCGCACAGCAGATGGGAGCGCGCACACAAGGGGGGAGCCTTACCGCATCAGCTTGCATGCCCGCAAGCTGGGGTCGATCGATCGGCACGCAATCTAGGTTCCCTTTACGAGCATGCTGGGCAGCTTGTCCGCAGACATTTTGCGCTGATCACAGATGGTCTAACCTGCAGGTAGCATGCGGAGATTTGGCTGTTGGGCTGTGGGGCGGACGGCCATGCACGCGCAGCATGCATGCATCTGGCGCTCGCCATGCGGCGCATGGTGAGCATGCATGCGCTCATCATGCGCCACCCACCGCATGCATGCCAGTGCACGATCAAGCATCCACCCCAGCATGCCAGTGGTGCTGCTTGCTTTGAATTGGGGTGCGCAGCTGGGGCCTTTCGAGCTGGGGCCTTTGGAGCTGCTTGCATGCTTGACCTGCGAGCATGAGGTCAAGCAGCCACACGACGATGTCGGCGCCGAATGGGCTGCGATCCTGACCACGCGTGCACGCCATTCTAGATGCCGTTGGACGCTGCCCCCATCGCAAGCATGCACCCATGCGCCTCGCCCCCAAGCTCTCGCCCCTGCCCTTGCGCCTGCTCGCGACCCCGAGAATGAATGATTAACAACGCAAGCGTGGTGCCAGGTCACCTGGGGGATGCCGCTGCAGTCAGCTGCGGTCAATGCCTACCACCATGCCGACCCACCATGCCGACCCGCCGGGCCACCTGGCGCATCATCGCATCGCGTATTGTCTCGACGATAGGGACGCACTGGGACGAAGGCTGGACGAAGCTGGCTTGGGGTGCCTGTGAGTCCCCCACACACCCCACCTCTGCGTGTGGTGACCCACAGAATTCCATTCGCCTCATACATGCCCTCTCCATTCAGAGATTCACCCCAGACAGCACCCCATCTAAACTGCCAAACAGCTGCAGGACTTCCACACACACCTGACACACCCGCTACAAAATAGTAGCGCACCAACATAGAACTACAAGGAGGTAGCGCACCAGCAAGGGGCTACAGGGGGTAGTAGGCACAAAGATCACCCACCCTACATGCCCCCTGCATAATAGTATGGTAACTGTGTTTTTACAGGGTGAAGTTTCTTTGTCACGACGACACGGGGGGGTAACTGCTGCTACATTTTTTGGGGGGGGGTAGGGAGCAGGCCGGGGGCAGTAAACTAGGCCCTGAATCCACTGTGCTGCAGGTTATGGTGCCGGTTCCATGCGTACATGGCTGGTGAGGTGCATGTCCCACGCCTGGTGCGCATGGCTGAGCACCTTGCATCGATGCCGTGGCCGTTGATGACCAGCTGCACCTGCAGCTCGGAGTCGTACAGCAGCGCCTCGACGATCGGCACGTTCTGCGCGTTGGCGCTGGACGAGAGCACCGGCTTGACATTCCGCTGGTCGCTCAAGCCCTTCGCCGCAGCCAGCAGGTGCTGCTTGCACAAGAGCACGCACGCCGGGTCCACACCTGCCGTCTGGCTGCGCAGCTGTGAGATGAGGCTCTTGGCCTTGTGGACGTAGTCCTCGTGATCGCCCAGCCATCGCCCCGTGTGGCACGACACCGCTGCCTGGTACACAAAGGAGATGAAGTCGCGGCGCTGGGGCACTCGATCCATGCGCTGACACTCAAACGCGATCTGCGCAACCATGTTGCATGTTGCCCAGGTCTTGCCGCCGGATCGACGCCAATCGAGGTGCGTGGGGCAGACGGAACGCAAGCAGCGCCATCTCCGTGGTTGGCACGCCACCGCCCACGGCGCCCGGCCGGCACGCGAGCACGGGGCTGTCCGGGCTGGTGGGCAGCTCGACCCACTGGATGGGGTGCTTGGAGAACAGGTCCTCAAGCCGCAGGGGGGCTGGCGCAGCCACCTTGCCCCTGTCGCCTGCAGCCTTGCCCCTGCCACCTGCAGGCGCTTTGGCAGCAGCCTTGGCAGCAGCCTTGGCAGCAGCCTTGCCCTTGCCCTTGGCAGCAGCCTTGGACTTGACCTCGGCATCTGTCTCCGTCACCGACACGTGCTTGCGCGCCGCGCTCTCCAGCAGGTAGCGCAGCTGCCCCTGCCGCACCTCTCCCCGCAGGTACACCTCCGCGGCGCCCCTTTCGCAGCACGCGTCCGGGGGAGCCTCCATCGCAATGGCCATGCGCGTGAAGGTGCGGTCTGCCGCGCAGCAGGGGGGCCTGGTGTATCAACCCCCACTCATCCTCTGTGAGCAGCGACATGAGCTGCCCCCGCGGTTTCGCTGCGGCGTGGCCGCGCGTGCCGATGCCAAGGCCAGACCTGTAGCCAGTGTACACCGACGTGTCCCCGAAGCACACTCTCCAGTACTTCCTTGGCCCCCTGCTTGGCGATGGTCGGCTGGTCGGCCAGGTCGCCCACACGGATGATGGTGCTCTCACCATCGTACGCCTGGAAGATCACGTTGCACCCGGCAGGGCCGAGCGTTGCCTGGACGCGTGCCAGCAGGTGGCCGACCAGCAGCCGCACGTCTGCGCCAGACACCGAACAGACCGGCACGCGCAGCACAGGAGCATATGTGTGGTGCATCACGTCTTGCAGGCGCACAGTCAGCATCTTGGAGGCCATTGTGCGGCGCGTCGCAAACACTGCCCCCTCCGCTGCCGCTGCATCCTCGGCTGCGAGCGCATCGAGCGCCGTGTCCGCCGCAAGATGCACCGCACCGTCTTCCAGCTCTGGAGCCTCAGCTGGGGAGCACGCCTCGCCCGTGGCGTTGCCCTTCCACGGCATCGGATCAGGCATGGCGGTCGGTGCCGGTGCTGGTGCCGGTTGCTCCGTCGTCGCCTGTTGCACGGAGCCCAGCCACTTTGCCTGCTCCGCCGGTGTGGGGACAGGCAGGTTCATGTCGCTGTTGATGCCGCGCAAGTCAGCGATATCAGTGCGCAGCTCAGAGCTGTCATTGATTGCGGCGTTGATGCGCGACATCTCTGCGAGCAGCTTGCCGAGCTCTGCCATCTGCTTGACGTACAGGGCCTCCTGGGCTCGCGCACGCGGGCGGGCTGCAAAGTGTGCTGCGCGCTGGTTGTGGTCGTTCTAAACACGGGCGTAGCGGACGTGGAGGGCGGACTCTCCATCGCCAGGCTCGGTCTCTCTGCCCCCAGGCATGGGCTCTCCACCCTCCAGCGGCACACACTCGCGCTCTAGGAAGTCCGATACGCCCTCAAGCGCAAGGCGTGCAGCCGCTAGCAGTTGCTGACTGTTGAGCGACCTACTAAAACACAACTGACTCGATTGGAGGTTGCCCACTCTAACTGCCTTCGTCGCATTCTGGGCGTGCGCCTGGTTGACCGGCACAGATTAACTTATATTCGGCAGGCGTGCGAAACTGAGCCAATTGAGAGCCTTGTGGCAAAGTGATCAATGCAGTGGCTAGGCCATGTGATGCACATGCCGGCTTCTCGAATTCCTTGTACGACTTTTGACTGCACATTGGATGTGGCTCGGCAGCAAGGCCGGCCTCCAGCCTCCTCCCGACACTATTTTATTAAGCTGCTGACTCAGCAGCTAGGCAAACCTAGTGGCACTCGTTCTGATTGGAAGACTTTTTTGGACACGGCGTTTGAGCGTGCTCAGGATAGGGTCGGGTGGAGAGCCATGGTGTATGGTCCAGCTGCTCCTCAGGCGCCGGCCCCTCCACCTAGGCTGTCAAGTAGATTGGCAAGCGCCACTTGATCCCCTATCCCCTGGAAGCAGTCAGGACCTATTTTGGAGGCGTCGCACAATAGCTCTCCTTTTTGCTCTAGGACTACACGTTGGCAGGCAGCCGGCTGGTGGCTACCGCCCCTCACATGTAATTGTTAGGGCCAGAACTAAACTTGGGTCTAGGCGGTGGTACTAGGACTAAAGGTAGTATTTGCTGGAAAGCCGATGTAACTGTAACTTTAGATGAGCGACTGGCCGTGAACGAGCAGGTGGTGCACAGGCTTGAGCAGCTGTTGGAACTCAGTCTGGAGAAGCTTGGCGTTTGTGTGCTCGTCAGACGTGAAGGGAACGTCGGGCACGCGAGGCCGACCTGGGTCACCGTGAAACTCCATGTCGTTGGTCACGCGGATGAACTGCGTGTGGCACCGTCATTGGGGGGGGGGCGGAGGAGGGTCAGCAGTTTACAGTTTACAGTGTACAGTACGCACCCTCGGGGCGTGGGATTGAGGGAGCTGCCTAATGAGGCTAGCTACGCACCAGGGGGGCGGAGGAGGGTCAGCACAAGGTAGTGAAAGGCAACAGGAAAGAGGGGGAGATCGGGGTGCATGCACGTGTGTGTGTGTGTGTGTGCATGCACGCTTTGTGCACGCATGTGCGTGTTGCTTAAAGGCGGTGCAAGAGGGGTGCGTGTCCGCAGGCCCCACCTTCTGCAGGTTGGTCGCATCCCAGCCAAGGCACGACATGCCAGCAATCGTCCACTTGAGCCTGAACAGGTAGCTGGGGGGCACAGGCACGACCATGCGCAAGTTCCGTCCGATGGTGCGCGCTGTCTCCCACTCTGGCAGCGCGAATGCATGCTTCGAGTCGTCAAGCTGCTCAGCCGCCACCCAGCACGCCAACATGCGCGTTGTGACGTCATCCTCGACACGCGTGGTCTGGAGGAAGGCGGCCTGCATGGCGCCAGGGAGGTCTCTCCGCAGGGGTGTGGCTTCCTCTGCGTTCTCGCCGCACAGCTGCGGAAGCAGGTCGCACACCTCACCAGCCAGCTGCCTTGCGACCAGTGGGGGGGCAGGAGCAAGGCACGCAAGCACGTTGCCTAGCTCCGCCTCCATCTGCGCGGTCGTGTCATGGGTCGCAAAGGGTTCGCCTTGGCGAGCACAGCCTGCGCAGCGACCGCCGCATCTGCGCGTGCACGCAGCAGACGGGACGCCTCTGCGGTGTCGACAGCATGCGCAAGCGCTGGCGCAGCAGTCGCGGGTGTGTCAGCGAGTGTGCCACCCGCACTGCCGATGGGTGGCAGCAGGGTAGCGGAGGCGGCAGAGGCGGCGGCAGCGGAAGCGGCAACGGCAACGCCCGCGTCAACGACAGCAATCTCGCGTACGGTGCCGCCGGCCACCGCCACCGCCACGAGCCGCGCGGTCTCAGCCACCTCGAGCGTTCTCCGTGCTTCCACCGCTGTTGTGATGGCCAGCTCCGGCCCGCTAGAAATGAAGCCGATGCGCATGTGCACCTTGTCGATGGCGCGCATGGTCACTTGCAGCGTGTTCCGACGGCACCAGGAAGTTGAAGCAGTTGCCCTCCACCAGCGCAGCCACATCCATTGGATGCGCCGTGGCAAAGACGGGGGCTGTGCGCCCAGCCAGCACCCCCAGCGGACTGCTGCTGAGGGCGTGTGCCGTCGCAAACAGCACATTGACGCTCGTGTCCCACTGGAAGGAGGTGCTGAACTCCATCTGCAGGTTCCTCGCGACGTCCGCAATTTTCTTGACCAGGAAAATGTTGGGCTTGAGGAGCCCCAGGTCGAGGGAGACCGCCAGGTTTTCCAGCACGCTGAGCATTGCCTGCCGGCGCGACGCCCGCCCGCTTGGCTCTGGTGTGGCTGGTCGAGCAGTTTGGCCTTGGTCCTGGTGAAGAGGCTGACGTTGAACGTGATTGATGTGGACGCTGCAGCTGCCGCAGCATCCCGCTCCCGCTCGCGCTGCTCGCGCGCGACGTGCAGCCGCATGTCGAGGGTGCGGCACCGAGCAAGCGCCAGCCGCTTCAGGTATCCCTGCGTGAGTGCGCACGTGCTCGGGTGTTCAGTGAGTCAGTGTGCGACTGGCAGGTGTGCATGTGTGTGTGTTTGTGTGCTGGTGCCGGTGCCAGTGCTGGTGCAGTTGCATATCAGAGGGAAGAGCGGTGGGCATCGGCTTCATCAGAGCACGCACCTCGTTGCAGGCGAGGCGCAGCAGCGCGTCGTGCATCATGTGGCGGAAGTTCAAAGTGGGTGGATGACGGATCTCGCTCTCATTGTCGTCAGCGTCAGCCGCCGCCTCTGCCTCCGCCGCTGCCTCCGCCTCCTCCGACCCCAACTCCATTGGCACGTCAGGCCACCCAGACCCTTCCACCTCCGAAGGCTCCTCCTCCACGGAGGGCAGGGTCAACTGCCTATGAAGCCTTTTTGTTGCTGGCGAGCCCGACGATGTGCTGTGGATCCGTCGGTTAAAATGTCGACTCTTGATTCTGGTTTGAACGCCGCTTGAATCAAGTGCCGCTTGATTCAAGCGGCCATCAACTTGAAGCGAGCCACGCTTGATTTAAGCGGGCACCTGAATCACGCCGGTTTCAAGCAGTTACAAATTGTTATTGTTTTTTGTACGCCCAGCCTGCACCCCCTGCGCCCCCCACGCCCTGGGAAGGCATGTGTAGTCACTATGTACAGCTGGGATGGGGCGGGGTGCCGTGGGGGGAGCGTAGGGGGCAGTCTCCAGACTGTGTGAGTGTGTGTAGTCTCACTTACGCAATCTCCCTGAGACTGCAGCAAAATCGCTTGGACTCCGCATATAGTGCATCCCTGCCAGCGACCGACCTAAACAGCTTATATATGGTGCATTGTCACGCCTCAAACCTCCTAGCAGCGTCGCTAGTGACCGTGAGCGCGAGTGTCTGGTGTGGGCGTCTTGTTAGGCGAACCCCGCACATTACCTTACAATCATATGATGTCGATACCTCGCGGCGAGGGCGGCGATGGTCGCTGCGCATGGGCGAGGTGGCAGTGGCGGTTGTCCGCAGGATATTCGCCGCTCAGGCCGCCCCGGCTGCCTAGCGCCATGATCCAACACGCCATGTGATTGATGGTCATTAAAACGGCCATCACTACGAGCATCGTCATCCGAAGGGCTGGGAGGAGGCGGAGATGGTCTGGTGCCGCATGGAGGTTACGGGCCAGATTGCCTTCACCGCGCTACTCAAGGTGCGTGTGGGTGGCACACCGCACCATGCACGCGGTGATGGGCCTGAAATGAGCCGCAAGCAGGGGGCGAGAGGTTGGGGAGGAGAGCCCGCATGGGCCGTCTGCCATGCATGCATGGCAGCAGCAACGTGCATGCACTACCAGGGGCACTCCTACCCACCCCAGACCCCAATCCCATGGTCACGCGCACCCAAGCAGCCGACGCTACCGAGGTGCACTGGTCGATGGGGTCACGCGTGCACATGACGTGCCGCGCACTCCATGCCGCCGCATGGGCCTTGCTCACGCCCCCAGAAGCCGAGCTAGCATGTGCACCGTGCCTGCGCTCCCAGCACTCCCCACGCAGCTCCACATTCCATGGACACGTCCGCCCAATCGGCTGGTGCCTGCCGGCTGCCACCGGCGCTGCAAAGGTGCGCCGGTGGCCTCACATGCGCGTTCCCCGCGTGCCTCCCACGTGCTGCGTGAGCCTGCCTCCACAAAGAATCACCCACGCATTTGCACCCCCCCTCCGCCCCCCCCACACACCCCGCACACACTCACTGTGTGTGCGTGCTTCCACGTATTCCCCATTTCTGCACACGCGCACATGCCCCCCCCTCCCATCACGCCATCAGAGCATCATAGCAGCACCATCATGTGTCTCCGCTTACACACACACAGAGGCACGCGCGGTGGTGGCGCTCTTCCACTGCTCGCACCCCCCTCCCCGCACACGAACACTCACACTGACTCTGCTTGTGCGCTACCCCCCCCCACCCATCTCTGTGCATGCGCGCATGATCAATCACCCCCTCACTGCATGCACCCCCCCCTTCCCCCGCACACACGCACGAGCACACACACGCACACACATTGTGCATACATGCGTGTTGCCACGCATCCCCCATCTAAACACGCCCCCCCCCCACCACACACACACATGCACTCACACGCAGGCATGTATGCTACCACGCCCCGCCCCCCACACCTTCACGTGGCGTCACCCTTTCTGTTTTGTGTGCGCGCCCACTTACCGCCCTCCCTCCCTGCCCAAACTCAGATCGTCGGGAAAAAGCGTGAACTTGAATCTCGCTTAAATCGAACGAAATTTCGCTTGAAAGGGCCCGTCCGATTCGATCTAAAGCTCAAGCGAGGGAAGGGTTGATTCAAGCGGCCTTAAATCAAGCGGGTTTCAAGCGGGGCGTCTGAACGGCGCTTGATTCAGGCGGGATTCAGCCAGGTCGACCCTGCTTGATTCAGACGGCCCTTCAGGAGGAATCAACCGATTCGGCTGTGATTCAAACGAGCAATGTTACTGGTGGTAGCAGGCACTCCTCTCTAAGAGATTCCATCCTATTGTCACTCAGGTTTGACATGCATGCGCCCAAAGGACCCCAGGGCGTGAGCAACATCACTCAACAGTTTGGGGGAGGTTGGGGTGGGTGGGCATGCAGCTTTGGGGAGAGGTGGTGATGTGCATGGATGCATGCATGTATGGGGCGCATGGGTCGCAACAACTGTGGGGGTCTCTCACGGTCTGGTTCTCTGGGGCTGGGGTCTGGGGGGTTCTTGGCGTGTGGGGTTTGAGTCTGGGTCTGGGTGTTGGGTGTTGGGTGTTGGGTGTTGAGTGTTGGGTCTTAGGTCTGGGTCTTGGGCAGTGTTTTTGGTTAAGGCTGCACGCAGCCATCCGGCTGCAATCCGGCTGCACAATAATTTGGTGACGCATCTGGGGGCTCGATTAACGGAGGCGCGTTCTCGTCGCCGAGCCCTGGACCCAGCAATGTGGCGCTGCTGGTGACGAGGATCTCCGTGCCGCTGACGAGCGAGGTAAAATACGACTGGCCCGGCTCCTGCTAGACTGCCCCTCGGTGGAACACTTCAGGAGCGGCTTGCCCGGCGCTGCCATGGCTTGGCGAGTAGCCGCGGCGCTGCCGCGGCCCGTGCTGGGAGACGGCCCTTATCCTCCCCCCATGCAGGACGCCATGCGGCACCGATCTCGACGAGTTGATCGACGAGCGGAGGAGCTGGCGCCCGTCAATGCATGCTGGACATTGGTCAAGATGGCTGCCCGTGGAGGCGGGCTACCATCACGGCTTCAGCGGTGGCGACCGCCGAGGCAACACAGAGTAAATCCGCTTCACCAATCGCAGCGTTCGTCACCGCGCTCATCCTCGGGGTCGCTCGTCTGCCGGTGACTGGCGTTGGAAGGTCTCCAGGCAGCCTCCATGACAACTCTGTCGCCCATGCCCCCCTGGAGGGTGGGACCTGGCCATGCATGAGGCATGGGGCGCCGGCTGAGCCCCATGCAAACGAGAGCTGGACAGCCATGCACTGCCAGGCGGGGACCGTTCCAGTCAGCGCCAGTCGGCTCTGCCGGCTTGACTGGCCACAAGGCCACTACTGTGACCCTGAGGAAGGTCCTCTCCTATATGCTCCTTGCCAGACAAGTCTCTCAGAGACCGCTGTTTGGGGTAGTCTAGCCGGCGGGAGCGGTAGTCTATCGGCCGGGAGCCGGCGGTACTCTAGTACTAAGTGTGCTGGAGTATCGGCGAGTGTCGCTAGTAGAAGAGTAGCCTGCTTAGCTGGAAACCCCGTGTTACTGTTACTGTTACTGTTACTACATCAAAGCAACACACTATGCCGACGCCTAGGCTACAGCAACACGGGGACCAAGGAACAAGGAAACTGGTATTGGTATTTTTGGTAAACCGGAAACCAGAAACCGGTGAGTGTGTCCCTGGTCTTCACCTCCCACCCCCCCGACGCTCCCTCCCACCCTCCCACGCCTCCCTGCTTTCCCTGCCCTCTTCTCTTCTCCCCGTGCTCCCCGCTCATCCTGCCTGTTTCTCACTCCCTTCACTGTTCTTATTGGCCCCCCGCATCTCCCACATTCAGGCTGCCCGGACCAAACGGGGTCGGTGAGGGGTCGGAGGCCCCTCCGGCGCAGGCGTTCGCGGATGACGTCACGCTCGCCACGCACTGCCCCGAGAGCGACATCGCGAGGTTCCAGACGGCGCTCGCCCTCTCCCGCAGCGCTGGCAACCCGGGCGAGTCGGTCAACAAGTTCTTCTTCACACGGCTCGCCAGTCCGACCCCCGATGATCTCGTGTTTCAGGCAGGTGTCCGCGAGCGCCACGTTTTTTTTTTTTTTCAGAGGCCAACGTTACACTCAAGCAACGCAGCCATGCCGACACCTAAGCGACAGCAACACAGGAAACAAAGAGGAAACAAGAGACCCGGGTGTTAAAACGGAAACTCCCGAAGGCACGGCCGGAGCCGTGGCGGCCCCTGAAAACACAGGGATACGCAAGCCAATCCATCTAGAGCACCAGAGCCGACAGGACTAAAGGAACTTGGACTCGAGGGAACGGGACTCGAGGATAAGGAAGACGAAGGACACGGACACGAGGGAATGGAAGTCAGGAAACTCGAGGCACGTGGGACGATGAAACGATGAGGGAACGACTGGAAGAAAGCTGAAAAGGACTCGAGGGGAGAGGGAGACGTAGAAGCAAAGGATGACGAAAGAATACCTGTGCAGAGGGGGAGGGAGGGGGGGGGGCACGGGGGGGGGGGGGGCGGGGGCGGGGCAAGGAGGGGAGGGAGGGCAGGGAAGGGGAACAAGCAGGGAGTGGGCAGGCAGGGAGAGGGAAGGGGGGAAAGGCAGACAAGAAGGGATGGTGGTGCAGGCAGGGCGGGAAGGGGCAGGCAATGATGGGGGGGGAGAGAGAAAGACAGGGAGATGCGGGGGAGAGGGCAGGCAGGGATGGGAGGGAGAGAAAAAGACAGGGAGATGCGGGGGGGTCAATAAGAACAGCGAAGGGAGTGAGAAACAGGCAGGATGAGCGGGGAGCACGGGGAGAAGAGAAGAGGGCAGGGAAAGCAGGGTGGCGTGGGAGGGTGGGAGGGAGCGTGGGGTGGGTGGGAGGTGAAGACCAGGGAGTGTGGGACGAGCAAACAGAGCAGAGACAGGGGGAGACGGATCAGAGCGGGGAGAGGAGAGGGGGAGGAGGGGGTAGAGATAGGAAGAGTGGAAGAACCGGGAGGCGGCCGTGGTGGCTGAGAAGAGAGCGAGAGGCAGAGGAGAAGAACAGGGAGAGGGAGGAAGAGGGAAGGGGGAGAGAGGCAAAGGACACGAATAGGGAGAGGGAGGAAAAGGGAAGGGGGCGGAGCTGGAAGCAGATGGGGAGGCAGGTGCACAGGGAATGGGGAGGACTGGCGGAGGGACTCCTCTGCCAGCCCCCCCCCCCCCCCACCTGCCCACCGGCTTGAGCCAGAGGGCAGATGGGCAGGAATGAAAGGAGGGGCACAGAGAGGGCTAAAAAGCACGCCTAACTGGGAAAGCAGCAAACTCAAACCGGTGTCTAACCTGATGCCAAAGCGGGAGAGTCTTTTTCTTTTTTTCTTTTTAAGGGGGGACAGGGACAGGGCTGGCGGAGGAGCGCCATGCCTCCACCAGTCCTCACCCCCCCCCCCACCCGCCTTCAGGCTCGAGCCAGAGGGCAGGTGGGGGGAATAGGAGGCAAAGCAGAAGAAACCAAAAAGGACAAAAAGGGCAGCGACGCGGCAGAACATGAGACACGGCCGAGTGGCCGGACTCTCTACCACAGAAAAAGGGGGAGAAGGGGCAGAGAGAAAAGCAGCGGGGGGCGGGGAGGACAGCAGGGGGAGTGAGGGGCTGCCTGACGGAATAGTGGTGGTCTCCGGGGCACCAAAGTAAGCAGACACGTGGAGGTCAGGCAAGCAATGGCGTACGCACAGCAGGAAATCTTTCACGCTGGCAGCGGGACCTGCCCCACGACGCCCACGCGGACGTCGAGGGTGTACGTCGTGTCGCCTGTAGTGGCACCGGCAGGGAGAAGGAAGGGGGGAAAGGCAGACAAGAAGGGATGGTGGTGCAGGCAGGGCGGGAAGGGGCAGGCAGGGATGGGGGGGGATTTTTTATATATATTTTTAAAGGTATTACATCAAAGCAACACCTTATGTGCGTCGCCTAGGCTACAGCAACACGGGAACTGAGGAACAGGGAAACTGGTATTGGTATTTTTGGTAAACCGGAAACCAGAAACCGGTAAGGGAGAGAGAAAGACAGGGAGATGCGGGGGAGAGGGCAGGCAGGGATGGGAGGGAGAGAAAAAGACAGGGAGTTGCGGGGGGGCCAATAAGAAACCGCGAAGGGAGTGAGAAACAGGCAGGATGAGCGGGGAGCACGGGGAGAAGAGAAGAGGGCAGGGAAAGCAGGCAGGCGTGGGAGGGTGGGAGGGATGCAATCCTGAAGGCTCCAGGTTCGATTCCTGGGTCGCTCGCCGGTTTCTGGTTTCCGGTTTACCAAAAGTACCAATACCAGTTTCCCTGTTCCTCAGTTCCCGTGTTGCTGTAGCCTAGGCGACGGCATAAGGTGTTGCTTTGAAGTAATACCTTTTAGAAAGAAAAAAAAAAAGGGAGCGTGGGGGGGGTGGGAGGTGAAGACCAGGGAGCTTGGGACGAGCAAACAGAGCAGAGAGAGGGGGAGACGGATCAGAGCGGGGAGAGGAGAGAGCGAGGAGGGGGTAGGGATAGTAAAAGTGGAAGAACCGTGAGGCGGGCATGGTGGCTGAGGAGAGGGCGAGAGGCCAAAAAAAAGGCAGAGGAGAAGAACAAGGAGAGGGAGGAACAATGAAGGGGGCGAGAGGCAGAGGAGACGAAATGGGAGAGGGAGGAAAAGAAAAGGGGGCGGAGCTGGAAGGCAGATGGGGAGGCAGGGGCACAGGGAATGGGGAGGGCTGGCGGAGGGACTCCTCCGCCAGCCGCCCCCCCCTGCCCACCGGCTTGAGCCAGAGGGCAGGTGAGGGGGAATGAAAGGAGGGGCACAGAGAGGACTAAAAAGCACGCCTAACTGGGAAAGCAGCAAACTCAAACCGGTGCCTAACCTGAAGCCGAAGCGGGAGTTTTTTTCTTTTTTCTTTTCTTTTGAAGTGGGGAGAGGGAGAGGGCTGGCGGAGGAGCCCCATTCCTCCGCCAGTCCTCCTTCCTCCCCCCACCTGCCTTCAGGCTCGAGCCAGAGGGCAGGTGGGGGGCAGGGAATAGGAGGCAAAGCAGAAGAAACCAAAAAGGAAAAAAGGCAGCAACGCGGCAGAACATGAGACACGGCCGAGTTGCCAGACTCTCTACCACAGAAAAAGGGGGGGAAGGGGCAGAAAGAAAAGCAGCGGGGGGCGGGGAGGACAGCAGGGGGAGTGAGGGGCTGCCTGACGGCACAGTGGTGGTCTCTGGGGCACCAAAGTAAGCAGACAAGAGGGGGGGGATGGTTCCACCTTTGGGCTAGTGGTTAACGATGTTATCTGCAATCCTGAAGGCTCCAGGTTCGATTCCTGGGTCGCTCACCGGTTTCCCCCTGCATCTCCCTGTCTTTTTCTCTCCCTCCCATCCCTGCCTGCCCTCTCCCCCGCATCTTTGTTGTCATTTTTGTTTCTGGTTTCCGGATTATCAAAAATACCATTACCAGTTTCCCTGTTCCTCAGTTCCCGTGTTGCTGTTGCCTAGAGGCGTCAGCATGATGTGTTGCTTTGATGTAATACATTTAAAAAAATCAAAAAAAAATCTCCCTGTCTTTCTCTCTCCCCCCCCATCCCTGCCTGCCCCTTCCCGCCCTGCCTGCACCACCATCCCTTCTTGTCTGCCTTTCCCCCCTTCCCTCTCCCTGCCTGCCCACTCCCTGCTTGTTCCCCTTCCCTGCCCTCCCTCCCCTCCTTGCGTGCCCCGCCCCCGCCGCCCCCCCCTCCCTCCCCCTCCGCACAGGTATTCTTTCGTCATCCTTTGCTTCTACGTCTCCCTCTCCCCTCGAGTCCTTTTCAGCTTTCTTCTAGTCGTTCCCTCATCGTTTCATCGTCCCACGTGCCTCGAGTTTCCTGACTTCCATTCCCTCGTGTCCGTGTCCTTCGTCTTCCGTATCCTCAAGTCCCGTTCCCTCGAGTCCAAGTTCCTTTAATCCTGTCGGCTCTGGTGCTCTGGATGGATTGGCTTGCGTATCCCTGTGTTTTCAGGGGCCGCCACGGCTCCGGCCGTGTCCTTCCTCTTTGTTGCCTGTGTTGCTTTTTTTTTTTTTTTTTAGAGGCCAACGTTACACTCAAGCAACGCAGCCATGCCGACACCTAAGCGACAGGAACACAGGAAACAAGAGGAAACAAGAGACCCTGGTGTTGGAACGGAGACTCCCGAAGGCACGGCCGGAGCCGTGGCGGACCCTGAAAACACAGGAACACGCAAGCCAATCCATCGAGAGCACCAGAGCCGACAGGACTTAAAGGAACTTGGACTCGGGACGGAGACTATGAGGAGAGGAAGACGAGGACACGGACACGAAGGGAATGGAAGTCAGGAAACTCGAGGCACGTGGGACGATGGAACGATGAGGGAAGACTGGTAAAGAGCTGAATAAGGACTCGAAAGGGGAAGGGAGACGTAGAGCAAGGGAGAACGAAAGAATACACTGTGGGAAAGGGGAAGGGAGGGGGGCATAAACAGGGGGGGGGGGGCGTGGGGTGGGGGGTGTGGTGGCGCGGGGGCGGGGCACGCAAAGAGGGGAGGGAGGGCAGGGAGAGGGAACAAGCAGGGAGTGGGCAGGCAGGGAGAGGGAAGGGGGGAATGGCAGACAAGAAGGGTTGGTGGTGCAGGCAGGGCGGAAAGGGGCAGGCAGGGATGGGGGGGAGAAAAAGACAGGGAGATGCCGGGGAGGGGGCAGGCAGGGATGGGAGGGAGAGGTAAAGACAGGGAGATGCGGGGGGCCAATAAGAACAGCGAAGGGAGTGAGAAACAGGCAGGATGAGCGGGGAGCACGGGGGAGAGAAGAGGGCAGGGAAAGCAGGGAGGCGTGGGAGGGTGGGAGGGAGCGTGGGGGGGGGTGGGAGGTGAATATCAGGGAGCGTGGGACGAGCAAACAGAGCAGAGAGAGGGGGAGACGGATCAGAGCGGGTAGAGGATAGAGCGAGGAGGGGGTAGGGATAGTAAAAGTGGAATAACCGGGAGGCGGGCGAGGTGGCTGAGAAGAGAGCGAGAGGCAGTGGAGAAGAACAGGGAGGAAAAAGGAAGGGGGCGGAGCCGGACGGCAAATGGGGAGGCAAGTGCACAGGGAATGGGGAGGACTGGCGGAGGGACTCCTCCGCCAGCCCCCCCCCCCCCACACCTGCCCACCGGCTTGAGCCTGAGGGCAGGTGGGGGGGATGAAAGGAGGGGCACAGAGAAGACTAAAAAGCACGCCTAACCGGGAGAGCAGCAAACTCAAACCGGAGCCTAACCTGATGCCAAAGCGGGAGAGTCTTTTTCTTTTTTTCTTTTTAAGGGGGGACAGGGACAGGGCTGGCGGAGGAGCCCCATGCCTCCACCAGTCGTCCCCCCCCCCCCCCACCCGCCTTCAGGCTCGAGCCAGAGGGCAGATGGGGGGCAGGGAACAGGAGGCAAAGCAGAAGAAACCAAAAAGGACAAAAAGAGCAGCGACGCGGCAGAACATGAGACACGGCCGAAGTGGCCGGACTCTCTACACACAGAAAAAGGGGGAGAAGGGGCAAGAGAGAAAAGCAGCGGCGGGCGCGGGAGGACAGCAGGGGAGTGGAGGGGCTGCCTGACGGAACAGTGGTGGTCTCTGGGGCACCAAAGTAAGCAGACACGTGGAGGTCAGGCAAGCAATGGCGTACGCACAGCAGGAAACCTTTCACGCCGGCAGCGGGACCTGCCCCACGACGCCCACGCGAACGTCGAGGGTGTACGTCGTGTCGCCTGTAGTGGCACCGGGCGCAGCAAGCACCGCGCAAAGGAGCGGCGGTGTCGCCCATTGGCTGCAGAACCAGTCCTTGTCACGCTCTGCGTCAAAGCCACGCCACCAGTCCACGCAGAAGAAGCCATCATCCACAATGGTGATGTCCTCCTCGGTACGCTGCCAATCCCGCCGGATGGCACCGGTGACAGAGTCGAGGGCCAGGCGGACGGCGCGAAGGGCAAGGCTGTCACCCAACAGCCCACTCGCCTGGCGGTCACAGC
>VFSX01000447.1:112500-141701 GCA_016618255.1 Chlamydomonas sp. UWO 241 | reverse complement strand
CGGTTACTTTGTTTCTGTTACCCACCCCTGATCTCGTAGTTGAGCGACGCGTGCTCGCACACGTGCTCGCCCGGCGCGCCCGGCCGCAGGCAGCAGCGGCACACGGTGCGGTCGGTCACCACGGCGGCCTCCTTCTGGTCCAGACCCATCTTCTTGCGCATGGCCTCGCGCTCCCTGGTCACAAAAAAAGGCGGGGGGGGGGGCGCGTTGCTTCATACTTGGGTTTAGGCGGGATTTCGGGTTTAAGCAGGATTTCGGGTTTAGGCAGGTTTTCGGGTTTAGGCAGGATTTAGGGTTTAGGCAGGATTTAGGGTTTAGGCAGGATTTCGGGTTGAAAGAGGTCACCACGGCGGCCTCCTTCTGGTCCAGACCCATCTTCTTGCGCATGGCCTTGCGCTCGCTGGTTACAAATAAAGGCGAGGGGGGGGGGCGCTGCTTCATGTTTGGGGTTTAGGCAGGATTTAGGGTTGAAAGAGGTCACCACGGCGGCCTCCTTCTGGTCCAGACCCATCTTCTTGCGCATGGCCTCGCGCTCCCTGGCCACAAAGAAAGGGGGTGGGGTTGCGATGGGATCAGGTTCCACACAGACTGGGACTGGGCTCGATTAACGGGGATGGGGCTCGATCAACGGAGACGCGTTCTCGTCGCCGAGCCCTGGACCCAGCAATGCGGCGCTGCTGGTGACGGGGATCTCCGTGCCGCTGACGAGCGGGGTAAAATACGACTGGCCCGGCTCTTGCTAGACTGCCCCTCGGTGGAACACTACAAGAGCGGCTTGCCCGGAGCTGCCAGGGCTGGGCGAGTAGCCGCGGCGCTGCCGCGGCCCGTGCTGGGAAACGGCTCTTATCCTCCCCCCATGCAGGATGCCATGCGACACCGATCTCGACGAGTTGATCAACGAGCGGAGGAGCTGGCGCCCGTCAATGCATGCTGGACATTGGTCAAGATGGCTGCCCGTGGAGGCGGGCTACCATCACGGCTTCAGCGGTGGCGACCGCCGAGGCAACACAGAGTAAATCCGCTTCACCAATCGCAGCGTTCGTCACCGCGCTCATCCTCGGAGGCGCTCGTCTGCCGGTGACTGGCCTTGGAAGGTCTTCAGGCAGCCTCCATGACAACTCTGTCGTCCATGCACCCCTGGAGGGTGGGACCCGGCCATGCATGAGGCATGGGGCGCCGGCTGAGCCCCATGCAAACGAGAGCTGGACAGCCATGCACTACCAGGCAGGGACCGTTCCAGTCAGCGCCAGTCGGCTCTGGCGGCTTGACTGGCCACAAGGCCACTACTGTGACCCTGAGGAAGGTCCTCTGCTATATGCTCCCTGCCAGACATGTCTCTCAGAGACCGCTGTTTGGGGTAGTCTAGCCGGCGGGAGCGGTTGTCTATCGGCCGGGAGCCGGCGGTACTCTAGTACTAAAGTGTGCTGGAGTATCGGCGGGTGTCTCTGGTAGAAGAGTAGCCTGCTAATCTAGAAACCCCGTGTTACTGTTACTGGGACTGGGCTGCAGGAGGGTCGAGGTTGAAAGGCAGCAGGCAGCAGCGGCACACGGTGCAGTCGGTCGGCGCCGAGAGGGGTGGCTGTGCGGGCCCACCTTCTGCATTATTCTTCTGAATTCTCACATGAACAGAAACAAAAAGGGATGACCACGTCCGAACGTCCCAACCACCACCGACTCACTCGTTCAGCTTCTGCTGGTAGTCATTCGGGATGGCCGCGGCCTCAGCCGAGGAGGGCGCCGCCGGGGCCGCGGGCGGGGGCGGGGCCTTTTTCTTCTCCTTCTTCTTGGCACGCTGTAAAGAGGAGTGTGTGTGTGTGTGTGTGTGTGTGTTGCGGGCGGGGGCGCGGCCTTCTTCTTCTCATTCTTCTTGGCGAGCTGTAAAGAGGACGATGTGTGTGTGTGTGTGTGCGTGCGTGTGTGTGTGTGTGTGTTGCGGGCGGGGGTGTGGCCTTCTTCTTCTCCTTCTTCTCGGCGCGCTGTAATGAGGAGTGTGTGCGTGTGTGTGCGTGTGTGTGTGTGTGTGTGTGTGTGTGTGTTGCGGACGGGGGCGCGGCCTTCTTCTTCTCCTTCTTCTCGGCGCGCTGTGAAGAGGAGTGTGTGTGTGTGTGTGCGTGTGTGCGCGCGCGCGCGTGTGTGTGTGTGTGTGTGTGTGTGTTGGGGTTCACAAGGCCGCGGGCGGGGGCGCGGCCTTATTTTTCTCCTTCTTCTTGGCGCGCTGTAAAGAGGAGTGTGTGTGTGTATGTGTGTGTGTGTGTGTGCTGGGATTCAGACAAGCCCGCAGCCTTCTTATCTTTCTTGGCACGCTGTAAAGAGGTGTGTGTGTGTGTGTGTGTGCGCGCGCGTGTGCGTGTTGGGGTTGACAAGGGCGCGGCCTTCTTCTTGGCACGCTGTGAAACAGGCGGGGGCGGGGTGCGAGCACGGTTGCGAGTGCACATGGGAGGTCGTGACATTTCCGACTTCCTATTCTCCTTCTTCACACACACAAACGCGCACGCACGCATGCATGCACACACACGCACACATGCACACTCACACACGCATGCACGCGCACGCACACACACACACACACTCACATTCATACACACGTGCACACACACACACACACAGACACTCACACTAACACAAACACACACTCACGCACGCACACGCGCATGCACACACAACACACACACGCACACACACACGCACACACACACGCACACACACCAGGTCCGCCGTGGCCCTCGTCTTCATCCAGGCAATCGTGGCGACCACAGCCTGGCGACGCACTCGCATCTCAGTCTGCGCGCGTGTGTGTGTGAGTGTGTGTGTGTGTGTGTGTGTGTGTGTGTGTGCGTGGTCGATTTTGCCATCCTTTGATAGCAATACGCCTTTGATGGCGCAATAGTCTCTAGGAAAGAGGCGGTCAGCAGCCAAAATTACCCCCTAGCACGACATCTGCCGTCATGATTGCTGTGCACGCGGTGCGTGTCTCAAAACAGGCGACAAGGAAGGCGGCCATCTTGTGCCAGAACCAGCGCACGTGTGTTGAGTGTGTGTGTGTGTGTGTTTGGGGTCGATTTTACAGTCTGCTGGACGCCTTTGATGGCGTATTGGACCCATGTGTGTGTGTGTGTGTGTGTGTGTGTGTGCCAGGCGGTGCACTTTCAGTTCAGTGTGTGTGTGTGTGTGTGTGTGTATGTGCCAGGCGGCGCACTTTCATTTCAGATTGTGCGTGTGTGTGTGTGTGTGTGTGTGTGTGTGAATAAACTAGCAGCCGCGCGCAAGTATGGCCCAGGGGTGAGGTCAGCTGTGGTAGGGGGCAGCCGCCGTGTGAGTGCATGTGTGTGTGTGTGTGTGTGCCTGGCGGCACACTTTCATCTCAGCATGCACACGTGTGTCTAGGGGGTGCGGGGGGGGTGATTTTACAGTCAGTCGGACGCCTTGAATGGCTTATAAGACCCGTGTGTGTGTGTGTGTGTGTGTGTGCATGTGATGGCGTATTAGACACGTGTGTGTGTGTGTGTGTGTGTGTGTGTGTGTGTGTGTCGGGGAGGGGGGGGGTCGATTTTACAGTCCGTCGGACGCCTTTGGTGGCGTATTTTAGAAGCGTGTGTGTGTGTGTGCGTGCGCGTGTGTGTAAGCCCCACATAAACCCTAGACCCTCAACCCTCGGACCCCCAAGGCAGCACCACACACACACACACGCACGCACACACACACACACACCTGCGCGGCCTGCAGCGCTTCGATCTTGACCTGGATGCCATTCAGCTGGTCCTGGCCCTCCTGGACCAGCCGGTTGTCAATCGCGCGTTTGGGGCGCAGCGTGGCCGCGGTCGAGTCAAACTGCGTGCGTGCGCAGATTCAAAGATTGCTAATGGAGAAGGGGGCAAGAGAGACAGAGAGAGAGCCAGAGAGAGAGAGAGAGCGCTTAAGAAAGCACTGGAAGTAGAGAGAGCAAACGAAAGCACTGGTGGTGGTCGAGTGGCCCGGTGGCCGGCTGTCGATCGCGCCGTCGGAGCGCAGCGTCGCCGCGGTCGCGTCAAACTGCATGAGTGAGTGCGCGCAGATTGTAGATGAAGAGGTGGGTGAGAGAGGGAGAGAGCGGGAGGGAGAGAGAGAGAGAGAGAGAGAGAGAGAGAGAGAGAAAGAGAGAGGAGAGAGAGAGAGAGAGAGGAGAAAGAGAGGAGAGAGAGGAGAGAGAGAGGGAGAAAGGAAGGAAGAGGAGAGGGAGAGAGAGCGGAGAGAGAGGGAGGGAAGAGAGAGAAGAGAGAGAGAGGAGATGAGAGGGAGACGAGAGGGACGAGGGAGAGACGAGGGGGGGGAGAGGAGAGAGAGGGATGAGAGAGGGAGAGAGAGGAGAGAGAGCGAAGAGAAGGGAGAGAGAGGGAGTAGAGAAGAAGAGATGTTGAGACGGGAGATGAGAGGACTCGGAGGGAGGGAGAAAGGAGAGAGAGAGAGAAGAGAGGAGAGAGAGAGAGGGAGAGAGAGGGTAGAGCCAGGGATGAGAGAGTGAGAGAGGGATGAGAGAGGGAGAGAGAGGGAGAGAGAGGGAGACGAGAGGCGAGAGAGAGGGGAGAGAGAGGAGGAGAGGGAGAGAGGAGAGAGAGGGGAGAGAGGAGGAGAGAGAGGGGAAGGAAGAGAGAGATGGAGAGAGCAGGGACGAACGAGAGGGAGAGGGAAGGGAGAGAGAGGAGAGAGGGAGAGGAGAGGGAGAGAAGAGAGAGGGATGAGAGGAAGAGACGAGAGAAGAGAGAGATGGGAGAGGAGGAGGAGAGGGAGAGAGAGAGGAGAGAGGAGAAGGGAGGGAGGGAGAAGGAGAGTCAACCAACACACACCCAGTGTCTGGCCGGTGACGGGTTGTCGATCGGGCGGCTGTGGGCCGGCCGCGTCCGCTGCGGTTCGCCGTCAAACTGCCCTTCCTCCCTCCCTCCTCCCTCCCTCCCTCCCCTCCCCTCCTCCCTCCCTCCCCTCCCCCCTCCCTCCCCCCCTCCCCCGTCTGCGTGAGTGCGCAGATTCGAAGATTGAGGAGTTAGCGAGGTACCAGAGTTTTTTTTTAAACCGTCCATATTGCTTGCCTTCGCGGGGGGGGGGGGTCGAAACTTGTAGCTGATCAATGCGATTGCGGTGGCCGTTTATCGTCGTTTTCAGTCGTTTTGACGCCCCGAATCGCGATTTCCGACGATTTCTATTAGTTTCATAGCTTCACGGGGGGGCAAAATCGATAATTATACGCAAAGGCTAACCGCCCGGACGGTACCAGAATTTTTTTGAATATAATTGGCTCTAAGTAACGAACACGGCAAGTCCACACTTGCTGTCTCCAAATGTGTCGACCGTGTGGTTGAGGCCAGCGATTCTTGCTATGGCAGTACCGTAGTCACGCTTTGCCTTTGCGCCTAATTAAGTCCGAAAACGCCCCGCAAAGGCAGCGCAAGGACGAAATTAAGTCGGAAAACGCCCCGCAAAGGCGGTCGATTAAAAAAATCCCCCTGCGGGGCCCCGCGAAGGCTAATCGATCAGACCCTGTGCGGCGGCGTAGATGCCAACCTTCTTGCACCCAGGGAGGGTTCCCTGGGTGTGGGTGTGGGGGGTTGTTGGGGAGCAACCCCCTCCTCCACCGCCCCCCCCCCTCCAGCATCCAGTCTAGCATCATGGATGCTCAGCCCAAGCTCTCTCATTGCTCTAGATCAGATGCAGCCAGCTTGACAAGCCTCTGTTGCGTGCAAAAAAAAAACTTTGAGCGGCCCCCGCAAAGGCGAAAAAAGTCTAAATAAAATGGCCTCTAAATAGCGGACCCCTGCAAAGGCAAAGCGTGACTACGGTATACCACTCGGAGCGGAATCTGAGCGGATTTTTTTTATATTAATTACTTTGTCGGCTATTCCGCTCAAAAATTCCTCTCGGGGAAATTTTAATTGTGCCGGGAAAACAGTTACAGTTACATAGGCTTTCCACCAAAGACTACCGGGAAAAAGCGAGGAAAAATTAATTGTGCCGGGAAAAAGCCGGGAAAAAGCCGGGAAAGGGCGGAATAACAGTCAATTGCTTAATCCTTCCCGAGGATCACTGGCACAGCGTCGCGGCAGTCGCGTCACTGCGTGAGCCAGTGCCAGTGATTTTGTTTTCATTTTTTTAGTTACTTTCTGGGAGCCAGCGCGCTGACCAACGTCCCGTTGACCGCCTTGACTGCTGCCTTGGCGTTGACCATTGACCGTCAAATATAGGTAATTTTCAAGCTCGTGACAAGCTCTATCTGATGGGATCGTCAGACCACCAAGCAACTTGGTTGGTTGAGCTCTATCTGATGGGATGTTAGGAGCCACATGGCTCCCAATGCCTCCCAGGAGCCCAAAACAAAATCACTGGCCAGTGCACGCAGCTTGTGGCTTGAGCAGGTACCCGATTTTGCTTGGCTTCGACCACGGCTCTGGCTCTACAACTAAAGAAGAAAGCAAGATTGTCAATCGCGCGGTTGGGGCGCAGCGTCGCGGCGGCCGCGTCAAACTGCGCAATTTATTGGATTGCAGATTGTAGATCTGGCTATTAGATAGATTCTTATTAGCAGGTACAGTGCGAACGAGAGAAGACACTGGTGGGCCTTGTTCTCTCCATGCACAGAGAGAGAGAGAGAGAGAGAGAGAGAGAGAGAGAGAGAGAAACCTGAACGGCAGATCTAAATGGGCTGTTAACGGTAACACGGAGTTTCCAGCTACGCAGGCTACTCTTCTACTAGAGACACCCGCCGATACTCCAGCACACTTAAGTACTAGAGTACCGCCGGCTCCCGGCCGATAGACTACCGCTCCCGCCGGCTAGACTACCCCAAACAGCGGTCTCTGAGAGACATGTCTGGCAAGGAGCATATAGGAGAGGACCTTCCTCAGGGTCACAGTAGTGGCCTTGTGGCCAGTCTAGTCGGCAGAGCCGGCTGGCGCCGACTGGAACCGTCCCCGCCTGGCAGTGCATGGCTGTCCAGGTCTCGTTTGCATGGCGCTCAGCCGGCGCCCCATGCCTCATGCATGGCCAGGTCCCACCCTCCAGGGGTGCATGGACGACAGAGTTGTCATGGAGGCTGCCTGAAGAACTTCCAACGCCAGTCACCGGCAGACGAGCGACCCCGAGGATGAGCGCGGTGAAATAGGCTGTTTCTAGTCATTAATTGAGGGGATTCCGTTTGAAGGCGGGAGACCAACCGTGAGCCAGTAAGAGGGTGAGCGACCTCAATCGTAACGCAGTGGGGGCAAGGGGCAGTGGCGGGTCATTGACGGCTGTGTTCGTCAATCCGCCTTGACTGAGTTTAAACTAAGTGTCGGCAGAAGGACTTCCACAGTTGTGGAAATCACGCTAAGATGATCCACTCGGGGGTGACTCACACTCGCACACACACGCACACACCTCGGCCTGGCACTCCTGCAGCTCTGCCTTGTTGTCTGCCAGCTTCGCGTCCATGCCCTTGAGTATATCCTCCAGTGACTCGGTCTGCATGGCGTGTGTGTGTGTGTGTGTGTGTGTGTGTGTGTGTTGTGTTGTTGGGGGAGGGGAGGGGAGGAGGGGGCGAGGCGGAGGGCGAGGGGAGGGGTGGGGAGGGGGGAGGGGAGGGAGGGAGGGGAGGGAGAGCTGTGCAAGCGTCACCAGCGCACACACACGCACCCACAGACACAGACAAACACACACGCACACACACCGTCACCGGCGCCGCGGCGGCCAACCCCGAACCCACGACCCCAACTCCTAAAACATCACAAGAACTGCCACAAGGCGTGTCAAGTCCATCACCATCAGCCCCCCCCACCCCCCCACCCACGCGCGCACATACCCTCACACCCACACCCACACCCACACCTACACCCACACCCACACCCACACCCACACACGCACCGTGTGCCCGCTCGCGCCCGCACCCATGACCTCGGCGCCGATCGCGGTTGCGGCGGTTGCGGCGGCGGCGACAGCCGGCTGCTGCGGGGGCACCGACGGGCCCGGCTGCGTGTTATGATGCGCATGTGTTTGTGTTTGTGTGTGTGTGTGTGTGCGTGTGTGTGTGTGTGTGTGTGTGTGTTTGTGTGTCTCGGGGTGGGGAGGCGGGGGCTGCTTCGGGGGCACTGACGGCCCAGCTGTTGGCTGCGTGTGTGTGCACGCGCGTGTGTGTGTGTGTGTGTGTGTGCGTGTGTGTGTGTGTGTGTTTGTGTGTGTGCGCGCGCATGTGCTGGGGGTGGGAAGGGGGTGGGGGGGGGAAGGGGGGCGTCTGTCGCCGTGCAGCGGCACTGATGGCTGGAAGTCGGGTTTGGTAGGGCTCTCCAATCCCTGGTCCCGTTCCCGCACGCGCCCCACGCACTTCACCCGAGCAGCCCAAGCATCCGCACACGCCAGTGTTTCCGTAAGCCAACCCGCAGCCCAACAAAGTGCACTTTCGGGCTGAGATTGCCCGCTTCCGGCGAGTCGCGTTGGGATTGCGCGAGGTTCCGACCCGAAAAGTGTGGAAATCGGCATTTTCACACTGTTCCCGCCAAAATTCGCCTCCGTCGGGTTAAGATTGGCGGAATGAGCATGAGGCCCGGGTTAAGCCGTCATTTCCCCAAGATCATAAGCGGAACCACTGGCACGCGCCCCATCCACCCACCGACCCACCTGCGCGCCGGGCGCGGCTGGCGGCTTCACCACCGGCTTCACCACCGGCTTCGACGGACCCGCACCGCCCACCGCCGCCGCCACCACCGCTGCCTTTGCGCCGCTCCCGCCCGCGCCCGCGGCGCCGACCTTCTTCGCGGGAGCGCGAGGCTTCTTCTCGAGGAAGCCTGCGGGTGGCGGAGCACAGAGCGGGTGAGCACGGCGTCGCCACCGCCAGAGTGCGTGGCCACCGCCTGAGGGCGGGGTCACCGCCATGATGCGTGGCTACCGCCAGAGCGCGTGACCACCGCTCCAGTGCGTAGCCACCGCCGGGACTCGCGCGACGTGGCCACCGCCGGGGCTTGCGCGCGACGTGGCCTCCACCGGGGCTCGCGCGCGAAATGGCCACCGCCAGAGTGTGCGCGCGACGTGGCCACCGCCAGAGTGCGCGCACGACGTGGCAACCGCCATAGTGCGCGCGCGACGTGGCCACTGCCAGGGCTCGCGCGCGTTGTGGCCACCTCCAGAGTGTGCACGCGACGTGGTCACCGCCAGGGCTCGCGCGCGACGTGGCCTCCGCCAGAGTGCGCGCGCGACGAGGCCACCGCCGGGGCTCGCGTACGACGTGGCCACCGCCAGGGCTCGCGCGCGACGTGGTCACCGCCAGAGTGCGCACGCGACGTGGTCACCGCCAGCCCCGCGCGGCCTTGCTGCCCGGCTGGTGAGCGCGATTTCCTGCCCGGCTGGTGTGCGCGGTATTGCTGCCCGGCTGGTGCGCGCTGCTGTGGGTTGCACACCAGACAAAGGCGCCTCCAGAATGGTACAGAGCAATGGCGGCCTCTCACTGCGACCTCTCCACCCACCCCACCCACTCCATGCTCTGATGCCTCGCGCCCCGGCCCGCCCCGCCCCCGAGCCCCCCGTTCTCACCTTTTTTGATGTCCTTGGCCTGGTCCTTTGGCTTGGGCTGCACAGGGCAGAACTTCCGGTTGTCGTCGTCTGCGTGGTGGGTGTGTGGGTGTGGGTATGGGTGTGTAACATTCGTAACATTCTGTTTTACTTGGCTATATGTTAGGGCCGACGGCTCGTCCAACGTTCACCGACACGCTGGCCTTTGTTCAATGTTTGTGTGGGGGGGTCAGTTGGGCGTGGGTCGCGTGATGAGTGTGGCATGGCGTGGTGTCGAGAGAGCGTCTCGCGTGCAGCAGCAGCAGCAGCAGCAGCAGCAGCAGCAGAGCATCCTGTGAGCAGGCAGGCCCGTGGCCCATACACCACGGCTGCATGGCGCATGGCGTATGCATGGGCGCCGCTCTCACCGCTGTCGCTGTCACCGTCCGTCAGCAACGGCATCTGGTCCGAGTCTTCGCCATCAGACGGCGGCTTCGCCTTCGCTGCCTTGCCCTTGGTGACTTTGGCCTTCTTGGGCGGCCGAGCGTCGTTGCTCGCGAACGCGTGCGACGGACCATCCGAGTCGTCCGAGTCGTCCACCAGCGGTGGCGGTCCCTGTGGTACATGCATGGGGTGCCACGAGTGGACAATGGGTGCAAGGGGGTGCATGGGTGCATGAGGTTGCATGCATGCCGCGTCGGCGTCCTGCATGGGGAGTCACCCCCATGCAAGCTGCATGGCCTTCATCAGAAGATCATCGATCTGCCCGATGTGCACAGCACGGCATGACATTGCATCGCATTGCATTGCATGATATGGCAGGCAGGGCGCCCATGGGGGCATGTGCATGGATGCATGGATGGCACGCCGTCTGTCGGTGCCATGTGGGTCTTGTCTCTCCGCAAAGCACCTCCCCGACTCACGTCACCGTCAACGCTTTCGGAGTCCGTCTCGTCCGAGTCAGACGCAACCTCTAGTCGCTTGGGAGCGGGCTTGGTCGCGCTGCCTGGAGGTGCGCCCCGACCCGGCCCAGGCCTATCGTCGTCATCCCCGCTGGAGTCGTCCACAAGGGCTGGCGGACCACCGTCGGAGTCGGAGCCTTCCTCCGCCACTGAAGGAGAGCACGCATTGGGGGACACGCATGGAGGCACGTCATGCACCGCATGCAGCCCAGCCACGCACCCACCCACTGCCCGCTTACCCTTCGAGAGTTTCCGCTGCGCCCCTCCGCCAGCCATGGCGTGCGTGCCCAATGCCGAACGATGGTGAGCACGGCCAATAATCCCAAATCTAACTTGTGTGGATCGTCACCCCCTTGGGAGTGACCCCTGGGAGGGGCCCCTGCCCCATGGTGTCCGTTTTTGTGTGTGTATGTTTTACCATGTCCAGTGCTTTTATGTGTGTGAGGGGGGGCTAACTTATATGGGGACTCCACAGGGTTTCCTTGCGGAACGGGGTTTGGGCAGAGAGAGGGGCCTTGGCTTTTTCTGGCATCTGTTTTGCCCTTTTAAATGATCCAGTGGGGGGAAATACTCTTTTAGTGGGTGGCGGGGGATGGTGCTGAGGCACTCCGGGCCGTGTGTGGACATGGGCCTGCGTGCCCGAATGTAGGCTCTCAGAACCGCGTGGGTAGTAGCTCTTTGCGGTTCGTAACAACGGGGGACTGTGCGTGGTCGCCTCGCTGACTTTTAGCCGTTTCAGGTCTTGTGTTTTTACTCAGGGTCTAGGCAGGGGTCTAGGCGCTCCCATTATGTTACGCTTTCGGCAACGGTTAGTTGAACGCCTTTGACGACGACCTCACCTGGGCAGCCATCCTGGGCAGTGACCGCGGGCTGCTGCTGCTGCTGCTGCTGGCGCTGCATCATCTGGGGGGTGGACGAGAGGGAGTGGCCGCCGCCGGCGAGACCCTGCAGCAGCAACAGCACAGCAGCAGCAGCAGCAGCAGCGTGTGTGGCGTGCGCGTCTGGCCGGCGTCCACCCCCCTGCCAAGACCCAAGTGGCCCTTCAGAGGCCCTCGACCCCATCCGCAACCCCCCAACACACACACCGCACCTGGTTGAACGGCGCGTGTCCACCGAGTGAGCCGAGCGTCGGCCCTCCTCAAAGCGAGCCCGGTCGGTTGAGGCTGTCGCCGTCCCCGCCCATGTTCCCTTGCAGCTGCCGCGCCTGCGCCGTGTGCTGCTATTGCAGGCGCAGCTGCTCCTGCATGATCTGCCTGTGGTCCGCCGGGAGCTGCTGCTCAAACATCTGGAGCGCCTGCTTCACCGAGGGGTTCTGGATAATCGCCGGGTTCTTCTGCAGCGCGAGCAGCATCTGCTGCATCGCGGGGTTTCCGGCGGCGAGGCCCACGAGCCTGGCCATCCCCCCCGTTGCGCCACCCCCCACGCCACCCACTGTGCCCGTGCCGCCTCCGAGACCGCCCATCTGCTGCTGCTGCTGCTGCTGCTGCTGCTGCGACGTGCCAAAGCCGCCCAGCTGCGCCTGCGCCTGCTGCTGCTGCTGCTGCTGCTGCTGCTGCTGCTGCGCGCCCTGCTGCTGCTGCTGCGCCGTGGCTTGCATCTGGCGCTTGCGCTACGCCAGCTGCACGATCGCCTGCGGGCGCCTTGGTGCCGGCATCTGCATCACAGCCGCCTGCTCCTGCGGCGACAGCATCGCCAGTAGCTGCTGCAGCTGCTGGTCCTGCACCTGCTGCTGCGTCTGCTGTTGCTGCTGCTGCGACGTGCCAAAGCCGCCCAGCTGCGCCTGCTGCTGCTGCTGCTGCGCTCCCTGCTGCTGCTGCGCCGTGGCCGCCTGCATCTGGCGCTTGCGCTGCACCAGCTGCACGATCGCCTGCGGGCGCCTTGGTGCCGGAATCTGCATCACAGCCGCCTGCTCCTGCGGCGACAGCATCGCCAGCAGCTGCCGCAGCTGATGGTCCTGCACCTGCTGCTGCGCCTGCCGTTGCTGCTGCTGCTGCTGCTGCTGCATGGAGACGGGCGACTGCATGGAGGAGCCGCCCGGCATGGCGGGCGCGCCATGTATGGCGGAAGCCGGCAGGCTGAACTTGCCTGCGTCCTGCGCGCTGGGCATCTGCTGCTGCTGCATGCCTGGCAGCGCCCCGCTGCCTGGCTGGGATACGCCGCCCCCCACGGAGTTCAGCTCGCTCATGGACGTCGGGAGCTGGCGCTTTGAAGCAGGGGGGATGCCACCCTCTTCGGCGGGCAGCTATACGAGGTTATATATATAGACAGCACAGGCAGCAGGAGTTCCTTGATCTTCTTTTTTCTTCTCACCCCGCGACCTTGAACTGTTCGATTTTGAAAGGTGTGGGTTTAAACCCCCGACCTTCGACACCTCGACGGACCGCGGAATTCGGTCGAATCGGCAGGGAAAGTCCGCAGAATGAATCCGGAGGACGCCATGCCGTCAGGGGGCCATGCCGTCAGGGGGCCATGCCGTCAGGGGGCCATGCCGTCAGCGTCGGCATCTGGTTTTACAGGTTCTACACGTACGCGCCCGGAGGACCCCGGGGCGTGATTTAAGGCCTAGACTACACGTCTAAGGGGACTCTACTGTGTGTTCATAAGCTCTTCGCCAGGGGCTCCCGCCCTGGCGCCGCTCGATGGCGGACAGCCGGGACATCTGCGCTTGGTACTGGGCGGCTGAAAATCTGGAAATTTTCCCTGAGCGGCTCTGACGCACAGCGCTACTGGTGAACTGTTCCTGATGGGGCGAGGCTATGTGGCAGATGCGGCAGCGGTACGATGGAGAGCACGATGCACGATGGCGAGAATTGCGGCGAGCATGCACCCCCTCTCACAACGATCGGAACTCAAGCAGATTTCGGCTCCTAATGGTTTACTGTGCCTGGATGGAAGAGAGAGACGGATGGCGAGAAATTGAGAAACATGGGAAGCGAGGCACATTCGGCTAGGCTTTGTGAGGAGGTTGTGGCGCAGGGGTTCCCTGCCCCAAGGCGCAGATTATAGATTCGGCGCGACGCGATCCGCACCTGCACCAGGCCGTCGCGGCATGGGGCGAGGCGAGGCCCCACCAGCGGGCGGGCACCATAATGGAGATGGCGGCTAGGAACGGGGAATGCGGCTACCAGGGATGAGGCTACGGGTTATGCATGCCAGGGGACGGCGGACAAGGCTAATGCGTCACGGCGCATGGGTAAAGAACGGGGAATGAGGCTACGGGAGCTGGCGGGGGCGGCGCGCGCACGGCGCGCGCGGCGCATGGGGGTTGCATGGCGGCGCTCTGCGCGTGCATGCATGGAGGAGATTGATGGCGGGCATGGAGGAGCTTGCTTGAGGGCAAACAGGAGATTGCTCGCGGGCGTGGAGGAGATTGCAGGCTGGCATGGAAGCGGATGGCGAGAAATTGAGAAACATGGGAAGCGAGGCACATGCGGCTAGGCTTTGTGAGGAGGTGTGTGGCGCGCAGGGGTCCACTGCCCCAAGGCGCAGATTATAGATAGCGCAGCAATCAATACACTAGCCCTGCGGCATGTGGCGAGGCGAGGCCCCACCAGCGGGCGGGCACCATAATGGAGATGGCGGTTAAGAACGGGGAATGAGGCTACAGGGAGAGGATACGGGTTACAGATGCCAAACGGGACGGCGGAACAAGGATCAGCCATAGGTGTCACGGGGAATGGCTAAAGAACGGGAATGAGGCGGGTGGTACGGGTGCTGCCGCGCATGGAGCGCGGCGAGGCGCATGGAGATCGCATGGCGGCGCCCATGCATGGACGAGATTGCTGGCGGGCATACAGGAGATTGCTTGCGGGCATGGAGGAGATTGCTTGCGGGCATACAGGAGATTGCTGGCGGGCGTGGAGGAGATTGCTGGCGGGCGTGGAGGAGATTGCTGACGGGCATGGAGGAGATTGCTGGAGCCAATGGCGGCGGCGGGACTAGTAGTAGAACACAGGCGCACACCAACAATGCGTTGCTGTCACTACCTGGGTGGTATAGGGTGGATCTGGGGGACCAGTGTCCTGTCTAGGTCCAGTGCGTGCGCGCGTGTGGGGGTTTACCCTCACCCCTACCAGGTAGCCAGCCAGTTTCCCACTGAAATGAATTTAAGGTGTCGGGCGCTAGCGCCGACACCGGTCTTATACATCATTACTGGTCACACAGACTGTAAGATCCATCATCATCATCATCATGCTGCTCTGTATGAGAACCAGGTGGTGAGTGGCTGTGTTTTTGTTAGGAGGGAGAGGGGGCGAAAGTGATTAGTGAACGAGCGGCCGCACACACACGCACACACACACGCGCGCGCACACACGTCTCTGAACTCAGCAAGGAGCTCGAAATCGGCCGCCTGATGCGCATGATGGCAAAGCTGTGGTTTCTGAACGAGTGGCTGCACACACGTGCACACACACCCCCACACACACACGCGCGCGCGCACACAGGTCTCTGAACTCAGCAAGGAGCTCGAAAACGGCTGCCTGATGCGTGTGATGGCAAAGCTAGGGTTTGTGAACGAGCGGCCGCACACACGTGCACACACACACACACACACACACACGTACGCACACACAGGTATCTGAACTCAGCAAAGAGCTCGAAAACGGCCGCCTGATGCGCCTGATTGCAAAGCTGTAGTTTGCGAACGACCGGCCGCACACACGTGCACACACACACACACACACGCGCGCACACACAGGTCTCTGAACTCAGCAAGGAGCTCGAAAACGGCCGCCTCATGCGCCTAATGGCAAAGCTGGGGTTTGTGAACGAGCGACCAGAGCTGTATGGCGACACGCAGTGGGCCGACACGGGGGACCGATACCTGCTGAGGCTGTTCTGGTGCGTGTGTGGTTCTGTGTGAGTGGGGTGGGGGGGCTGGGGTTTTGAAGGTTTTGCGTGTGCTGGGGTGTGTGTGTGTTAAAGAGTGTGGGTTGTGGTTGGGTGGGAGTGGGAGCTTCCAGAGCTGTAAAGCAGGCGGACATGGGGGACCGATACCTGCTGAGGCTGTTCCGGTGCGTGTGTGTGGGGGGGTGGGAGGGGGGAGGCTGAGGTTTTCAAGGTTTTGCGTGCGCTGGGGGGTTTCTTAGAGTGTGGGTTGTGGTTGGGTGGGAGTGGGAGCGTCCAGAGCTGTACTGCGACACGCAGTGTGCAGACACGGGCGAACGGTACCTGCTGAAGCTGTTCCGGTGCGTGTGTGTGTGTGTGTGTGTGTGTGTGTAGGTGTGTGTGTGGGGGGGGGGGGTGATAACGATGGGGTGGGGGGCAGTTAAGAGAGTGTGGGATGCGGTTGGGTGGGAGTGGGCAGGCACGCAGTGGGCTGGCATGCAGTGGGCGGACATGGGGGGCCGATACCTGCTGAGGCTGTTGACGCACGCCCTCCGTGCTCTCACGCTCGCGCAGCAACTCTGTATTCCACCTTTGGACCACACCTGACACCCTCCCTCTCTCTCTCTCTCTCTCTGTCTCTCTCTCTCTCTGACACACACACACACACTCGCAGCGACTTTGTCTTTCACCAGACGAGCTCCGAGGGGCAGCCGGTGCTCGACTGGGGGCACGTCGTGGAGTGCCTCAACAAGGTGGGCTTGGGTTGGGGTTTGGGAGTGGCTTGGGAGTGGCTTGGGAGTGGCTTGGAGTGGGAGTGGGAGTGGCTTGGAGTGGCTTGGGAGTGGCTTGGGAGTGGCTTGGGATTGGATTGGGAGTGGCTTGGGAGTGGCTTGGGAGTGGCTCGGGAGTGGCTTGAGTTCCACCCAAATGCGCATTCCCTGTCCACACGCACCCGGATGGACTTCCCCATGTCCACACACGCACACACACACGCCTCCGTCGCCCTGCTGCCTCCCTCCCGCACGCAGCTTGACGCTTGAGTGCTTGGGCTTCACCCAAATGGGCTTGGGATTGGCTTGGGTGCTCCACCCACATGGACGTTCTCATGTCCAAACACACACACACACACGCCTCCGTCGCCCTGCTGCCTCCCTCGCGCACGCAGCTCGACGCGGCAGTGCTTGGGCTTCACCCAAATGGCCTTGAGATTGGCTTGGGTGTTGCACCCACATGGACTGTCCTATGTCCACACACACGCGCACACACACACACACACACACACACACATGCCTCCGTCGCCCTCCCACACGCAGCTCGACGCTGGCGTGCCCGAGAAGATCCTGCTGCTCTCGCGCGACGAGAAGTCGATGCTGGTGTGTGTGTGTGTGTGTGTGTGTGTGTGTGTGTGTGTGTGTGTTCGTGTGTGTGTGTGTGTGTGAGTGTGTGTGTGCGTGTCACGCTGACGTGCCTGAGAAGGTCCTGCTGCTCTCGCGTGATGAGAAGTTGATGCTGGTGAGCGGGGTGCGGTGTGTGGGGGGGGTGGGGTGCTTGGAAATGGTGTTTCAACACCATTTCCACGCATGATTCCCACGGACCACGGGCAATATGTCAACACGGGTTGCCCGCCTATCCCTGCTGCTCTCGCGCAATGAGAAGTCGATGCTGGTGTGTGTGTGTGTGTGCGTGTGTGTGTGTGTGTGTGGCGCGCGATTTGCCCTTGCCCGCCCCGAGCCACTGCACACCTCTCCTAGCAGGGCATCTCCCCCTAGCCTTCGAGGTCCACGCCCAGGCCTGCTCGCCACCCACTAGTGAGACCCCTGGGAAGGATTTTAGTAAATAGTCCCCCCCCCCCCCCGGCTCGAGCAACTTTGGCCGCTCGTACCAGGCGCAATACACAGCGCGCGTCCACGCAACGTGTGCCGTTGCGCTGCTCTCGGCAAGACCTTTCCAACGCACCCCTCAAAGCCCTCTCCCACCATCGATGTGTACGGTGGGTTTTCTGGGAAATGGGAAATCCGGCCCCGCGCGGTATATGGCTTGGTGGGGGTTCACTGGTGGGTGTGCTGTGGTGGTGTGTGTGTTTGTTTGTGTGGGGGGTGGGGGGCTGTGGGAATGGTGTTTGGGGTCGAGGACCACAGGCAATGTGTAAACACGGGGTGGCCCGCCTACCCCTCCGCTATGGTGGAGGTCTAGGGGACACGATCCCGCGGGCTTCTGAACCCCGGCCGTGCCTCCACGGGGAGGAGTCAGATCTGCGGGCCGAGTGCCCTATTTAGGTCCAGCCCCGACCCACTAGCCCCCCACAACCATTAGCCAGCCACCCGTCTGTAGCACTCGGGCGTCATACGCCGAGCAAGGTCGAATTCGCTGCCGAGCAAGGTCGAATTCGCTGCCGGGAGGTGCGTCACTCACGGCTGTAGAATCCATCATCATCGCCCCTGCACCGACGCCTGCCCTGCGCGTGCATGTGTGTTTGTCGCAGGTCGTGTCGTACGCCGACCTCAAGCGGTGTGTGGAGAACTCGTACGTCGCGCTGAGGCAGGGCGCGCGCGGAGGGGCTGCGCTCCACGCCCACAACGCAATGTAGCGGGATGGGCCAGTAGCGAGACGGGCCTCGGCCGAGTGCGGCAGCGGCGGTGATTCGCGTGTCGCGTGCGCGCGGGTGTGGCGTGCACGCGAGTGTGCACTGTGGATGGATGGATGGCCCCCATGCGGTGGACGCAGTGTAATGTGCGTTTTTTTGTCCGGCACCCGCCCTCACCACCGAGGTGGTGGAGTGTATTGCTGCCCGCTGCTCTTGGGCCTGTGCTTGACGGGCACGCGCAACACAGTGCCGCCAGTGTGTGTGTGTGTGTGTCCGGAAACAGCGCCCGATGTTGCCCATCTCTTGATGATGCTCAGTCAACTTGATCTGTGTCGGCTAGGTGCACGCCTCAGCTCCTTTGCAGCCAAGGCCAAGGCTCTCTTTCTCAAGGCTCTCTTTCTCTCTTTAGTGCACGGCCGTGCAAAGTGCTGCCGCGGCAGCACTTTGGCGAGAGCACGGGCACGGCGACGTCGACAAGCGCGGGCGGCAAGCTCGGGCGACGTCGATGTCGACAAGAGCGGTGGCAAGGGCTGCGTGGAAGCGGGAATTCGGGGGGGCAGCGATAAGCTTACCTTTAGGGCAGTGGCAAGGGCAGCGGCACGTCACCGCGATGGAAGTGGGAATTCGACCGGCAACTGGAAGGACAGTGGCAAGGGGAGCAGCAAGGGTGTTGGAGGGAGACTGTGTCAGGAAGACGCGCATGGGCGGCATCCTTGCGTTTGTGTAAAGGAGCGGCGCTGGCTGACTGCACTGTTGTGCTGATTTTTTGGATTGATTGCTTGGATCGTATCGCTCGCCCGCACAGGAGAATGTAAGCTTTGCAAAGCCAATCCAGAAGGCGTAGGCCTGCACCCACGTGGTCCGCACTACCCCTGTAGCAGCTGGACAGGGTTGCACGGTACGTACGTATTTCGGGTCTGGAGCGTACGTACGTACGTATTTTTTGGAAATACGTGCGTACGCTTGGGCCAGCCCGTACGGCACCGTACGCGTGCGAAAATCGCCGTGTACGCAGCACTACACGCCTTTTACTTGAAACACAAAAACGGTCACAATTCACGCTCCTGTGCTTGGATCGGAACCATTCCACTTGCGTTGGAAAGCTGGTAGAAAGTTATCTCCGGATCACTGCTGATATGTAGCAGTGTGCTCCAGCAGGGGAGGACCTTGCAGGCAGCGAGTTGCTGCCGTGCACGCGCGTGTGGTGCGGTGCTCGCGTGGTGTGCTGCAGCCCCCCCCCCCCCCGTTCAGTGCCCTACTGCATACTAAGGTCGCACAGATAGCCCGTGTTACAAGCTTTCCAATGCAAGTCGAATGGTGAAAATCCAGGCAGAGGACAGGGAGTTGCGTCCGTTGTTGTGTGTGTCGTTGCGAGCGCGCGCGCGTGGTGCTGCAGCAGAACCTCAGGCCCCCCCCCCACTGCAGTGCACTGCTGCATACGAGCAGTGCTCTGGATAGCCCCTGTTACAATCTTTCCAATGCAACTGGAATGGTTTCGATCCAAGCGTTTTTGTGTTGCAAGTAAAAAGCATGTAGTGCTGCGTACAGGGCGTACGAATATACGCTCCCTCACGCACGTACATACATACGTACGAAAAATATGTACGTACGCTTACTCACGTACCGTTTAACCCTGCAGCTGGAGCGGAGCAGGGGGGGAGGCGGCACAGGCCCTCAGTGTGCGACTGGCTGGGGCTTGTATTGCATCTGGCCGAGTCGCGATACAAACGTTGACCACAACTGACACAGTGCATATGCAGGGCTCTGGCCTGGGCCGTCGACAGTTGTTACAATTGTTACAAGTACGCGCCCGGATGACCCCGGGGCGTGAGTTAAGGCCTAGACTACACGTCTAGGGGAGCTCTACTAGAGCCTGCAAGGCCACGCAGCGCGCCAGCCTACAAATCCGTCGACAGTGACTCTCTGTGTAAACAACCCCCTCAGCTTCACGTTTACCTAGAGCGCGGGCTCATCCGATTCCAATCAATTCCCAGAGTCGTGTATCCACGCGTGCATTGCTTTGCATCGCATCGCAACGCTGATCATGATCAGTCCCACGCCCACGGCACGGTGTACGCCATGGGCTTGCGGTACACCTGTGTAGAGAGGGCGTGCGTGTTTGTGTATATGTGTAGGAGTGTGTGTGTGTGTGCGTGTGAGTGTCTGCCACGCGCAGTGCAGCGTAAGCCACTGGCCCACGTCCCGTGGCCGTGTGTGTGTGGTGTGTGTGGGGGGGGGGAAGGCGTCGTCGAGGGGGAGCGTGTTCCAAGGCTCGCCAGTGACCGCACGCCGCCGAGGCTCGCAACAGGGTGGCGTTTTTTTTAATACAGTTTTTACATGTACGCGCCCGGAGGACCCCAGGCCGTGGGTTAAGGCCTAGACTAAAAGTCTAGGGGGGCTCTACTGGGAGAACCCGCAAGGCCACGCAGCGCGCCAGCCTACCATGCCGGGGCGTGGGGGAGGGGAAGGGGGGGCAACCTCTCTACCAACTCCCCTTCCGCCCCCGCCAGCAAACCCATTCAACCGCCATCGTACGGTGACTGACGCGTCAGCTCGGGCGCACAACGCCTGCGCAGCCCCGCTACCCCACCCACCCACCCACTTTTGGCGCGGGCGGCAGGTCTTCCCTTACCTCTTCAGCCTCCCCCCGCTGCCTCACACCCACCCATCCACCCACCCACCCACCCACTCACCCACCCACTTTTGGCGGGGCTGTGCAGCACTACCCTTGGGCAGCCAAGTCCCCCCTTCTTCCCCCAACCTCCTCCCAGCCTTAGCCAGCCTCAGCCAAACCCCGCCCACCTACCCACCCACCCACCTAAAAATTAAAGCGGGGACACACTACCCCCCTTCCCTCCCACCCCTGCCCCCACCCACTGCTTTCGCATGGGCGGCAGATCTTCCCTCAGCTCCTACAGCTTCCCCGCAGCTGCCACCCATCCACCCACCCACTTAGGACGGGGCCGCACTTCCCCTGGGCAGCCCCCCTCTTCTCCCACCCCCGCCCCCACTACCCACCATTTCTTGTGTGGGCGGCAGGTCTTCCTTGAGCTCCTGCAGCTTTCCCGCAGCTGCCACCCACCCACCAAAAACTTCAAGCGGGGACAGACTACACCTGGGGAACCCCCCTTCCCCCACACCTCCCACCCCCACCCACTACGTTCGCATGGGCGACAGATCTTCCCTCAGCTCCTGCAGCTTCCCCGCAGCCACCTATCCACCGACTCACTTTGGACGGGCCACACTAACCCTGGGCACCCCCCCCTCTTCTCCCACCCCCGCCCCCACTACCCACAATTTTTTGTGCGGGCGGCAGGTCTTCCTTGAGCTCCTGCAGCTTCCCCGCAGCTGCCATTGCCGACCGGTGGGCATCCAGCAGGGACAGCCCGTGAGTGTGGAGGGCATCGTCGAGCGTGTTCAAGCGGCTGCGTGTGCGCGTTTTTTTTGTGTGTGTGTGTGTTGTGTGTGTGAGAGTGTGTGTGTGTGTGTGTGTGTGTGTGGATGGCCTCGTCGAGGGTGTCTAGGCGGCTGCGTGTGCATGTGTGTGCATGTGTGTCAGTGTGTGTGCACCAGGCAGAGTGTGTGCATGTGTGTGCGTGCTTGTGGAGGGCCTTGTCGAGCTTGTTGAGGCGGCTGTGTGTGTGTGTGTGTAAGGCCACACTGAGCGCGTTCAGGCGGCGGCGTATGTATGTGTCCCGGCGGCTGCATGCATGTGTGTGTGTGTGTATGTGCGCCCTGCGGCTGCATGCATGCATGTATGTGTATGTGCGCCCTGCGTGCGTGTGCGAGCTCGTGTGTGTGTGTGTGTGTGTGTGTGTGTGTGGCATGAGCGAGTGCACCACTCACCCATCCAGCCACCCACCCAGCCACACCCACCCAACCCCACCCATGCGCACCGAATCTCGTCAACCACGCCAGCAGGGGTGCCTCGGATGCCGAGTCTTAGCACAGGCACAGGTAAGACCCTAAGCCCTAAACCCTAGGCCCCACATGCGCACTGGATGTCCTCGATCATGCGTGCGTCGTGCGTGGTCGATTTTGCAGTCCATCGGACGCCTGTGATGGCGCATTAAACCCGCTTGCGTGCACTCGATGTCGCGTCCAACCACTGACGCAGACAAGACCCCAAACCCTAGACCCTAGGCCCCACATGCGCATCTCTTCAATCATGCCATCGGGGATCCCTCGGCTCGGCATTGCGTTTACACAATGCACGCAAGGGCATCCATGCCCTTGCATGCATTGTGTAAACTCGATGCCGAGTCCCGACACAGTCAAACCCTGAACTCTAAACCCTAAGCCCCACATGTGCACCGAATCTCCTCGACCACACCAACAGGGATGCCCTTGCGCGCATCATGCGCAAACCCAATGCCGATTCCTAACATCGACACAGTTGAACCCTAAGCCCTAGATGCTAGGCCCCACATGCGCACCGTATCTCCTCGATCACACCGGCAGGGATGCCCTTGCGCGCTTCGTGTGTGAACTCGATGCCGCGACCGTCGTGCGGCATGAACAGGTGCGTGAAGCTGCCGCCGCGGCGCACCTGTGGGATGTTGCGCACAACGCATTCACCAGTGATCTCCTTTTCGGCTCTCCACAGCCATTTGGCTGTATTCTGGCTGTACTTTGACCTTGAACACAGCTCAACCCATACAGCGGTTTGTTAGTCTGACAAGCCCGCCAGATAGAGCTCGTCTAGACCTTTCAAGGGACCTATGTATGAGGACAGACGCTGAACGGGAGGTCAACTGTCAATGCGGTCAAAGCAAAATCCGGCTGTGGAAGAATTAATTGAAAATCCTGAAAAGCAAATCACTGGCGTTCACACACAAATACGTGTTCACACAGACAGGTGCGTGTTGTGCATCCTCACAAAGCGTGTCCTGTGCATCCACACATATCGTCCACGCGCTCAGTGATGCCCATGCATGTGTATTACATGTATAGAGTGGGTGTCTCCTACTACCAGTAGCCAGCCATCCCAGTCAACTGCTCGGGCTCTATGCGCTGCACGGGCCTTATACGCCTTAAGAGGAGGCCCTGACTGTTAAAACATCCATCCATGGTGCCTTGGAACTGCCACCGCGGCTGCACACCTTGGGTGTCCCTCAGCTCCCGCAGCTTCCCCGCAGGCACCATGCACCATGCACCATGCGTGTGAGTGACCGGTGGCCTTTAGGGCGCGGTCGTGATCGGAGACGCTCGCCTCACTGCAGGAGACCCTTGCGGTCACCATTCCGGTGTTCCTTAAGTACGTCTGTGTGCGCTAGGCTGCCTCTTGTGGGTGCGCGCGCGTGCGTAGGTGAGTGCGCGTGGGTGAGTGGAGTGCGCACGAGGCATGTGTGTGCGTGCGCACCCTAGACTGTGTGCGTGTTTGCGAGGAGGTGCGCGTGCTCGTGTGCATGCGTGCGTGCTTGTAGGTGTGTGCGTGCATGCGTGCGTGCATGCGCAGCAGCGGTCTCGTACCCACGCACATGGTTTAGCCTGTTGGCATCTCTCGCGCACTCTTGGTACGTGTGCGCCAGGGCGGTGGTGGTGGCGTGCTGGTGGTGGTGCATGCGTGCATGCATGCGCACCAGTCGAGTAGACTAAGTACTTAGATGTACAGTACCCGCGCACCTGGTTCAGCCTGTCGGCCTGTCTCGCACACTCTTGGTACGTGCTCGCCAGGGCGGTGGTGGCGGCGTGGTGGTGGTGGTGCATGCGTGTGTGCATGGGCATCAGCCCAGTAGACCAAAGTACTGTGCTTACTCAGCCCAGTAGACCCGCGCACCTGGTTGAGCCTGTTTGCCTCTCTCGCACACTTCTGGTATGCGTGTGACAGCGTAGCTCCTCCGAGGTCCCCTCCGCCTGCCATGCTGCTGCTCGCTTGGGCCTCAGTCTTGCCCATGGCCTGTGCGTGTGTCCGTGCATGGGCGGGTGGGTGGGGTGCCGTGTGGAGGGGTACGTGGTCGAGTTTACAGTCCATCAGACGTATTTGATGGCGCATACGAAGGGGTGTGCATGTGCATACCGTCTTACCCGACCAGTTAGCCAGCCAGCCAGCCAGCCGGCCAGCCACTAGGCAGCCAGCCAGCCAGCCAGCCAGGCACCAGCCAGCCATCCATCCTCGTTGCAGCTGCGCCACGCAGCCAGCCACCCCAGTTGCTCGGCCAGCCACTAGCCAGCCACTAGCCAGCCAGCCACTAGTCAGCCAGCCACTAGTCAGCCAGCTAACAGCCATCCATCCCCGCTGCAGCTGCGCCACGCAGCCAGCCACCCCAGTTGGGTGCTCGGGCACTATGTGCCAGCCAGCCGCCAGCCAGCCACTAGCCAGCCAGCCACCAGCCAGCCATCCATCCACGTTGCAAATGCGCCGCGCAGCCAGCCATCCCAGTTGCTCGCCAGCCACTAGCCAGCCACTAGCCAGCCACTAGCCAGCCAGCCACCAGCCAGCCAGCCACCAGCCAGCCAGGCAGTCATCCGCGTTGCAGCTGCGCCACGCAGCCAGCCACCCCAGTTGGGTGCTCAAGCACTACGTGCGGCGCACCATCTGACAGGTCACAGGTGTCCCTGACTGTCCTACCACAGATATGATGTCCCAGGCGGTCACATCCAGCATCAGCATCGTCATGGGTGCAACCATGCACCTAAAACCCTGTACCCTGAACCCTTAAACCCTAAACCCTCAACCCTAAAACCCTGAACCCTAAACCCTAAACCCTAAGCCCTAAACCTTTTTGTTTGCACCACTCCACCCTTGTGCGCATGCGCCTCGAAGATGACGGCAAAGTTGGCAATGCATCTTCTAGTCCTAGTACCATCGCTCAGACACAAGTCCAGTTCTGGCTCTAACAATCACGTGTGAGGGGCGGTCACTACCCCTGGTGTGTGTTGTGCATGCGTATGGGTGCGCCCGTGCACTAGCTAGGGGAACGCATGCATGACTCCACCCCTTGGACGAACCTTGCGAATGGCGGCCATGTTGATGGCGGTGTCATGCAAACGGAAGCCCATAGACGCCTGTGTGTGTGAGTGTGTAGGTGTGAGTGCATATGCGTGTGTGTGTGTGTGTTTGTGTGCCTGTGAGCGTGTGTGTGTGTCAATGCGAGCGTGTGTGTGTGTGTGTGTGTGTGTGTGCGCGTGGATATGTGTGTGTGCGTGTGTGTGAGCGTGTGTTTGTGTGTGTGTGTGTGTGTGTGTCACCATGCATGATAGCGGGGTCGTGCAAACGGAAGCCCATAGACGCCTGCGTGTTTGTGTTTGTGTGAGTGTGTGTGTGTGCCTGTGTGTGTGTGTGTGTATGCCTGTGAGTGTGTGTGTGTGTGTGTGTCACCATGCATGGAAGCGGGGTCGTGCAGACGGAAGCTCATAAACACCTGCGTGTGTGTGTGCGCCTGTGAGCGCGTGTGTGTGTGTGTGTGTGTCACCATGCATGGCAGCGGGCTCATGCCGGTGGAAGCTCATAGATGCCTGCGTGTGCGTGTGCGTGTGCGTGTGTGTGTGTGCACACACGTACACGTACACACACACACACACGCCCTCACCCCTGCTGCCGCAATGCTCTCAGCCAGCCTCCCCGTCGACCCAACGTGCAAAAACTTTGACACGCGTGCTGTGGCTGCATCCAGCATGTGCTCGCGTGTGAGGGCATCCGACTCGATGCATGCGCGCAGCTCACGTGCGTCACGCCAGTGGGAGTAGTTGGTGATGCCTAGGACCTGTGTGCGTGTGTGTGTGTGTGTGGCGTGAGCATCGCGCCAGTGGGAGGAGTTGGTGATTCATATAAACTGAGTGTGCGCGTGTGTGCGTGTGTGTGTGGGTGGGTGGGGGGGGGTCCTGTTGTTAATCAAAGGGCCATGCACACGCACACGCAACACATACACACTCCCACACACAGATGCACATCCATGCACCTGGTACGCCTGACTGTTGGTGCAACAGCAACTACCTTCAAACACACACATACACACACACACACACACAAACACACGTGCACACACACACACACCTGGTATGTATGCCCGTTGTGCACCAGCTCTGTTGCGATTGGGTGCACCAGCAGCTGCCCCCAAACACACACACACACACAGACACACACACACACACCTGGTATGCCTGCCCGTTGTGCACCAGCTCCGTGGCGATCGGATGCTTCACAAACTCGGCAAGGCTCATCACAAGGGGGTTGTCGTATGGCTGCGTGTGTGCGTGTGTGTGCGAGTGTGTGTGTGTACGTGTGCAAGTGTATGTGTGTGTGTGCACGTGTGCGTTGGCGTGTGTGTGCACGTGTGTGTGTGTGTGTGTGTGTGTGTTGTGTGTGTGTTTGTGCATGTGTGTGTGTGTGTGTGGCAATTTCGGCAGGAGGGTCCTTAACAAACTTGGCAGGCTCATCACGAGGGGGTTGTCGTATGGCTGCGTGTGGTTCAGGGTTGAGGTGTGTGTAGGTGGGGGGTGGGGTGGGGGTGGGGGGGGTGGGGGGGTTCAGATGGGCAGGGGGCGGTGGGGGGGGGAGGGTGAGGGCGTGTGTGTGTGTGTGCATGTGTGTGCACATCGAGCGGCGGCAGTCACCTCTCCTCGTCCTCTGGCGCCACTCTTACTTTCCAGCCACGCACACGGCCCATCTCGTCCTCTCCTCGTCCTCTGGCGCCGCTCTTGTCAGCCAGACACGCACACGCACGTGCCCTCCCCCCTCCCTCCTCTCTACACACACACACACACATCCACACTGAGCGGCAGCAATTGCCTCTCTAAGCCCTCTGGCGCCAGCTGGCTAACCACCACGCCACACACACATACGCCGTCCCATACACACATCCACGCCTATGCCCACCCTCCACCCACATCGAGCGGCGGCAGTCGCCTCTCCTCATCCTCTGGCGCCGCTCTTGTCCCCCCCCTCCCTCCTCTGTACACACCCACACCCACACCCACACCCACACCCACACCCACATTGAGCATCGGCAGTAGCCTGCCCACGCCTGTGTCTCACCCCCTGCCCCTCTCCCCCACACACCCGCCCCCCACCCCACCCACATCGAGCGGAGGCAGTAGCATCTCCTCATCCTCTGGCGCCAGCTTCTTCCGACTCGTGCCAGTCACCTTGCGACAGTGAGTGTTGGGGTAGGGTGTGTGTGTGAGTGTGCACGGTTGGAGGAGTGGTCAGGTGTGTGTGTGTGTGTGGTGAGTATGTGTGCGTGTGCGTGTGTGTGTGGTGGGTGGATGGGGCACAGTTGGAGGGAGGTGTTTGGTGGTCGCCAGCTTCCGACTCATGCCAGTCACCTTGCGTCAGTGTGGTGAGGTGTGTGATGGTGGTGTGGTGGTGTGTGTGTGTGGGGCGTGTGCGGTGTGTGTGGGGCGGGTGTGTGGTGTGTGTGGGGGCGGGTGGGGGATCGGGTGGGGTGCATGCTTTGAGGGGTGAGATAATCGGTTGGCGTGGGTGGGTCCCAGCTTCTTCCGGCTCTTGCCAGCCACCTTTGCGTCAGTGGGAGGGGGTGGGTGGGGTCGGGTGGGTGGGGGAGTGAGTGCAAAGGTGCACGTTTGGAGGAGTGGTCTGGGGGGGGAGGGGGGATTTGAGGGGGCGGGGGGCGGGGGCACAGTTGGAGAGAGTCGTAGGTGCTTGGTGGGTGCAAGCATCTTCCTTCACTTGCCAGTCATCTTGCGTCAGTGTGTGTGTGCGTGTGGTGGTGTGGTGGTGGTGGTGTGTGGGGGCATCTACATCCTCGACTCACCATGTAAAAGTACGCTTTGTCGTCCCTGTCGAGCACCTGCTGGACCTAGGCTCAGAAGTCTCGGGTGTCTTGACCCCCCCCCCCCCTCTTTAATCCACAGCAAGTGTGAACAGTGTGACGAGTGTGAACGCCATACCATGTTGTACACTTCATCGTCCTTGCCAGGCACTGCCTCAGTGATTTCCTTTTCGGCTCTACACAACCATTTGGCTGTATTCCGTCTGTAATTTGACCTTGAACACAGCTCGACCCATTCAGTGGATTAGTAGTCTGGCGAACCCGCCAGACTGAGCTCGTCAACAGCTTTCAAATGACCAATGCATGAGGACAAATGGTCAACGGAAGGTCAACGGTCAACGCGGTCAAAGCAAATTCCGGCTGTGGCACAATTAATTAATGATCATGAAAAGGACATCACTGGCACTGCCTGGATGTGGACCCAGGAGCTTCTGATGGCGGGACCCCCGCCCCACTCCGCTCCTGCATGTGCACCCAGGAGCCTCGGGTGTGTGGACCCCCCCCCCCCATCCACAGAAAGTGTGACTAGTGTGACCTCACCATGTTAAAGTACACTTTGTCAGCCTTGTCAGGCACCGCCTGGATGTGCACCCAGGATCCGCGCGGGTCGGGCGCTTGCGCGCGCAGGCGGGCTACCTGCGTGAGTGTGTGTGTGTGTGTGTGTGTATTTGTGTGTGTGCGTGTTGCATGCGCAGCCTCAGGTAGAGGGCTACCTGTGCGTGTGTGTGTGTACATGTGTGTGTTGCGTGTTGTGTGTGTGTGCATGTGCATGTGTTGTGCACGCAGACGTTCGACCTGTGCATGTGTGTGTTGCATATATGTGTGTTGCATGTGTGTGTGCATGTTGCGTGCGTGTGTGTGCATGTTGAGTGCATGTGTGTGCATGTTGTGTGCATGTGCGTGCGTGTTGCATGCGTGTGTACGCGGGCCACCTATGCATGTGTGTGCGTGTTGCGTGTGCATGCGAGCGATCTGTGTGCGGGGCAGAATGCGCCCATCGCCCACCGCCCATCGCCATACCCATCGCCCCGCCTCACCCGCACCCTCATGTCGTCCCAAAACAAAAGCACTAGGTGGCTCGCAGGCCACACATCCTCAGTCACAACACACCACTTGCCAAACACACACCATGATGCACACGCAGCCCCTGCTCTCCCTCTCCCCCGTCCCCCCAAAGAACGGCGCCAGGTGGCTCACGGCGACACGCTATCAGCATCAGCATCAGCCGCTACTTGCTCCTCCCAGACATACACAAGACGATGCATGCATGCACTCCTTTCCTTCTCCCTCTCCTCCCCACCCTCTCCCGCTGTCTTCTCCGCTGTGGCCCCTTGACCCTCCCCCTCTACCCCCCCCCCCCCCTACCCTCCCCCTCTCCCACTTCCCTCTACCTCCCCCTCCCTCCATTCTCCCACTCTCCCCCCGCCGCCCCTCACCCTCTCCTTCATGTCGTGCCCAAAGAATGGCACTAGGTGGCTCCACGGCCACACATCCTCAGTCACAACGCGACGCTTGACACCCGGCCCTTGGGGATCCGATGCTGCTGCAGGCTTGAAGTCACGCTGCGCCCAGCGTGCGGCCACCTGTGTGTGTGTGTGTGTGTGCATGTGT
>VFSX01000447.1:105000-110000 GCA_016618255.1 Chlamydomonas sp. UWO 241 | reverse complement strand
ATAGTGGCTCCATCCGTGCCCTCTCGAGTGTTACCCTGCCGTATGCTGCTCGCGCACTTCAGTGGCGCCGGCTCGCCTTAATGGCTCCATGATTGCCCTCTCGGGTGCTACCAGTTCACTCCTGGGTGCAATCTGTGCATTCCTGGGTGCAATCTAGGTGCACTCCTGGGTGCACTCTTGGGTGTACTCCTGGGTGCAATCTGGGTGCACTCCTGGGTGCACTCCTGGTGCCAGGCCCGCTGCCTGCACCAACTAAACCCTGAAAATGAGTGCTACCCCCCCCCTGAATGTGCCGCCCCCGCTGCCTGCCCCCGCCTCACCTCCTTCCGCTCCCTCCCACCAACATGGCTACGTACGCTGCCTGCCCCCCCCCCCCCCCAAATGTGCCTAGCCCCGCGCTGCTCCCCGCCTCAAACTCCTCCCGCTCCTCCCACCAACAATGGCTACCAAGCTGGCCTACCCTCCCGCTGCAAGTGCCTAGCCCCGCTGCCTGCCCCCCCCCCAAATGAGCCGCCCCCCCCCCCCCGCACCACTCCCCACTTCGCCGCTCCACTGGCCTTGCTTTTGCTGCCTCCCCCTCCCCCCCCCCGCCTGCCTGCACCCGCCCCCCGTGCCCCCCCTTGTTATACCTGTTACCACAAAACCCTGCTCGAGCGACTGCCCCCCCCCCGCTGCCCGCCCTCGCTCCCTGCCACCAGCCAGGCTGCGCACGTGCCCCTCGTCACTTAGGCGTGCACCCTCACCCTGCGGTGGGCAGATTCAGCAGTGGGCAGATTCAGCAGTGAGCAGTGGGGAGCGCCGAGAAGCTGCAGACGGCACAGCCGCACACACGTGGCCTGGCCACTGCGTGTGTGTGCGTGTTCCGTGTGTGTGCGTGCGCGGGCGCGGCCTACTTGAGGAAGCAGTCGTGGAAGGTGCGGCCGGCCGTGCGTGGGATGTGTAGGAAGTAGAGCAGCTGACGCGGGCGCCCCCCATGCGCCTCACGCGGGTCGGTGTACGGCACAGGCTGAACGTGGTGCCGCCCAAAATATGTTGAGCTGAGGGATGCGCAGGCGGGCGGCCCCGGTTTCAGACAGTGCCCACTCCAGACCAGCAGCAGCAGCAGCAGCAGCAGGTGCATGGGTGCCAGCACATGTGCTGGCACACGCATGGGGGGCCGTTGCCCATGCATGGCATGCCCATGCATGGCGCCCGTGCAGCCTGCCGCAGCTGCAGATGTGATCCCTCTGAACCTCCTGGTATGCGCGGCTTGGCCAGAATTGCATCGTGCGTAAATGGGCTGTGGTGTTGACTGAGGGTTTTGTGGGGGTTTGGGTTGCGAAAAGCAACATCTGTCGCTTCTGGACATCTTGGATTACTACTATCCAGCGCTTTTACATGACCGTTTCAGACCCCGCATAGATCGCATTCGAGTGCTGTAGATTCAGCCGCCTGTCTGGCTGCCGGCACACGCCGACAAAGTGGAACACGGAGGAGGCCGCGGGACCTTCCTTTACACATCGTCCGTATACAGGAAGAAAGAGAAACACGGAGAGGAGGTTTGGCGTTTGACGACCAACTGGGGGCAGCGTCATCGGGGGAGTACCGACGTGGACACATGGGCCCTCTGCTCTGGGCCTGCCTGCCACTCGGCAGGCGCAATGAGAGCAAGGAGCAGCATGGGGCGCTCTGCACGACGCCTCCAGCTGATGCGTCGAAGCAGGTTGGCACGCGGGTCGGTAGTGGGCGCGTATCTAGATGTTGGCAAGAAGACATGCATGCATGCGCTGCGTATCGCTCGTATTGCGTTTCAAGCACGCGCGCAGCACTGTGACAAGCAGCGGCGTACGAGCACAACTACGAACCTGGGCAAATTCGGCATGTGGCACCCATTGTTGCAAGCACACGAAGGGGCACACAAGTCTGACACACACACACACACACACACCGCCATGGCCCCATGCATCCCCACCATGCCTGCAGGGTCGTCCCCGAACGAGCGCTCCGCGTCTGCACTCGAGCCCGCCCCGCGTTGCGCCCGTCTCTCATGCCGGCAGCAACAGCAGCAGCCGCATCGTGTGCCGCATCGTCATGCCCGCATCGTCATACCCGAGTGGGCCGTCCCACCCACCGCCTGGCTGCTTCCTGCGCGTCGACGCGGCGGCAGGCGGCCCGCTGTGCTGGATCCAGCCGGTGTGCGCGGGCGCGGCGGAGCGCGCGGAGCTCGGATGCTGCGGTGACGGAAAATCAAGTGCGTGCGGCAGCCTAGACTTGATCTCGCTCGCGCTGCGCGATCTGTGTGGAGGCGGGGATGGCTCTGTGCACTCTTCCTCTGCAGCTGCACACTCCTCTGCAGCCTCTGACAGCGTGGTGGTGATCACTGCCAGCTCCAACGGCGGCGTGGAGCAGGGGGGGTGCGGCGCCATGCACGCGCACGGCCTTGCCGACTGCCTCGCCGATGTCGCTGCGTGGGCATTGAGTGCACACAGTGGCGAGGGAGAGGCAGCAGGGGTGCTGCCTGCTGGCGCTGTTCCACCGGTCCGCACGTGGGTGGTGCCCTCCAGCGGTGCTGCTGTCGCTGCTGGCGGCAGCGGTCTGCTAGGATTCAGCAGCGGCCCTGCCGTGCTCCCACCTGGATCATCGATCGTCGTGGCTGTGGTGTACATGGCCATGGCGGGCGAGGGGGGAAACGGCAGCGCCACAGGAGAGGGGGCGGATGACGGCCTGCGCCCGGCGCTGCTGCTGACCGTGGCCGGAGCACACGACATGGCGACAGCAGCAGCACGCCCCCAACGCAGCAGCACTCCGCAACCAGCAGCGACGGTGTCATCAGCCACAGGGGGGCAGGTGGCATGCGTGAACAGTGCGTCCGCTTGGGTGGCATGTGATGGTGATGGCGGTGACGGTGCCAAGGCCAGGCCCGCCTCTACTGCGACAACCACAGGCAGCGCAGACAGCGACCGCCTGGCGGTGATGATGCAGGTGCGTGGCAACGCTGTGACACGGCACACGCGTGCGTCTGCCCCCCCCCCCCTCCCTCGCTCCCTCTTCCCAACACAGCGACGCACGCGCACACACATGCTCCCTCCCCCTCATCCCCCTTCCCTCCCCGCCCACCCACTCCACCCACTCTCCACCCCCTGCGCAGGATCTGTGCTGCATCACAACGCTGCTGGAGCTGCAGCCCTCCACCAGCAGCCACGGTGGCCAAGGCAGCACCAGCACCAGTGCCTTGTCCTTCTCCGGGACAGTCCTCACACAGAATGACGCATCGGTGCGGCACTGGGGAGACTGGCACGGGCACGACGAGTCACCGCTCGTGCGCAGGCTGTTTGGCGCGTGCAGCGACAGCGGCAGCGGCAGCGGCGCGGCTGCACTGGTTGACCTGTATGATCACCTGGCGGCGTGCATGGCGTCCTCTTTGGAGGCAGGGGGGGCGGTGGGGGTGGAGAAGCAGGGGGGCAGAGGGGAGCACACACGTGCAGCAGTTGTGCCGTGGCGCAGGGTGCTCAAGGTGCCGAGCGCGCACGCGTGCGCAGGGCTGGCACTGGGCACGGCGTCCATTGGTGCTGCGAGCACGGGCGCAGCTTCTGTGCCCGACACGCACGAGTGTGAATCACCCGCAAGCAGCAACGCGCCCCCCCTGATCCCCAACCCCTTCAGCCAGCTGGGTGAGCAGTGCAGCAGTGGGGGTGGCGACGCTGCGACGTTGCGTGTGCTGCACACACTGGAGCGGCACGGCGCTCACACGTCCTCCCTCAGTCCCTACCTCGCGTCCACACCGGAAGCGGAAGTGTCCTCGCCCTGTATGGAAGAGCAGCTGGAGCTCAAGCTGTTTGCGCTGCAGTCGCGCCTACAGGCCGCGGTGCTGGCAGACGCAACGCAGCAGCACTGCGGCCCGCCGTCGCACCTGTCGCACCTGGTGGCGAGCCCTAGCAGCGTGTCGAGCCCCATCCCTGCCCTTGCCAACAGGGCATCGTGTTCACCGCGTTCCACACATGCAACTCGCCGTTCATCTATCGATGGCTGGGTCAAAGGGGGCACGCTCAGCTCACACGCGTACCTCGCGACTGCGCCAAACAACCGCGTGCTCTCAATGCTGTCGTGCCTCGACTCCTCGAGTCCACCGCCCGTGCCCACCCGACTCAACAACTCTCACGACTCTCCAGTGTCGGCCAAGCTGATCAAGTAAGGGCTCCACAGACATGCGCGTGCCGGTCCAATTATGTCCCTGACCAACGCTGTGCACAGTGCACAGGCTTCCTGGTCACGCCGCATGATTGCGTGAGGGCGATCGCATCATTGCGTGAGGGCGATCGGGCACTGCATCATCACGCGCATGTGTTGCTGCCGGGCACTGACTAGCAGACGGCAGACGTGCACACGCACGAGCACGCACACACGCACGCACACATGCATGCACACATGCACAAGCACACAGTGCCACTCACCCTCCCTCCCTCCCTCCCTCCCTCTGCCCCCCACCACCACAGGGCGTCAGGGCAAGGCAGCCTCAGCCTCAGCGGACAAGGCCCCCCATTGCGCACCGCGGCAAGCTACATGCGAGACACCAGCGGCGACATCACAGGCCCCCCAACGCGCACCGCGAGCAGCTACCTGCGTGAAAACAGCGTCGAGATCGAAAGCTTGGGTGCGATGTCCTTGCCGCTCGGTGCGGACCACAGGCACGCCGCGGCAGCGGCTGCATTTGGGCGCGGCAACAGCAGCAACGTGGGCGCTTCCTCCACCGTCACCAGCGACAGGTGCACCATTGACGTGGGTGCGCCCATCAGCAGCGCCGCCCACCAGGGGGAGGGGGAGGGTGGCAGAGGCGTGCCGACAGACAGCAGCTCTGGCGGCCAGCTGCTGCTCGCCATGCAAGGCTCGTGCGACTTCATTACAATGTCGGGTGCCGGCCGCGAGTCCTCCGAGTCAAACAGGACTTTGTCGCAGCCAAACGTGGTCCATCCCACGGCGGCTGGGGAGTGCCATGCTGCTGCTGTAGGGCGCAGCGCGCGCGG
>VFSX01000447.1:5000-102500 GCA_016618255.1 Chlamydomonas sp. UWO 241 | reverse complement strand
GCATGCACACCGGCGCATGCGTGTCTGGTCTCATCGGCACGCGCCAGCCCAAGTTTGCACTCTTTGGGGACACGAGTGAGTGGCACACTGTGTGTGTCAGCATGTATGCAGGACACACACACACACACACGCACACACACACACACTTACACACACACACACTTGCTGCGGCCTGAAGAGACTGCGGCCCCTCCCCCCCCCCCTGGCGTCATTATCCGCATGGCTGACCCTCCATGCACGCCATGCACCGCCCGCAGTGAACACAAGCAGCCGCATGGAGAGCACGTCGTTGCCAGGGTGTATCCAGGTGGGCGCGTGCATGTGGGGGCGTGCATGCGTGCGTGCGTCCACACGCCTACGCTGGGTGTGCTAGGGGGCGGAGGAGATCGGGGGGGGGGGGGACTAAACCAGAGTTCAGCGAGGCCATGTGCACAAGGATGGCCCTACCCTTGACTGGCGTCTGACCACAAGCCACACCCACGCCCACGCTGGCTGCCCCCACACACACAACCCCCCACAACCCCTCCACACACACACACACGGCCCACAGGTCAGCGAGGCCACGTTCGCGCTGCTGGCTCCTCCCGACGCGCAACTGTTCACTGCAACAAACGGCATCGAGGTCAAGGGCAAGGTGCGTGGCACAGATGGGTAGGGTAGGGTAGGGGGAGCCTGGGGGCTGGGTTGCTGGGGTGTTGTTTTGGGGGGGAGGGGGGGGCACAACTTGGTGGGATGGAGCCCCATCTTTCCTCCCCTCCCCGCCCCGCCCCGCCCCACTCCGCCCCGCCCCGCTCCGCCCGTCCCCTTTTCTTCACATGTGCGCATTTGTTCCCCCCCGCACACACAACAGCCCAGCGCACACCTGCCCCCCCCCCCCCCATGTTCAGGGCCTCATGGACACTTACCTGTACGCGCCGTGTGAGGCCGACATGGACGGCATGGAGCGAATGCTGGTGGCAGCAGAGCAGGCGCTGATGGCAGGGAAGCAGCAGGTGGGTGAGGGAGTGGGCGTGAGTGTGTGTGTGGTGTGTGTGTGTGTGTGTGTGTGCTGGTTTTGGTGGACAGGCCCCCCCCCCCACCCTGAGGCCTCCTCAAGGCTGCACCGCCGCGCGTGGCTCGCAGACTGTCTCGCCCAGCCACCCGGCCACCCACCCGCCCCCACTCACCAACCCACCCACCGCCCACCCCCACCTACCCACGTGCCCACCCTGCCTGCTCACCCACCCACCCCCCGCTGTACTCGCAAAACAGGTGGAGAGGCCCGCGCACCCCGAGACCTCTCTCCCCACGGCAAACGTGGCAGTGGCGGGTGGGCGTGGTGTCGCGTTGACGGCAGACATGTTGCGCCTGGCCACCAGCCACGGGCACCAGGTGATCGCGTCAAGGAACACGCTCTCTGCGGACTGCAGCAGCAATGCGGCAGCACCGGCAGCAGCAGCAGTGCCGGCGGCAGCGTGGGCAGCTGCGTCGGCGGCATTGGCAGCAGCAGCAGCTGCGTCAGCCGCGTCAGCATCAGCGTCAGACGGCGGATGTTAGCTTTGCGCCATTGGCTGAAAAGCAGCAGCAACGTCAGCAGCAGCAACGTCAGCAGCAGCAACGCCAGCAGCAGCATCAGCCGCAGCAGCAGCAGCAGCAGCGTCAGCGCCACTTGCGTCGCCATGAACTGGCGGCGCCGGCAGCAGCACTGACGGCTGCGTTGTCGCCACCCCGCGATCCCTGCCGCAGGCGCAGTCAGCAGCACCCACCTGGTGTTGGTGTTGCAGGCGCGCCTGGGAGGGGGGGCAGGGCGGGCTGCAGCGGCATGGGCGCCCTCCACTCCGCCGCCGTCTGAAGCCCACGCTGAGGCTCTCACTTCTGAAGCCCATTTGAAGAGTCAGTAGTCACAGGACACACTCCAATGCCCACACTGAAATTATTTGCAAGCATTGTTTCTGCGCTCATCTCTTTGAGTGAACCCAAGCTGGAGACTCTTGGCGTAATGAACTCTCTTTCAAATTCATCTGCAGCGACTTGTTTCCAGGGTCTCAGACGTGTTTGTTCAGGAGCCTTGTCTCCGAGGCAATTTTTGTGTTCCCAAATTTCACTTCTTATACTATGTAGGACCTGCACATGAGGATGCAACTCCATGCCACCACATGGCACCTAGGAGGGTCGAATTTCCTACCCCTCCCAGGCCAGGCCTCGGGCCAGGCTCCTGCCCGCTCCGTTTGAGTGCAGGTGCAGGGCAAGCTGTGACTCAGCTACTGATCGCAGCCCCCAGATCAAGAACGCAACCAGAGCAAGACGGAGTGTCGTTGGTGGACATATCACCCAATGATGGCGCTTGTGGTGGGAGAGCTGCGACTTGCAGCCCCCCCCGAGAAGAACACAAAATGAACAAGGAACAAGAAAATGCAGACGCGTACGCGCGCAAAGAGAAGAGTTGTGTTGGTGGGGGCTTGTCGCATGTCTCCCCGATGAATCGGGGTGTCGCTATTATCGCCCCGCGCCCGCGAACAGCAAGCCCCCCAGGAGCACAGGATGCCTAAACCCTGTGTTATCTCGAGAGTGTGCAGATAACCACACATCCATGATTATTTTAGTGTGTCCCTGTGAATGAACCACCTGTGAAACCAAGTTGCCACAGTGCATACAAGCCCTCCCCTCCCGGGGAGAGAGTGCATGAGCACGCCTATCTTTTGAAGTTTGCCATTGGATCCCGGCCTGCATGGCGCCCACCGCCACCCGGGCCTGGAAATCACTCACCTTTCACACACTTTTGTTAACTGGCATGAAGAGAGACTTTGCTGGGGGGCTGTGTGCGCAAGCCTTCTTGGCTACTGGCTTTTGGGGGCCTTTTTCTCGGGTTTAGAGGCGTGTGTAACGCTTTCGACATGGACGAGCATGAATGAAGTGCAGCCTGCCGCAGCTGCAGACGTGCTTTGCCCCCGGGCCCTCCTGATGTGTGCGCCTGTGGTCTAGATTGGATCGCAGAATGTATTTATAGGGCTGGTGTTGCCTGGGGAGATCTGGAGGGGTTTGGCAAGGGTTTGGATGTTGCACAGCGAAATCTTGGATTACGACTACCACAATCCACCCGAGCGCTTTTACATTGGTGTGTGGCCCTCGCAGGCCCCTCGAACCACTGTGGGCTGTAGTTAGGAGGCGCTGCCTGGCTGCCATCTGTAGCACGTAATCGGGGGGACGCCATGGGCCCTAGGCTGCTCTGGGCGTGCCTGCCCCTGGGCAGGCGCAACGAGAGCAAGGAGCAGCATGGGAGACGCACGAAGCCTGATGCGTCGAAACAGGTTAGCACGCGGGTCAGTGAGCGCGTATCGACGTAGGATAGGGTGGCCTGAATGCTGCTTCTCGCTTCTCGCTTAACGCTGTACCCTCCGTCGCAAGCACACAGCACAGTGACAAGTAGCGGCGTACGAGCATAAACATGAATTTGGGCACCTGTGCGCTGTTGCAAGCACACGATGGGGCACACAAGACATGCACACGCACACATGCACACACACACACACACACACACATACACACACGCACACACACACACACACACACACACACACGCGCGCGCGCGTGCACGCGCACGCACACGCCATGCATCCCATGCACCCCATGGCTGCAGGGTCGTCCCCAAACGATCGCTCCGCGACTGCACTCGAGCCCGCCCCACGGCGGGTCCGTCTCTCATGCCGGCAGCAGCAGCCGCAGCAGCAGCCGCATCGTGTGCCGCATCGCCATGCCCGGTCGCGCTTGTGCGAGTGGGCCGTCCCACCCACCGCCTGGCTGCTTCCTGCGCGTCGACGCGGCGGCAGGCGGCCCGCTGTGCTGGATCCAGCCGGTGCGCGCGGGCACGGCGGCGCGCGCGGCGCTCGGAGGCTGCGGTGACGCCAAATCAGGTGTGCGCGGCAGCCTGGACTCGATCTCGCTCGCGCTGCGCGATTTGTGTGGAGGCGGGGGTGGCGGCCCTGCATCTGCTGACACCGTGGTGGTGACCACTGCCAGCTCCAACAGCGGCGTGAAGCAGAGGGGGCGCGGCGCCATGCACGCGCACGGCCTTGCCGACTGCCTCGCCGATGTTGCTGCATGGGCGTTGAGTGCGCCCGGTGGCGACGGTGGGGAGGGAGAGGGAGCGGGGGTGCTGCCTGCTGGCGCTGTTCCACCGGTCCGCGCGTGGGTGGTCCCCACCAGCAGCGCTGCTGGCGGCAGCGGTCTGCTGGGATTCAGCAGCGGCCCTGCCGTGCTCCCACCTGGGTCATCGATCGTCGTGGCTGTGGTGTACATGGCCATGGCGGGCGAGGGGGGAGACTGCAGCGCCACAGGAGAGGGGGCGGAGGGGGAGGATGATTGCCTGCGCCCGGCGCTGCTGCTGACCGTGACCAGTGCACACGACATGGCGACAGCAGCAGCACGCCCCCAACGCAGCATCACTCCGCAACCAGCAGCGATGGTGTCATCGGCCACAGGGGGGCAGCTGGCATGCATGGCCAGTGCGTCCGCTGGGGTGGCATGTGATGGTGATGGTGGTGGCGGGGCCAAGGCCAAGATTGCAGCCGCCACTACCACAGGCAGTGAACAGGACAGCGACCGCCTGGCGGTGATGATGCAGGTGGGCAGCAATGCTATGGCATGGCACACGCTTGCGCTTGTGCCCCCTCCCTCCCTCCCTCCCTCCCTCCGCACCCAGCACAGCGATGCATGCGCACGCGCGTGCTCCCTCCCCCTCCCCCTTCCATCCCCGGCCACCCACTCTCCCCCCCCCTGCGCAGGATTTGTGCTGCATCACAACGCTGCTGGAGCTGCAGCCCTCGGGCAGCACTGCTTCCACCAACATTAGTGGCCAAGGCATCACCAGTGCCTTGTCCCTCTCCGGGACAGTCCTCACACAGAATGACGCATCGGTGCGGCACTGGGGAGACTGGCATGGGCACGACGCATCACCGCTCGTGGCCAGGCTGTTTGGCGCATGCGGCGACAGCGGCGGCGGCAGCGGCAGCGGCGCGGCTGCACTGGTTGACCTGTGTGATCACCTGGCGGCGTGCATGGCGTCCTCTTTGGAGGCAGGGGGGGCGGTGGGGGTGGAGAAGCAGGGGAGCAGAGGGGAGCACACACGTGCAGCAGTTGTGCCGTGGCGCAGGGTGCTCAAGGTGCCGAGCGCGCGTGCGTGCGCAGAGCTGGCACTGGGCGCGGCATCTATTGGTGCTGCGAGCATTGGCACAGCTTCTGTGCCCAACACGTGCGAGTATGAATCACCAGCGAGCGGCAACGCGCCCCCCTTGATGCCCACGCTGCGTGTGTTGCACACACTGGAGCGGCACGGCGCTCACACGTCCTCCCTCAGTCCTTTCCTCGCGTCCACGCCGGAAGCGGAAGTGTCCTCACCCTGCATGGAAGAGCAGCTGGAGCTCAAGCTGTTTGCGCTGCAGTCGCGCCTCCAGGCTGCAGTGCAGCAGCAGCAGCAACAGCGCGGCCCGCGATCGCAGCTGGTGGCGAGACCTGGCAGCGGATGCCAGGCCCAGGCACCGATTCAGCTGAAGCCGGTCACTGGGCCTTTGATCCCCACCCCGACCTTTCCCAACAGGGCATCGTGTTCACCGCGTTCCACACATACAGCTGGCCGCTCATCCATCGATAACTGGGTCAAAGGGGGCACGCTCAGCGCACACGCGTACCTCGCGACTGCGCCAAACAACCGCGTGCTCTCAATGCTGTCGCGCCTCGACTCCTCGAGTTCACAGCCCCTGCCTCCCCGACTCAACAACTCCACTGACTCTCCAGTGTCGGCCAAGCTGATCAAGTAAGGGCGCCACACACGTGTACGCGCGTGCCAGTCTAATTATGTTCCTGACCAGCGCTGTGCACAGTGCTCAGGCAGCTACTTCCTGGTCACGTCGCATGAGTGAGGGCGATCAGGCACTGCATCATGCACATGTGTTGCTGCCGGGCGCTGACGAGTAGGCCGCAGACGTGCACACACACGTGCCCCCCACACACGCATGCATGCGCAACAGCAAACAGACACAGTGCCACTCACACTCCCTGCCTCCCTCCCTCCCTCCCTCCCTCTCTCCCTCCCTCCCTCTGCCTCCCACCCCCACAGGGCGTCACGGCGAGGCAGCGTCGGCGGGCAAGGCTCCCCATTGCGCACCGCGGCAAGCTACGTGCGTGACATCAGCGGCGACATTGCAGACACGGGTCTGATGTCCTTGCCGCTCGGTGCAGACCACAGGAACGCCTCGGCGGTGGCTGCGTTTGGGCGCGGCGAGAGCTGCAATGTGGGCTTCTCCTCCGCCGTCACCGGGCGCGCCATTGACGTTGTCGGCACGCCCGCCAGCAGCACCACCCACCAGAGGGGGAGTGCCAGAGTCGCACTGGACAGCTCTAGCAGCCAGCTCATGCTTGCCATGCAGGGCTCTGGCGACCTCTTTACACTAGGTTCCGGCCGTGGGTCCTGCGATTCGAGCAGGACGGCGTCGCAGTCAAACGTGGTGCGTCTCGTGACAGAGGAGTTTCATGACACTGCTTTGGGGCGCAGCGCACGCGGCAGCTCTGATGGGGTGCAGCATGCGGGAAGCAGCGTCAGTGATGCGCTGGGTGTTGGGCAGCTGTGCCAGGGAGCAGCTGCCAGGGGGCATGCGGTCGAGGGGGGGGAGGACAACAGGCTGAGCTGCGGCGGGAGTAGGTTTGGCGCTGGCAGCCACTTGGCGCCATGGACGCCACTCCCGTCGCAGGACATGGAGGAAAGGGAGGATGTGGAGGAGGAGGAGGAGGGCAGTGACGATAACGAGGAGCACGAGGTGACTGCGGCGCTGGTGACAGACCCAGTGACAGGGCGACCAGCGTGCCTCATCATGCAGGTGAGAAGTGGTGGGGCTGCTGCTGCTGCTGCTGTGTTGCTGTGTGTCGGCACCGGTCCTGTGCCCCCGCCTCTCCCCCTCCCTCCCCGCCCCTCTCTCACCCCACCACCCCGTTGTTATCCTTTGCCCAGGTCGACGTGAGTGCGCGCGCGCATGTGGAGCGCCAGATGGCCGCACTCACAGAGGCCCAGCTCGCGATGCTCGAGTCAGTCTTCCCGCGCCACGTGCTCGAGTACGTTGTTGCGGGCAACAAGGGAGGAGGGACCAACAGGGCCACGATGAGCACGCTTGCGACGCAGCACGACGAGGTGGGTTCTACCCCTACTGATGATGAGGATCCCTGTTGCAGTTAGGGATCCTCTGGAGGTTAAGACATAGCACGGTTAAGATTGTGCTCTGTGCAAAGTGCCCAAGCACCTACCACTGGGATGGCTGACGAGCGCCTGCGAGCCCACTTTTGCTGCTCTGCCTCACTCCTGCCTCACTCCTGCCTCACTCCTGCACCCCGCACCCGGAACCCATGAACGTAGGTCACCATCCTGTTCATGGACATCGTCGGGTTCACGTCGATGGCAAAGGAGGTGCCGGCACACCAGGTGGGGGCAGGCAGACGGTGGGGGGGGTGACAGGGATGACAAGTGATGGCCCCAGTGCTGTGCACTGAAGTCTATTGTACTCACCCTTTGCCTTTGCTTTTGCGATTAAGTATTGTTTTGGCCCCCCCCGCGGCTGAAAACGTCAAAAATGTGAACCCCGATTTGGGGCGTCAAATAGACTGAAATCAACGAAAAACGATCCCTGTGGAGCGATTAAGCAATCATTTGTTTTACCCCCCCCACCACCCCCCGCGAAGGCTAAGGGCGCGTACGGTAATGGTCACATGGATATGAGCCTGAGCGACGCTGAGAGCGCAGCTGTGCATGGCCCTTCGGGCCTGCTCCACAGCTCCTTCCACATACACACGCATACACACACATGCACATGCACACACAGTTACAGTTACATGGCATTCCAGCTAAGACAACACTAGTCCTAGTGCCACCGCCCTGTGAAGGACGATAGCCACCAGCCGGTTACCTGCCGTCTAGACTACCGCTCCCGCCGGCTAGTTTAGACCCCTGAGGGACATGTCTGGCAAGGAGCGTATAGGAAAGGACCTTCCTCCTCCTGGCCTTTGAGGCCAACCACGCCGGCTGTGCCGACTGGCGGCGCTGAAGCAGAAAAGTCCCCGCCTGGCATGGTGCATGGTTGTCCAACTCCATGCATGGGGCTCTGCCTGCGCCCCATGCGTCATGCATGGCCAGGTCCCACCCTCCAGGGGGGCCTGGGCAAACAGAGTCGTCATGGCAGGCTGCCTGAAGACCAATGCCGACGCCAGTCACCGGCAGACGAGTGCCCCCGAGGGTGAGCGCGGTGACAAACGCTGCGATGGTGAAGCGGATAAACTCTGTTGTTGCCTCGGCGGTCACCACCGCTGAAGCCCTGATGGTAGCTCGCCCCCACGAGCAGCCATCTTGACCGATGTCCAGCATGCATTGACGGGCGCCAGCTCCTCCGCTCGTCGATCAACTCGTCGAGATCGGTGCCGCATGGCGTCCTGCATGGGAGGAGGATAAGGGCCGTCTCCCAGCACGGGTCGCGGCAGCGCCGCGGCTACTCGCCAAGCCATGACAGCGCCGGGCAAGCCGCTCCTGTAGTTTCCACCGAGGGACAGTCTAGCTCTCTATTACTTACTACTAGCTCTCTATTACTACTAGCTCTATTACTACTAGCTCTATTACTACTAGCTATCTATTACTACTAGCTCTCTATTACTTACTACTAGCTCTCTATTAACGGAGGCGCGTTCTCGTCGCCGAGCCCTGGACCCAGCAATGCGGCGCTGCTGGTGACGAGGATCTCCGTGCCGCTGACGAGCGGGGTAAAATACGACTGGCCCGGCTCCTGCTTGACTGCCCCTCGGTGGAACACTTCAGGAGCGGCTTGCCCGGCGCTGCCATGGCTTGGCGAGTAGCCGCGGCGCTGCCGCGGCCCGTGCTGGGAGACGGCCCTTATCCTCCCCCCATGCAGGACGCCATGCGGCACCGATCTCGACGAGTTGATCGACGAGCGGAGGAGCTGGCGCCCGTCAATGCATGCTGGACATTGGTCAAGATGGCTGCCCGTGGAGGCGGGCTACCATCACGGCTTCAGCGGTGGCGACCGCCGAGGCAACACAGAGTAAATCCGCGTCACCAATCGCAGCGTTCGTCACCGCGCTCATCCTCGGGGTCGCTCGTCTGCCGGTGACTGGCGTTGGAAGGTCTTCAGGCAGCCTCCATGACAACTCTGTCGTCCATGCACCCCTGGAGGGTGGGACCTGGCCATGCATGAGGCATGGGGCGCCGGCTGAGCCCCATGCAAACGAGAGCTGGACAGCCATGCACTGCCAGGCGGGGACCGTTCCAGTCAGCGCCAGTCGGCTCTGCCGGCTTGACTGGCCACAAGGCCACTACTGTGACCTGAGGAAGGTCCTCTCCTATATGCTCCTTGCCAGACCTGTCTCTCAGAGACCGCTGTTTGGGGTAGTCTAGCCGGCGGGAGCGGTAGTCTATCGGCCGGGAGCCGGCGGTACTCTAGTACTTAAGTGTGCCGGAGTATCGGCGGGTGTCTTTAGTAGAAGAGTAGCCTGCTTAGCTGGAAACCCCGTGTTACTGTGTTACTGTGACAGTCTAGCAGGAGCCAGGCCAGTCGTATTTTATCCCGCTCGTCAGCGGCACGGAGATCCTAGTCACCAGCAGCGCCGCATTGCTGGGTCCAGGGCTCTGCGACGAGAACGCGCCTCCGTTAATCGAGCCCCTGCACACACAGGTGATGGATTTCCTGCAGGAGCTGTTCTCCGTATTTGACGCAATGTGCGACCACTGCGACGTTTACAAGGTTGGTGCCCTGTGCCTGCGTGCTGTGCTGTGCTATGCTGCCCTCCTCACCCACCCCGTCCACTTGGGCATCACCCTGCTGCTGTGCTGCCACCCACCCTCCCACCTACCCAGCCCGCGCCGTGCACGCGGCAGCCAATACTACGAAGTGTAGACTGTGGGCGACTGAGGCACTGATGTCAGATACCGCCAGGACCGACACGGCTGCCTTCCTCTCTTTGACTCCACTACCAACCACCCCCCTGCTGCATTATATCACCCCCTGCCTGTCGCCATCTGTGTCCTGAATCACAGGTCGAGACTGCGGGAGATTGCTATATTGTCGCCGGTGCTCTAATGTGCCGCGACGAGGCCGGCTGCATGAGCATCGACCCCAACCCAGACGCGCGTGCGGGCGCAAGCGCGGTGTTCTCGTTTGCAAAGGCGATGCTGGTGCACGCCCGGCGCGTGGTCATGCCGCACAACGGACAGCCGACCACGGTGTGTGTGTGCGTGTGTATTTTCATGTGCGGGTGTGCAGTGTGGGTGGGTGGGTGGGTGCGTGCGTGTGTGCGTGTGTGTGCGTGTGTGTGCGTGCGCACACAAACACTGCTTCACACGCAACACCACCCCTCCCTCCACATGAACGCGCTCGCATGCTCGCATGCACGCGCACACACGTGCATGCCCGTCCACACGTGCACACACCCACGACGCATGCACGCAACGCACCCGCAGGTCCGCATCGGCATGCACACCGGCGCATGCGTGTCCGGTCTCATCGGCACGCGTCAGCCCAAGTTCGCACTCTTTGGGGACACGAGTGAGCGGCGCACTGTGTGTGTCAGCATGTATGCAGGGCACACACACACACACTTGCTGCGGCCTGAAGAGTCAGCGGCCCCTCCCCCCCCCCTGGCGTCATTATCCGCGTGGCTGACCCTCCATGCACGACATGCACCGCCCGCAGTGAACACAAGCAGCCGCATGGAGAGCACGTCGTTGCCAGGGTGCATCCAGGTGGGCGCGTGCATGTGGGCGTGCGTGTGTGCGTGCGTCCACACCCACACGCCCACACCCACGTTGGATGGACGCCACCCCACGCACGCCCACGTCAAAAATCCGCCGATGTCAAACGCCAACGCCAACACTAAATACGTCAGAGAGAGGCCACGTTTGCAAACACTGGATGGCCCTTGGACCCACCCCACGCACCTCAATACTGGACCAGAACCCTGGTACCCTGCACGCCCATGCTGGGTTTGCTCTGAAGCGGAGGAGATCAGAGGGATGGGATGGCGTGTGTGTGGGGACTATCTAAACCAGAATTCAGCGAGGCCATGTACACACGGATGGCCCTACTCTTAAGTGGCATCTAGCCATGAACCACGCTCACCCCACACTGGCTGCCCATACACACACACACAACCCCTCCACACACACACACACACTCAAATAACCTACAGGTCAGCGAGGCCACGTACGCGCTGATGGCTGCTCCCGACGCGCTCCTGTTCACTGCAACAAACGGCATCGAGGTCAAGGGCAAGGTGCGTGGCACAGCTGGGTGTAGGGTGGGGGAGCCTGGGGGGCTGGGGTGGTGGGGTGTTGTTTGTGGGGGGGGAGCGCAACTTGGTGGGATGGAGCCCCTTTTTTCCTCCCCTTGCCTCCCTCCCCTCCCTCCCTCCCTCGCCTCCCCTCCCCTCCCTCCCCCCTTTCCTCCCCTCCCCTCCTCGCGCTTCGCCCCCTCGCGCCTCGCGCCTCGCCCCGCGCCCCACGCGCCGCCCCTCGCCTCGCCTCGCCTCGCCTACGCATGCACCGCACATCATGTCCCTCCGACCCTGGCCCCTCCCCCTCCCTCTCCCCGCACACAAACACAAAATCCCAGCTCACACCTGCCCCCCCCCCCCCCATGTTCAGGGCCTCATGCACACTTACCTGTACGTGCCGTGTGAGGCTGACATGGCCGGCATGTGGCGAGTGCTGGTGGCAGCAGAGGAGGCGCTGATGGCAGGGGGGCAGCAGGTGGGTGAGGGAGTGTGCGTGTGCGTATGTGTGGGGGTGGGGGGGATGTGTGCGCTGGTGCCGGTGGTGCTGGTGCTGGTGGACAGGCCCACACCCCCACCCTGACGCCTCCTCAAGAGTGCACCACCGCGCGTGGTTTGCAGACTGCCTGGCCCGCCCGCCCGCCCGCCCACTCACCCGGCCCGCTCACCCACCCACCCCGCCGTACCAAACTGGCTAACAGGTTGTCGACAAGCGCGCCTGCCGCGCCACACCAGTGGAGAGTCCCGCCTCGATACTGCGTACCTGCCTGCCCACGGCACCCCGCGCACCTCTCTCCCCACGGCAACCGCGGCAGTGCAGGGTGGGCGTGGTGCCGCATCTGGTGTGACGCACCTGATGAGCCACGTGCACCAGCTGCTCGCGTCCAGGAAGCCGCTCTCTGCAGACGGCAGCAGCGACGCGCCAGGAGCAGCGGCAGCGCCGGCATCAGTGTGGGCAGCAGCGTCGGCCGCAGCGTCGGCCACAGCGGCAGCACCAGCACCAGCACCAGCCACTGACATCGACATCGGGCGGCGGCAGCAGCACTGACGGCCGCGTTGTCGCCACCCCGCGATCCCTGCCGCAGGCGCAGTCAGCAGCCCCCAACCTGATGTTGGTTTTGCAGGCGCGGCTGGGATGCGACCCGTGCTTGGACACGTGCTAGGCGGGGCGCTGCCCTGCAATCCCGGCACAGAGGGGGGGAGCCGGGCAGGGGGCATGTGATATGCTGGGGGGAGTGGGGAGGGGCAGTATCCAGTCGCTGCTGCCCCCCCTCTCCCACACACCCCGTGGTCCCTCCACATGCAAACGTCGGCTGAGACGGACCACTGAATCTAAGCCAGCATCCAGAAAGCAAACGTCCACTGAAACGCCTGGGTTGTGAGGGGGGCGCTTGCCCCCACAGAGCTTCCGCGTGCCGATGCAGGTCACTTGCCCATGTGGTGCCTTCACAGGTGGCGCCAGTGTGTGTGAGGGGTGGGGCAGGGCGGGCTGCAGCATCACGAGTGCCATTCACACAGCCGCCGTCTGAAGCCCGTGCGAGGCTCTCAGTTATGAATCCCATTTCAGAACGAGTCAGTAGAACACACTTCCGATGCACGCAATGAAGTTATTTGAACTTGAGTTGCATACATCTCTTTGGGTGACCCCAATCTGGAGACTCTTCGAGTTCTGAATTGCTCTTTCAAATTCATCTGAAGCGACCACTTTCCAGGGTCTCTGACGTTTTTGTCGGGAGCCTTGATTCCGAAGCATCTTTCTATGTTCCCAAATTGCACTTCTTACTGAATACTGAAAAGGTCCTGTGACATGAGGCTGCAACTCCGTGCCACCACATCGAACCTAGGAGGGCCAAATTTTCCACCACCACCACCACCCAAGCCAGGCCTCGGGCCATGCCCCTGCACGCTCTGTTTGAGTGCAGGTGGAGAGGGCAGAGCTGTGACTCAGCTGCTGATCGCAGCCCCCAGATCCAGAAAGCAACCAGCGCAAGATGGAATGTCGTCGGCGGATATGTCACCCAATGATGGCGCTTGTGGTGGGAGAGCTGCAACTTGCAGCTCCCCCTCGAGAATAGCAAAAAATGAGCAATGCCCCGAACTTAGTTTTCCGCACCCTCTCTCTCCCACCCACACCCCCAACTTTGGGCCCCCAGGTATCTAAATTCAAAATAATCTCATTGATTTGGGACACGTTCGCGAGGAGATCGATTGCCACCGTGGCACACAAGCCCTGCCTTCCCCAAGGGAGAGTCCATGAGCACCAATGCCACCCACCCATGCTTTGAAGTTTGCCATTGGATCCCGGCTTGCATGCCGCCTACCTGGCTGGGGCGGGGGCAGGGCCTGGAAATCACACCTTTCACGCACTTCAACACAATTTTGAACTGATTGTTTTACTGAACATTAATTGGAGACTGCGCACGGGGGCGATGTGTGTGTGGAGGGGGCAGGCAGCATGTGTTTGTAACACAAGGTATACATGTGGGGGGTCCCACCCCCCCAGGTCCCACACACACACCCTATCTCACTCACTGTGACATGCATGGCGCTGGGACCAAGGCGTGTGGCCTCATCACTCCAAGGGCAATCCATCGCAATCAGCAATATCAGTTTGCCAGAAAGCCCCCCCCCCTCCCCAAACGGTTCATTCTCTTGCCGGGCCGCCACCACTGAGAGTGGGCCCTCGCATTCACACTATCCAGGCACATTTAGGGCTATTTAAATGTGTTTAGGTGCTGTGCTCTGCAAAGAGAATCAGATGGCATCAGCCCCAAAACATCAAGATTCATCAAATCCGTAGGTGGGCACTTCGTGGTGCACCGTAGGGGCGCGCAGGGGGCTGCTGGATGGGGACCCCACTTTATTGCTCTGGGGCGGGGTGGGGGGGGGCTTCTGATGGTGGATTCATGCTCCTCAAGTCAAGCCTTGAAGGCAGTTCCAATGGTGGCCATAATCGTTGAAATCGGCCTAGTGGAGCTACTGCCCCCTCCCCCTGCTTAGTTTTCCGCACGCTCACTCCCACTTCCCCACCCCCAACTCTGGGCCCCCAGGTTCCAAAACAAAATCAAAAAATCTCCTCGATTTGGGACACGCACGCAGCAAGGAGATCATGCCTGTAGTGTCAGAGTGCTTCCCCCAGGCAGTTGGTATTTTTTTTGGCTGCTGGTGAATATATTTGGGCTTGTTCGTTGGCTGTTGCTGATGACAGGCACTGAATGCCTATCTCAGCAACACAGATCCCTCTCCTGCGTGCGACAATGTAAACTCGTGTATCTTCTGGGCTCATCTGGTTCTCATATGATGCTTCCAATATTCTTATATTGCACGGATCCCAGAAACCAGCAGCAGAACCAGCAGTGTGCTTGCACACTCTGCTTGCCCAGGTGTGAATGGGTGTGAATAGTTGACTTAGTTCCCCTGGCAAACACCTTGGCACTTGTTTGCAGCAGCCATGACCAACGCCCTGGGTCTGGGTAACTATGGCAGCGACGAGGAGGAGGAGGGCCCAGGAATCCTAGGTAAGTGCGCGTTGCATGGGTGCCCATGCAGGACGATCGGCGACGCGCGCCCAGCACGAGAAGATGCCAGTGATGCCCACGTGCATTTAAGATTCCCCAATCGCGACGTGCGTGCGGGGAGTAGAAACACTCATGCGGAGTTGTCGGTTTGCGCACATCCAGGCCTGGGCGGCCACTCCGACGATGGCAGCGCAGAGGATGCAGCAGCGGGGAGGGGTGGTGCTGCTGGTGGGGGAGCGGGAGGTGCGGTTGGCGACGGCGGGAGTTGCGGACGAGAGGGCAGCGAGCCTGCGTCCACGTCTTCTGGGTCTGCTGACAACAAAGAGGACGCGGGTGAGAGTTGCTTGGCGCATGCGTGCACGCGTGGAGGGCGTGGAGGGCGGGTGATGAGGTTAAAGGCTCTTTGAAAATCAGCCTGCATGGCCGGTGATCTCGCATGGAAACCCGCATGGGCATCCAGTCAGTGTTGACTGGCCAAGTAGTGGCCACAAGCAAGCACATGCGTGCGACCGGGCCACTCACACTCCCTACGGGTTGCTGCTGCGCACGCGTGCTCGCAGACAAGCCCGGTGGGTCGGCACCAGGCGGACCAGCTGTGGGCGGAACAGGCGGCGGCGGGCGGAACAGCGCAGCAGCGGCGGCGGCGGCAGCGACCGCAACAGCAGCAATTGGCCCGCTGTCAAAGTTGCCGCCAGAGCTGCAGCAGCCGCCCGAGGGGGACGTGGACGCGGATCTGGCGGTGAGGGTGGTGCCGCGTGCAACACGCGCACGCACGCGCACGCGCAGACACACGCCACGCTTAGTGTCCCGCCCACTGACGACACTCACAACACATCACACACTGCTCACCACATCCGCCACTACCACGCACAACAGCTTAAGTTCCGGCAGCTGATCGCACGCAAGCGCGCTGGTGCCGGCTCGTTCAACGACGCACTCCGTAACCACAAGTCGTACCGCAACCCCGACCTGCTGACAAAGCTGGTGGGTGGTGTGACCTGGGTGTGACCTGGGTGGTGTGACCGGCTGACCAGGCTGGTGGTTGGTGAGATGACGCGCCGGGAGTCGGGGAGGTAGGGAGCTTGCGCTGGGCGCAAGGGCAGGTGGTTGGACCTCACCCGAACAGGTGACAGGTGAAGCCAGCCCAGTCCCACCAACCGACCAACGCTGCGCCCAACAGCTCGCTGCTGCCCCAGCTCGCCCCTCCCTTCCCCTCTCCCCCCCCTCTCACTCCCCCTCTCTCTCCCCCCCTCGCTCTCTTGCTCTCTCGCTCTCTCGCTCTCTCCCTCTCCCCCTCTCCCCCTCCCCCCTCTCCCCTCTCCTCCCTCTCCCTCTCCTCTCCCTCTCCTCTCCCCCTCTCCCCCCTCTCCCCCTCTCCCCCCTCTCCCCCCCTCTGATGATGCCGCCGCCGCTGCCGCCACACCCACTCCCCCCCCTCACAGGTCGAGCACGATGCGATTGCCCAGTATGGCAGCGCATTTGACGACGGCGTGTTTACCAAAGCCGATGCTGACGCCGCCGCCGCCATCGCACTCCCAGGTCGAGCACAACGCGATCGACCAGTACGGGAGCGCATTTGACGAAGGCCTGTTTGACCCACACGGGATGCCGGGCGACGACGCGCTGCCTCGCGTGCTGCAGCAGGTACATAGGGGGGAGATGAGTGTATTGCAGGTGCAAGGCCCGTCAGGTGCATGCCTGCCCCCCCCCCCTCCCGCCCCCCCCCCTCCCTCCCGTGTCGAGCCGTTGGTGATGATCACTGAGAGCACCTCCACCCCCACGTACCGACGCATGCTGCAGCAGGTGAACCTGCACCCTGCCGACCACCCTTCTCACCACCCCAAACCACTGTCCACCCACGCACATCCACACGCGCAGTGGGAGCGCGATGTGGAGCGGAAGAAGGCTGCGCGTGGCGCGATGGGTGCAGAGCAGTTGCGCGCTGGGGCGGGCGTGGAGTTTGCGCGCGGGGGCGGGGGTGGGTCTGGAGGGCCGCCGCCGGGCGCCCCGTCTGCTGGCGGAGGCCTCGCCCTCGCGTCCGCGTCCGCGTCCGCAGCGCTGATTATGAAGCAGAGCGCGGCGCTCAGCGCGGCACTTGCGGTCAACGGGGCGGGGGGTGCGCTGCAGCCACCGGGTGGGGGGCCGGGGGGCGGGGGAGGGCCGCACTCCAAGCGTACAAAGTGGGATAACAAGTAGTGGTGAGGGAGGAGGCAGTAGCAGTGAGTTGGCAGGGCAGGGGGCACCGCCTGCATCGCCCATGGGGAGCGGGAAGGGGGAGGTCGTGTGGGGCATGCTGCCCCCCTCCCCCCCCCCACACACACATCGCCACCACCACCACCGTGCATCTATCTGTAAAACGTAGCCTGTGCCCGAGGTGTGCTCCGTGCTGCGGCTAGGAACACACTCTTTGCTGCTGGTTTACTGGTGCCTCTGGCTGGGGAAGACAAGATGGGAGGTGTCTCAAGGGTGTCCCTGGATCAGCAAGAGTAGATGGGGTAGGGGATGGGGGACGTGGCTGGCTTTTAGGCGAAGCACGGGAGTCTGCCATATGCATGCTGGCATAGAGAACGAGGCGCAAGGCTACGGCTGTTGAGTGTGCGTCTGCAGGGGACGGTCATCGGTCGTCATCGACACATCCAGGCACGCGGGACGTGGGTGTGAGTGGAGCGTCGGCTGAAAGGCGCTGCTGTATGGAACGGTCACAATAAGACCACGCCCTCCCCCCCCACGCGTCGCCCCACCGCCGTTTGGATTTCATGTGCCGGGTTTACACGAAACACCGTGCGCCGAAAGCAAAGCAAAATACCTCTGGGCCCATCGAGAAAACACCGCTGCAGTCAAATCCACACAGTTTTTTTTACTGGGGCGTGAACTTGGTCGCGTAGTTGAACGCGTTGGCGCCGACGGGGTCGGCGATGTGCGCCTGAGTGGGAGAGAGGAGGGAGTGAGTGAGAGTGAGTGGGAGGGGTTGAGTGAGAGTGGGATAAGTGGGCAGGGGTGCGTGGGAGTGGGTGGGGCTGAGGGTGAGTGGGAGGGGGTGGTAATTCTTGTGATGTGGAGTTGTGGGAAGTTGTCCCCCCAAGGAAGATGCGAGAGGAAGCTACACAAGGATCACAATCAAGAGAGAGTGACCCCCCCCCAAGACCCCCTCACCTTCCAGTTAGCGATAGGTCCCTCGGACGTGACGATGGCCTGTGTGTGTGTGTGAGGGGGGGGGGGGCGGGGGCGTGTGTTTGTGTGCACACGCTCGTGTGTGTGCGCGCTTGTGTGCGTGCGAGCGCTTGTGTGCGTGCGTGCGCGCTTGTGTGTGCATTTTCCTCACCTGGACGTAGAAGCCCAGCATGGAGAACATGGCGAGGCGTCCGTTCTTGATCTCCTTCACCTTGAGCTCGGCGAAGGTGTCGGGGTCGTCAGCCAGGCCCAGGGGGTCGAACGCGCCACCGGGGTGGTTCTTGTCGAGGCCCTCGCCAGCGGGCCCGCCGTTGACGCGGTAGCCCTCAGCGGCGCCCATGAGGATGACCTGGCAGACGAGAATGCCGATGATCGACTGCGCGTGCACCAGCGAGGACTGGCCCAGGTAGTCGATGCCGCCGTCGGAGAAGATCTGCGCGCCGGCCTTGAACCAGACGGGCTGCGGGGAGCCGGACTGGTCGAGCTCGGGGATGACGCAGCCCAGCGCGCCGAGCATGGCCCACCGCGCGTGGATGACCTCGGTCTCGCGGTAGCGGGAGAAGGTCTCGGGGTCAGCCGAGAGGCCGGCGGTGTCCCAGCCGTAGTCACCGGCGAACTCGCCCTGCAGGTACGAAGGGGTGTTGCCGCTGAAGGGGCCTGCGTAATGCCAGGGGGGGGTGCAAGAGGGGGTCCAGGGGTCAGCTTCTGTTGTTGCTTTTGTGTGCATGTGTGCATGGTTGTGGTCTGGTCCTTGATTGTGATCCTTGTGTAGGTGGGCTGCAATGGTGGGCTCAAAGACGAATCGTTGCGCTGATCGCCCCACGCGCCCCACTGTCGACAGCACGCCATGGTGGCATGCGAGGGAGGGATGGGAGGGGAGAGAGGATCAGGCATGCCTTGCATGTCGATCGGCCCCTGCGATCCTTGTTTGCCTGCACAGCCCCCTCCCCTCGCCAAGAAGTACTCACCGAGCCACTTGGGCCTGTCGGGGCCGTACCATCCCGCTCCCGCGACGCTGGTCTTGGCGGACTTGGTCTGCTTGGCGACCTATGTGTGTGCGCACCATATGTCGTGTGACAAGAATCTCCTGCATGCCATGCCATGCAGCACGCGCACGCTCTGCCCCCACCCCCCCTCGCTCTGCGCCAATCTCACCGTCTTCTTGACGGTCTTCTTGGTGGCCTGGGGAGGAGGGGGGGTGAGGGGGGAGGGGGAGGGGTGTGTGTGCATTGTTTTGCGATCCGCGCCGCTGGTCCCCCGCATGCACCACCCCTCCCCTACCAGACGCCACAGGCAGCTGTGCACTGCATGGCGGTGGCGGGATGAAGTTCTAGCTGAAATGCAAGTCCTTCGCGCCCTCTCCCTGATGGTGTGTGTTGCCTGCCTCCCTACCTGGGCCGCCACAGTTGCGCCGCGCGAGGTTGCGAGGGAGAAGGCCATTTTTGCTGTGTTGGGGGGAAGTGACGATCTCTCGCAGAACGCGCTGATATGGAGATGAAGTCCACACAAAAACTGGGTGTGAACAAATGGGTGCCGGAATCAATCGTGTCAATCGTGTCAGCCTGGACAGCTGCGGACTGTCGGGAATTTCGGGACTGTCGGATCTGCAACAACCTGTCGACAGTGTCTAGAACAAGCTCTGTTTCAAGTGGTTGGATTGGATGGGAGGAAAACACTCTTCAAGACCGGAGATGATGATGATGATGAGTTTTTACAATCCACTCTCTGGCGGGCACGCGTTCGGTTCCAAAGCTCCAGCAGGACTTAGAGGAAGCAGTCCTGAAGACCTGCCAACAGAAAAAAGGGGGGATGCCCCACGGAAGCGCCACCCACACGCGGTGGCGGGCACCAAGCAAGCAGCACCACAGTGCAGGCTCCACACTCAACCCCTCCAGGAGACGGATGGCGGGCCCAAGGTATAAAACCATGAGGGGACCAAAAAGCCCACCCTCAACCCACCGGAAGCGGGGCCGTTGTGCACACCCGCCGCAGCACTCCGCTCAGCTGATGATGATGGATGTTACAGTCAGGGACACCTCTAAAGGCGTATAAGACCGTGCTCGGCGCCATATGGCCCGAGCACCTTACAGCTACCACATCACAACCCGCCAGCGCACGCATGTGGCGCCACCTCCCCTCAAAAGAAACCATCCTCTCAGGGATCTAGGACGTCTTGTTCAGAGTGAGCCCGCCGTCCACTACTCCAACAAAGGGGTGGGTCGGGCCCACCACACCCGCCCACCCGCGCGGCATCCCGCCGCCCTCAGCAAAGGACGCCAGCGCGTCCCACAGATCCATCGTCGCCAGCTCCCCCGCCCGCTCAACCGCCACCGAGCGAGCAGGGGGCTGCACACCATCACGCGGGCACGTAATGCGCCACAAGTGGCGGCGGCCTCGCTCCATGGCGTCCACCACGAGCGCTGCCACCACCGCCCACACACCAGCACGCACCCCAGCGGGAGGCTGCAGCAGCCACACCTGGCAGCACGTGATGACCGGCGTAGGAGCAGGGAGGGCAGCAGCAGCCGCCACCACCACCGCCTCCGCCACCGGGCACCCCCAGAAGCTGTGCGCACGCCACGCCGTCGCCGGCGGCCCGTCCTCATCACGGCACCGCCACCCGCAGGGGCACTCGGGCATGCCTAGTGCAGCCTGCTTGTGAAAACCACTCACCCACAGCCGCCAGATGGGCTCCTTGCGAGCGTTGAGGAGCGGCATCCGCCACAGTGTCGGCACCGCCGCCTCCAGGCCGCGCAGCCCCGCGAAGACCTGCGCGTCGGTCGCGCGGGGGCCCCCGTGCGGCCCGTGGTCCAGCGCCAGAGCCGCCTCCACCGTGGCTGCCCGCCGCACTCGCCGCTCGTCCACAACCGCCCGCAGTTGAAGCGCCACCGCCAGCTTGCACGTCAGTTTCCCCACCACACCCGGGCCGTGCGCAAACCCAACCCATCGGGGCTCGCCCGCGGCGCCGCCCCCCCCAGGTAGGGGAGCAGGTTGGGCAGCTGTGGATCGGAGGCCAGGCCGCCCACGCTGCCAGCCAGCCGGCGTGATGACACTCGGCAGCTTCCACCCAACCAGCTGCAGGATCTCCACCACAGCAGCCAACCAGCTGGAGGAGGGGGTTAGCCCAGAGCGGCGCCTCCGCCCCCCACAGCTCAGCTGTTTGCACGCGCCCCGTGATGCGCGCCACCGGCCCCAGGGCCTGCACCCCATCGAGCATGCGCCTCATCGGCCCAGCCAAGAGCGCCGCCCTCACAGCCGGGTCCACGCACTCACCAATAAGGCCGTCCGGGAGGGCGCCGGCCCTGGGCGCGAGGCCAGCCATAAGCACAAAGAGGCTCGGGTGGGCCTCCGGGCACAGGCGGTGCACCGCCTCCACCATGAGCGGCTGCCATGCCGGCTGGGCCGGGGGCGCGGGCTGCTGTTCCGGCTGTGTCCCGCCGCCGCCACCGCCGCCACTGCCGCCACTGCCGCCAGCCCCGCCGCCACCGCCGGCCCGTGGGGCCGGCAGCAGGAGATGGGGGGCGCCTGCCGCCCACGCCCCAAACAGGCACGCGAGGTGGACGGCCCACTGCCCGTGCACGATCTCCCGCCACGCCGGCGCCCCAAAACCACCATGCGCCGGTCGCCCCAGGAGCATCGCAGCAGGCGCACCAGGCACCGAAGAGGCCCACCGCGGCAGCTCTGCCGGCGGGTCCGGCCCCACGCTCCTGTCCACCAGAGTAGCCGTCCACCGGGAGAGCACCCTCTCGGCCTCCGGAGTCATGCCACAGTGCACCGCCCGGAACAGGATGCGGGAGACCCCATACGTCGCCGCCGCGTGCCCCCTGCCTGATGAGAATTTTACAATCCACTTCTGGCGGTCACACGTACGGTTCCAAAGCTCCAGTGGGACTTAGAGAAACAAGGCTCAAGGCCCACAAAAGGTCAAGCTACAAGTAGCCCACGGTAACGCCATCCACACTTGATGGCGGGCGCCAAGCAAGCAGCACCACTGTGCAGGCTGCACACCCAGCCCCTCAAATGGCCAGAGGGCGGACCCAAGGTATAAAACCATGAAGGGACCAAAAAGCCCTCCCCCAGACCACCGGAAGCGGGGCTAGTAGCACACCCGCCGCAGCACTCTACTCAGCGACCACACCGCACCCGCCACCGCACGCGTGTGGCGCCACCTCCCCTTCAAAAACACCCCCAGAGGGAATGCCATCTAGCAAGCAGGTGCAGGCACCCGCTCGCCGTCTACGACGAGGCGCGCGCGGTGGAACTGCGCCCGCTTCCCCGCAACCTTGGCGGCGAGGAAAGCGGGCCACAGCGCCTGGTGCCGCGCCTCCTCGCGGTCACTGAGCACGTCGAAGACCGCAACCTGCGTCTGGCGCAGCTTCCAGCGCCAGCGCACGACAGTGTCTGCCACGGCACTAGACGCCACGGTGAAGAGCACACGCAGCACGCCGCCCCCGCGCGGCTCCACACCGACGCCCCCGACGGCAGGCTTGGCGTTGATGAACGACGCGGACACGACGCCGCCACCAGCCGGCCCATCCCAGTTGCCAGTGTTGTCGTGCATAAAGCGCACGATGTTCGTGGCCAAACGGACAGGCATGCTCACGCCGGCCGCGGCGTCCGCGGCGCGCCGCCGTGCTTCCTCCGCGTCGTCGGCGAAGCAGCCGCTGAACACGTCATTAGCATGGCCGCATCCGTCGCCGCCCGTGACGAACACGATGGCGTCCTCCACAGAGATCGACGCCACGAAACTGAGGCGCAGCGACGCGTCGCCCACACGCGCGGGCAGCCCCCCCCGACGGCAGGGGCCGCGCGCAGATGCGGCTCGCGCGGCGCCCGCCGCAGCAGGCCGCTCCGCCGCCGGCGCGCCCGCCGCCGACGCCGCAGGGGCGGCAGCAGCAGCAGGCCGGGCAGGCTGAGCAGCCTTGGCAGCAGGCGCCGCGCGGGGCGCACTGTGGGCCGCATGCGGCACTGCATGCAGCGTGTGCATGGGCGCCCCGGGGACGCGGCTCATCAGGAGGAGGCGAACCAGGTCCACGAGGGACGCAATCTGTTGCGCCTGCACCTGCACCACAGCGAGCACCCCCGCGAGGGGGCAGCTGCTGTGGCCGGCGTCGGCAATCTGTGTAGCGCCCACATGCGTCGGCGCATTCTGTGGCTGAGCACGCGCGCTCGCCTCCCTGTCCATCATCCCGCCTACCAGGCCTCTGAGGTCGTCCACCGCGGCGCTGAGGGCGCGGATGGCGTCTGTGGTGTCGGCCAAGGCCGAAATGTGGTTGCTGGCGCCTCCATGCAGGTGTTGCACCGCCTCCGCGTATGTGGCCGCCCCCAGCGCCCCAGGGAGCGCCAGAAGCGTGATCTGTGTCTCATCGACGCACGCGCGGTTGCGGGGCCGAAGGTCTGAGTCGGAGGAGCCGCTGCTCACCAATGATTCTGTGGCGGTGGCCGCGCGGGCGACTAGCGCGCCGGCGGCCTTGCTGTGCTTGCGCTTAGAGCGTGTCATGTCGTGTCATCAGACTGACGAGACACTGGCGCAGTAGAGCAGCAGCAGCAGCAGGCTGAGGTTGAACTGAACTCAGCTCCCAGCAGCCAGCACTCACAATCAGTCTCGGCTGCCAGGCGGCCGTTGGAGAAGATGACTGACGCTGCCAAGGACGGCATCAGCCTGCCCGTCCGCCTAGCTACGAATCTCGTGCGCCTCGTGCATGCGATCTCCAAGCGGGCGCAGCCGGCTGGTGGAGGCGTTGTGTCTGCGTCGCTTCTCAACGCCAACCCTGCTGTCGGGGGCATTGGAGCCGCGCGGGCGGCGTGCAGCGTGTGCGCGCGGGCGGCGTGCTGCGTGTGCTCTTCACCGTGGCGTCTGACACCGTGGCCGACACCGTCGTGCGCTGGCGCCACGCGCTGCGCCGCTGCGTGGACCCGTCGGCTGCGGTCTTCGACGTCCTCAGTGACCGCGAGGAGGCGCGTCACCAGGCGCTGTGGCCCGCTTTCGTTGCCGCCAAGGCTGCGGGCAAGCGGGCGCAGTTCCACCGCGCACGCCTCGTGGTTAACGGCGAGCGAGTGGCTGCACCTGCTTGCTAGTTGCACTCCCTCGGGGTGTGTGTTTGAAGGGGAGGTGGCGCCACTCGCGCGTGGTGGCGGGTACAGTGTGGTCGCCGGGTAGATGATGATGAGTTCGTTACAATCCACTTCTGGCGGTCACACGTGCGGTTCCAAAGCTCCAGTGGGACTTAGATGAAGCAGTCCTGAAGACCTGCCAACAGAAAAAGGGGGGGTGCCCCACGGCAACGCCATCCACACACGGCGGCGGGCGCCAAGCAAGCAGCACCACAGTGCAGGCTCCACACTCAACCCCTCCAGTGGATGAAGGGCGGGCCCAAGGTATAAAACCATAAAGGGACCAAAAAAAAGCCCACCCTCAAAACACTGGAAGCGGAGCAGGTGCGCACACCCACCACAGCACTCTACCCAGCAGCCACAACTCATCCCGCCAGCGCACGAGTGCGGCGCTACCTCCCCTCACATAACTCGTCCCCTCAGGGATCTAGGACGCCTTGTTCAGAATGAGCTTGCCGTCCACCACTCCAACATAGGGGTGGGTCGGGCCCACCACACCCGCCCAACCTCGCGGCATCACGCCGCCCTCAGCAAAGGACGCCAGCGCGTTCCAAAGGTCCATCGTCGCCAGCGCCCCCGCCCGCTCAACCGACACCGTGCGATCAGGGGGCAGCACACCATCACGCGGACGCGTGATGCGCCACAGGTGGCGGCATCCGCGCTCCATAGCGTCCACCACGAGCGCTGCCACCACCGCCCACACACCAGCACGCACCCCAGCGGGAGGCTGCAGCAGCCACACCTGGCAGCACGTGATGACCGGCGTAGGAGCAGGGAGGGCAGCAGCAGCCGCCACCACCACCGCCTCCGCCACCGGGCACCCCCAGAAGCTGTGCGCACGCCACGCCGTCGCCGGCGGCCCGTCCTCATCACGGCACCGCCACCCGCAGGGGCACTCGGGCACGCCTAGTGCAGCCTGCTTGTGAAAACCACTCACCCACAGCCGCCAGATGGGCTCCTTGCGAGCGTTGAGGAGCGGCATCCGCCACAGTGTCGGCACCGCCGCCTCCAGGCCGCGCAGCCCCGCGAAGACCTGCGCGTCGGTCGCGCGGGGGCCCCCGTGCGGCCCGTGGTCCAGCGCCAGAGCCGCCTCCACCGTGGCTGCCCGCCGCACTCGCCGCTCGTCCACAACCGCCCGCAGTTGAAGCGCCACCGCTAGGGTAGAGCGCTGCGACGGGTGTGCTACCAGCCCCGCTTCTGGTGGTTTGTGGGACGGCCTCTGGTCCCTTATGGTTTATATCTTGGGCTGTCCTTCACCCACCGGAGGGGCTTTGGTGAGGTGCCTGTGGCCTGTGCTGCTGCTTGGCGCCTACTACCTAGTGTGGGTGGCGCTACTGTTGGCTACTTTTGTAGCTTGACCTTTTGGTGGGCCTTGTGCCTGCTGTCTGATAATCCCGCTGGAACTTTGGAACTGATTGTGACCGCTGGCAGTGGATGTGTAACACTACTCTCTCGTGCCAGGAGAGCCAGGCACGACGCGGGTCCCAGCCAAGGCAAGCAACAGACGGTGCCCCCCCGACTACCCATGCGCCTGCTCGCGTGTGGTGGAGGTTGCCCCCCCCCCCTGTTGCCGTGCCGGCGTGCGCGATCGTGATGACGACGACCGCGGTTCTTACAGTGGTGTCTTGGCGTGTGCTCGCGCAATCAAGTGCAAACAACCCACCCCTACTCACCACGCGCTACTTGCGCTCCCGCCCCTTGCGGTCCTTGCGCACCGGTCCTGCCCCGCCGGGCGCAGCGCCCTCACCCACCGCAGCGGCCGCGGCTGCGGCGGCAGCTGCGAGGCGCGAATCGAGCGCGCTCCTGCTTGCGTTGTGCGCAGACGACGGCTGCGGCTGTGACTGTGGCCTCCCGGCTGCCGCCTGCGCTGCCTGCGCCGCCTGCGCTGCGTGCGCCGCCTGCGCTGCCTGTGCCCTCGCCTGCTGCTGCGTGTGCGCGTGCATGCGCGCGGCCGCCTCCTTCTGAACCAGGTGCTGCTGCAGAAGCTGGTGCTGCGCGGCGGTCGGAGGCGGCGGCGCGCGCGTCGTGGGCGCGTGGTGGCCGCCACCCATGCCCCCGCTCCCGCCTGCACGCCCTGCAGCAGCCAGTGCCTGCTGCTGCTGCTGCTGCGCTTGCAGCTGTGCCTGCAGATGTGCGAGCAGCTGCGCGTGCTGCTGCTGCGTTGCTGCCGTGTGCTGCGCCTGGGCGGCATGGTGGGCCGCATGGGCGTGCGCATGGTGGTGGTGGTGGTGGTGGCCCCCCGCCTGCGCGTGCTGTTGCTGCTGCTGCCCCATCGACGCCAGCCCACCCACAATCTGCTGCGCATGCAGCTGCTGCAGCTGCGCCTGGTTCGCCACGTGCTGCTGCGACTGCATCGCGGCGTGCTGCTGCAGCGCCTGGAGCACCTGCGCAGGCAGCAGGTACGAGCAGGAGTAGGTTCAGAGGTAAGCACGGGTGCATCAGGTGCAGGCAGCAGGCAGCAGGTCGGAAAGGGGAGGCAGCAGACGCAGGCACATGCAGCAGGCCAGGAAGGGGGTTCAACGTTGGGAATTTGTGCAGCAGAGGGCGGGGGGGGGTGCGGTTGCAGTGCACATGCACCGATGCAGGAGGTAGGTTTGGTAAGCGGTTTGGTGGGAGGAGGGGTGCATGTGGCAGGGGAGCGTTGAGTGTAGAGTGTGCGATTGCAGTGCAGCGCCCACCCACCTGCAGCTGCTGCGCGTTGTTCGCAGGGTGGTTGCCTGGCGAGGCCGAGTGCGCCGCGGACGCTGTGCCCAGTCCCTTTGCGAACATGCTGGGTGACGGCAGCCCGCTCCCTCCGGCAGCCCCACCAGTCCCTGGGCTAGCGAGTCCAGACACGCCTAGGCCCAGGCTGCCCAGGTTGATGGGGTGGCCCTTGGCCGCTGCAGCAGCCACGACTGCCTGAAGGGCCTGGTGCAGGCTGCTCTGGTGGTGGCTGTGCACGCCAGAACCGCCCAGGCCACCCACCAGGGGATGCTTGCCGCTGCCAGCGCCGCCACTGCCGCCAATCGACAGCTGCGGCGCGTGCGGAAGCAGGAACGACCCACTCCCGCCCCCACCCGCGGCAGACGTGCCCGCGAGGTGCCCGAGCCCGTGGTGCGCGTGCGCTGAGCGCCCCATCTGGTTGAGCACCGCGGCGAGCGCGGCAGCGGCAGCGGGCGACGTGGCGGGCGAGGGAGTCATCGACGGCGCAGTCGGGCGGGGGGACGGCGCGCCAGCAGCAACAGCCAGTGGCCTGCCGCCGCCGCCGCTCCCGCTCCCGTCGATTGACTGCCTGCCGGTTGCCGTGCCTGCCGGCTGTGGTGCGACGCCCGCGGGGGCCGACGCAGCCTTGTCGCCACCAGCAGGAGCAGCAGCAGCGCTGCCAGATGCGACAGCAAGCGGCGCGGGGCGCGCAGGGCGGCCGCGCGGCGTGGTCGCGGGTGCGGCCGCATGCGGCGACGGCCCCGTTGCACACACCCCTGCCGCCGCTGCCGCCGCTGCTGCTGCCGCTGCTGTCGCCGCTGTCGCTGCGACCGCTGTTGCCATCTGCGTCGCTGTTGACGGCCGCCGCCCGCCCGCACGCGGGCTCACAAGCGGCAAACCCCATCCACCACCATTACCGCCACCACCGGCGCCCCCGCCGACACCCCCGCCGCCGCCGCTGCCCCAGCAGCCACCGCCAGAGGGGCCGGCAGTGGCAGCTGTGTGCGAGCTGTCTGCTGCTGCTGCTGCTGCTGCCGGTGCTGCACGCGCGACCTTGGCCTTGTTGCTCACAGTGCCGGAGCGCCCGAGGTCGCGCGGCGTCTCCACTGGCGCGCCACCGCCACCGCCAGCGCCGGCCCCGCCACCCGCAGTGGTGCCGTCTGGGTTGTGTCCAGGCACATATGGCAGCGCTTGCGTGCTGCACACCGGCGCCTGCCCCCCGCCCTCCAGCCCGCCACTCCACTCAACCTGGATGGGCGTGGGCGCCTTGCGCTTGAGGCCAGCGCCACCTGCCGCGCGCGACGACGGGGCACCACCGCCACCGCCACCGCGCCTCGCCTTGTCCGCAGCCATTGCCGCTGCCATTGCCACTGCCAGGTCGTCCGCGGTGTCCGCGCGCGCGCGCGGGAGCGGCGCGCATCCCGCTGAGAGCACCAGCCCCGGCCACGCGACGCCTGCCATCGTTGACACGCGGCGCGGCGGCTGCAGCAGGCGGCTGCCATCGCGCGTCACGACGTCAGACGAGATAAGGCGCGACGCGACGGGGGCATTGGGAGGGGCCGCCTGGGACGGGGTCAGCGGCTGCGCGCTGGCGCTGGCGCTGGGTGCCGCCTGTGCCTGCGCCTGTTCCGACGCTTGTTCCGCTGCTGCTCCTGCGTCGGCCATGTCAGCATCGCCACCTGGTGGCTGGGCGCTGCTGGGTGCCGGCTGCGCTGCTGTGGCTGCTGCAGCCGTGTCGACGTCCATCGCGTCCGCTGCCCCCGCTGCCTGCTGTTGCCCCTCTATCGCGCCCCCGCCTGCGGCCGGTGCCGACATGCTGCACGCCGCACCCTCCGCGTCCGCCTCCGCGCCGTGCCGTTCATCTGGCGCCGCCACCGCCGCGAGGTGCTGCAGCTGCCGCAGCAGCACGGCGTCGTAGTGGCTCAGCATGAGCGAGACCTTGGGTGGGCCGGACGCCTGCTGCTGCCCCCCCGATGCAGCTGCCCCCCCTCGTGACGAGTCCCCCGCACGCACCGGCAGGCCGTGCGGCTGCCTGCTCGCCACAAATGCAACGACGGCCTCGAGGCGCGACGTTGGCAGCGCCTGCGGTACGGCACGGCACGGCACAGCGGTTCAGGGAACGTATGTGGCGTGCATTTGAGAGGCGAGAACACGCAGCCACTCCTCGCGTGAGTGAGGCACGCCTCCAGCGTGCACCCTCGGTCTCGTAGCACACCGTAACACACCCGCCCCAAAACACGCCTGGCCTACCCACCCCACCCCCACCCCCACCCCACCTGCAGTGCCCGCAGCAGTGCCTGCTTCTCCTCCGGCCCCACCAGCGGCACGAGCGCTGCCGCCTCGCTCTGCACGTCCAGCAGCTGCGCGGTCAGCTCGTCAATCAGACCCAGCAGCCGCGCACACTGCGCCTCGACGGCCGCAGCGTCGGCGGCGTCGAGCGTGGCTGCGCGCCGCCACTGGAGTGCCTGCTCCTCCAGCCGTGCAGCGCGCGCCTCGTCCTGCAGTGAGTGAGTCAGCGAGCGAGGGAGTGGGTGGAGCGAGACAGTAAGAGGAGTGAGTAAGTGTGTGGAGTGCGCGGGTGGAGTGCGCAGGCGGAGTGCGCGCCTGGAGTGCGTGCATGCACGACCGAGTGAGCGAGAGTGTGCCACCGTGTGCGTGCATGCACGCGTGGCAGCGCCCTCCCTGACCTGCAGCCTCGGCGCAATTGTCTTGTCATACCGCTCCTGCGCCACCTCTTGCAGCGTCTGTGCCATCAGGAAGCAGTCGGTGCCGCGTGCGTTGTATGTCTTTGCATTGTCAAACACGCGGTTGAGGTCGGCCCAGAAGTCCTTGGGGTCCTGGGGTCGAGAGGGAATTGGGGGGGAGAGGGCGTCGTCAGCTGGCGTCGCGGCCATGGAAGTCGGCAAGCAGCCAGCCGTGCCAAGCAGCGCAGGCCATGCACATACACACACACACACTCCCCTGCGCCGCGTTCTGAGCGTGCCACGCGCACTGCTCCGCAGCCCATCCATGCCATGCGCAGCCCCCTCCTTGCCTTGTAGTAACCCATCTCCAGCCGCGCCTTGATCGTGCCCAGGTCCATCGGCTCCTTGACCTTTGACAAGTAGACGGTGTACACCGCGGTGTCGACGGGCACGAGGAAGGGGAACGCCCACTGCGGTAGATGGGCGCAAAGAGCGTGGCAGGTTGGGGGGGGGGGGGGCACGCATGCCCCCCCCCCTCCCTCCACATCACACACACACACACACACGGCCGTGCATGCGCGTGCTGTGGCACCAGATCCCATGCGCGCATGGGGGCCATGCGCGCATGCATGTGCACCTTGTGCCCCGTGATCAGCTTCAGTAGCGGGCCGCATGCGCGTGTGATGACGTCGTTGACACGGGCCCGCCTCGACGCCTCCAGCGTCGCCCTGTCGTCGTCCGTGAGCTGGGAATGCCCAGTCCGAGGCTTGTGGCGCGCCTTCCATGCCAGCAGGTGCCGCACCTGCAGCCACGCGTGCCACGATAGCGTGCATGGTGCACGCGTCATGCGCGCCTGGGGATGCGCCGCGGTGTGTGCGCCCTAGGCGATCGTGCGAAAAGGGGACATCGTGGCTGACCACCCTTTGCGTGCGTCTTATGCCCCAGCAACCCCGCCGCACCACCACCAACATCTCAACGCACTCCCAGCCATGCATCACACGGCGACGGACCCCCCCCCGTGTGCCGCTTCTTTCGTCCTACTGGGGCTCCCCTCAACCCAGATCCACCGGTGCCGGAATGCGCTCCCACAGGAAGCCCCACCTCCAGAGCAGCCGCCTCCACCTGCGCCGAGCAGTCTGCCAGCCGGCGCTGCACCTCCCGTACGCGATATAACTGAACGCGCTTCAAACGCGCGTCGTGGTCATTCGGTTGCAAAACCTCGAACGGGTCGCGCTGCATTGCCACCTGCATTGCCCTTGGTGCGACCACACGGCCGTTGTGACACCGCTTCGAGGGTGCAATTGCACCAAAATGTGTGGACACGTGGTTCTTGCCCTTTCAAGCCAGCAACCTCTCACACCCATCCTCTTCCTCCAACAACATGTGCCCCTGCATGTTGTTGCTCAGGCGGCTGGCCTGTAAAAATACGGTGGTCACAGAGCGTTCATAGCAACGCCCTTCTCATTGGGGAGAGATGTCCACTCGGCACGAGGTGCGTCGAGAGCCCAACTTTGTTTACTCTCGGATTACACTATAACTCAGGGGCAGAAGGCCAGGGAGTGTTAGTTTTCCCACAGGGTCCTCGCAGTACACAACCGCTTCTCAGCCCATCCCTGTGCAGCACACCCCACACCCCGGCCGGCACCCGATATGTGCCGCACATAACAGGTATTCGAATTTGCTCAGCGTATGGTGCCCGAGCACTACAAGCTAGACACTTACTTTAGGCACATACTGTTGACACTAAGTGTAGGCACATACTTTAGACGCGCGCTTCTTCTGCAGACTGTCCATAATAAAGTCAGGTTGCAAGCCCTGTCCCTGGTAAAACGGTAGCGCGCAGCAATGTGCACCAGCTTGAGGAATGAGCCAGTGCTCACTGATGGTCGGTGGGGGGTGCGCGAGCCAGAACTAGGGGCATCTCGCAGTTCAAAGATTTGCTCTGGTGCGGATGTCTTATTTGAGCGTGGGAGACGAAAAGGACTGAAGGTTGCAGGGTGCAGAATTCGGCTCTGCACTGCCACATGCACATGGACCCGCTAAAATTAGGGGCCAGAACTAAGGGCTAGAATCAGAAGCATCTGGCTGTTCGAAACTTTGCTCCAGTGCAGATGTTCCACTTAAGCGTAAGAAATGAAAAGGACCGAAGACGGCAGGGTGCAGAGTTCGGCTCTGCACCGTCACGCGCACATGGAACCAGTCCTCCTCCTCTGGAATCGCAGATTCTTCATTGTTACACGCCCTCTCGTGGGAAAGGGAACGTGGCGAAAATAATAATAAGATCGCAAGGTGTCAACCGAGATGAATGAATGGGTTTGGGTTGTGGGCCGCTCGAGGCCTGGGCCACTCTGAGAAAAGGTCAAAGAGTGTCACGTTGCGGTAATCGCATAAAACAAGATTTGTGTTGGTTTTCATAGGCAAGAGGCTCGGCGTGGGCTTCAGAGGGCGGAGGGAGTAGATGGCACTCCTGACACTACAGCCCCCCTGCTGTGATACAGAAAAAAAACAAAAAATGCTGTGATGGTTCCTAGCACGGATCGCTAGCTGTGTAGAGAGATGCATGTGGCTACCTTGAGAAAAGGAGAGAAGTTGAAGAGGGAGGGTCAGATGAAAGATCAGAGGGAAGATCAAAGGGAGAGATGTTCAGGGGAATTTCAGCACGAGTGCTTTGGTTTCAGCATGAGTGTTGGTTTAGGTTTGCCGTGTATGGCGACGTATTCATCATGTAAACCCTAAACCCTACCCTAAACGTGTGTTCATAAGCTCTTCGCCAGGGGCTCGCGCCCTGGCGCCGCTCGATGGCGGACAACCGGGACAACTGCGCTTGATACTGGGCGGCTGAAAATCTGGAAATTTTCCCTGAGCGGCTCTGACGCACAGCGCTACTGGTGAACTGTTCCTGATGGGGCGAGGCTATGTGGCAGATGGGGCAGCGGTACGATGGAGAGCACGATGCACGATGGCGAGAATTGCGGCGAGCATGCACCCCCTCTCACAACGATCGGAACTCAAGCAGATTGCGGCTCCTAATGGTTTACTGTGCCTGGATGGAAGAGAGAGACGGATGGCGAGAAATTGAGAAACATGGGAAGCGAGGCACATGCGGCTAGGCTTTGTGAGGAGGTTGCGGCGCAGGGGTTCCCTGCCCCAAGGCGCAGATTATTAGATGGCGACGCGATCGATGCACCAGCCGTGCGGCATGGGGCGAGGCGAGGCCCCACCAGCGGGCGGGCACCATAATGGAGATGGCGGCTAGGAACGGGGAATGCGGCTACCGGGGATGAGGCTACGGGTTATGCATGCCAGGGGACGGCGGACAAGGCTAATGCGTCACGGCGCATGGGTAAAGAACGGGGAATGAGGCTACGGGAGCTGGCGGGCGCGGCGCGCGCATGGCGCGCGCGGCGCATGGGGGTTGCATGGCGGCGCTCTGCGCGTGCATGCATGGAGGAGATTGCTGGCGGGCATGGAGGAGCTTGCTTGAGGGCAAACAGGAGATTGCTCGCGGGCGTGGAGGAGATTGCAGGCGGGCATGGAAGCGGATGGCGAGAAATTGAGAAACATGGGAAGCGAGGCACATGCGGCTAGGCTTTGTGAGGAGGTTGTGGCGCAGGGGTTCCCTGCCCCAAGGCGCAGATTATAGATGGCGCAGCAATCAATACACTAGCCGTGCGGCATGGGGCGAGGCGAGGCCCCACCAGCGGGCGGGCACCATAATGGAGATGGCGGTTAAGAACGGGGAATGAGGCTACAGGGAGAGGATACGGGTTACAGATGCCAAAGGGGACGGCGGAACAAGGATCAGCCATAGGTGTCACGGGGAATGGCTAAAGAACGGGAATGAGGCGGGTGGTACGGGTGCTGGCGCGCATGGAGCGCGGCGCGGCGCATGGAGATCGCATGGCGGCGCCCATGCATGGACGAGATTGCTGGCGGGCATACAGGAGATTGCTGGCGGGCATGGAGGAGATGGAGGAGATTGCTGGCGGGCATACAGGAGATTGCTGGCGGGCGTGGAGGAGATTGCTGGCGGGCATGGAGGAGATTGCTGGAGCCAATGGCGGCGGCGGGACTAGTAGTAGAACACAGGCGCACACCAACAATGCGTTGCTGTCACTACCTGGGTGGTATAGGGTGGATCTGGGGGCCCAGTGTCCTGTCTAGGTCCAGTGCGTGCGCGCGTGTGGGGGTTTACCCTCACCCCTACCAGGTAGCCAGCCAGTTTCCCACTGAAACTGAGTTTAAGGTGTCGGGCGCTAGCGCCGACACCGGTCTTATACATCATTACTGGTGTCACACAGACTGTAATATCCATCATCATCATCATGTACACTTATTGCAGTCTTCAATGTTAATAAGTAGAGCCCCGGCATGAGATTCAGCAAGGGTCGCAGAAGGTGGCGGGAGTGGAAAGCGCTCCTGGCATTGCAGGCCTGCTAGGGCACTGGCGGACTAGTGCCATTGGGGAGGAACGCCCGGACGCTGTGTGTGGGGGGGTACCCCCCCCCCTCCCCCCCTCTGAAGGAGAAAGTAGGGTCCCAGTGGTGGTGGCAGTGGCGGTGGTGGTAGGGCAGCGCCTGGAGGCTGCCCCCCCCCCCCCCGTCCCCCCTGGCCCACGTCTCACGTGTCCATGCACGTGTCCCCTCTGTGTGAAGGGATGCCAGTGCCGCGTCCCGCCTACCACGTGTCCAAGCACGGGTCGCTGCTCAGCGACCGCACACGCACGCTCTCGCGCGCCCGCCGGGGTCCGCTTGTCGACCATGCACAGCGTCGGGCCTGCAGGAGCGAGGACGTGCTTGCGCCAGTGTGCGCTGCTGCTGCTGCTGCTGCTACTGCTGCTGAAGTGTTGCTGCCAGAGTGCGTTCTGAAGGAGGAGGAGAACGCACTGTAGGCGAGCAGTTTGTTCATGCGGCCTGGCAGGTCGGACTTGCCGGCCGCAAACGCACCCTGGTGGCCATGCACTGCTCGGGGGGATGCATCGTAGTGGGCGGGCCGGATCACCTGGGGGGGCAGGCGGCAGCAGGGGCAGGGGCATGGGCGAGCAGGTGAGCAGCAGCAGCAGCAGCAACAGCAGCGGCAGCAGCAGCGGCAGCAGTAGCGGCAACAGCAGGGGTGGGTGGGGGGTGGGGGGTGGATGCGTCTGGGTCACGGGTCAGCTCGAGCGCGGCCGAGAGGGCGAGCACGTTGGGGCAGGCAGGTATGTGGGCACATGCGAGCACACGCCCCCCCCCCCCTGCACATAGGTGCACACACATACACACACACACACACACGCGCACGCACACACACACACACACACACACACACACAAACACACATACACACATACACGCACGCACACAGGGACCCACACACACTTGCTCATTAAGTGCCCCCTGCCCTCCCTCACACACCTGCTCCTCTGCCATCAGCGCCTCCTCTGCTGCCACCAGCACTCGCCCCATGCCATCAATGTCGGCCTCACACGGCATGTACAAGTAAGTGTGCATGAGGCCCTGGACAGGGGGGAAGGGGGGGGGCAGGTGTGAGCTTTTTTTTTGTGGTGCGGCGGAGGGTGAGAGGAGGGGGTCAGAGGGACACGATGCGCCGTGCGTGCGTATGTGAGGGGAGGGGAGGGGAAAGGAGGGGAGGGGAGGGGAGGAAAGATGGGGCTTCATCCCACCAAAAGGCGCCGCCCCCCCCTCCTCCCCCCCCAAAACCACCACACCCCAGCCCCCAGGCTCCCCCTACCCCACCCCCAGCTGTGCCATGCACCTTGCCCTTAACCTCGATGCCGTTTGTTGCAGTGAACAGGCGCGCGTCGGGAGGAGCCATAAGCGCGTACGTGGCCTCGCTGACCTGTCGGTTATTTGGGTGTGGGTGTGGGTGTGGGAGGTTGTGGGTGTGGGAGGTTGTGTGTGTGTGGCAACCAGTGTGGGTGGGGTCATTGGGTCATGGCCACATCAGTCAAGGATAGATCCATCAGTTTGCACGTGGCCTCACTGACCTCTGGGTTATCCCCCCCCCCCTGATCTCCTCCGCTCCCGAGCTCACCCAGCATGGGTGTGCAGGGTGCCAGGGTCAAGTATTGAGGGGCGTGGGGTGGGTCCAAGGGCCATCCAGTGTTTGCAAAAATGGCCTCTCTCTTGACGTATGCAGTGTTGGCGTTGGCGTTTGACGTCGGCGGACGTTTGACGTGGGCATGCATGGGGTGGGTGCCATCCAGCGCGGGTGTGGGCGTGTGGGTGTGGACGCACGCATGCACACACACCCCCATGCACGCGCCCACCTGGATGCACCCTGGCAACGACGTGCTCTCCATGCGGCTGCTTGTGTTCACTGCGGGCGGTGCACGTCGTGCATGGAGGGTCAGCTATGCGGATAATGACGCCAGGGGGGGGGAGGGGCCGCTGACTCTTCAGGCCGCAGCATGTGTGTGTGTGTGTGTGCGTGTGTGTGCGTGTGTGTGCCCTGCATACATGCTGACACACAGTGCGCCACTCACTCGTGTCCCCAAAGAGTGCGAACTTGGGCTGACGCGTGCCGATGAGACCAGACACGCATGCGCCGGTGTGCATGCCGATGCGGACCTGCGGGTGCGTTGCGTGCATGCATCGTGAGTGTGTGCGCGTGTCAGCGGGCATGTGCGTGTGTGCGCGCGTGTGCGAGCGTGCGAGCGTGTGCATGTTTAGCAGTGTGCACACACACACACATGCACGCGCACACACACTGGACACACCCATGATCACCCATATGCACACACACACGCACTGCACACGCACGCACACACACCGTGGTCGGCTGCCCATTGTGCGGCATAACCACGCGCCGCGCGTGCGCCAGCATCGCCTTTGCAAACGAGAACACAGCGCTCGCGCCCACACGCGCGTCTGGGTTGGGGTCGATGCGCAGGCAGCCGGTCTCGTCGCGGCACATTAGAGCACCGGCGACAATATAGCAATCTCCCGCGGTCTCGACCTTTGATTCAGGACAGGGATGGGGACAGGCAGGGGGTGAGAATGCAGCAGGAGGGGGGGTTGGTAGTGGAGTCAACGAGACTGGAAGGAAGCTGTGTTGGTCCTGGCTGGAGACCGCGGCAGTCACAAGTTCCTATTGGCAGTCACGTGCATGGGGCGGGGTGGGTGGGTGGGAGGGTGGGTGGCAGCACAGAGGGGGCTTGCAAGCTTCATGCCCAGGTGAACGTGGTGGCTGAGGAGGGCAGCATAGCACAGCACATCACAGCACAGAGGCACGAAGGCACCAACCTTGTACACATCGCAGTGGTCACACATTGTGTCAAATACGGAGAACAGCTCCTGCAGGAACTCCATCACCTGTGTGTGCATGTGTGTATGTGTTTGTGAAAAGATATGTGTAGCAGGCTCATGCAAAGCTGCGCTCTCAGCGATACTCGGGCTCATATCCACACGACCATTTGACTTCATTGCGTGGCAAGGGGCCATCACTTGTCATCCCCGTCACCACCACCATTGCCTGCCCGCCCCCAGCTGGTGCCAAGACCACCGTTCCCATTGACTGGCAGGAAGGCAGGCAGGCAGGCAGGCAGACAGGCAGGCAGGCAGGCAGGCAGACAGACAGACAGACAGGCATATCTTCACCCATTTCCCTGATGATGTGCCTTTGCCCGCCCCCACCTGGTGTGCCGGCACCTCCTTTGCCATCGACGTGAATTCGACGATGTCCATGAACAGGATGGTGACCTGCGTTCATGGGTTTTGGGTGCGCGGTTGCAGATTGGGGAGGGGCACGTTGAGTGAGGCAGGAGTGAGGCATCAGCAGCAACGACGGGGGAGGCCACATGCCCTCGACAGGCGCCGGGTGCATGAGTGATGCGGGTTTGAGGCAGAGCAGCAAAGGGGGGACCCACAGGCGCTTGACAGGGCGCCAGCTACAAGCACACGTGGGCGGACAGGTGCGCAGCCCATGATACACAATAATAATAGCGTGGGAGAGGCAGCCGTGCGAGAGGGGCCAGTACCCACCTCATCGTGCTGCGTTGCGAGCGTGCTCGTCGTGGCGGCTGCCACTAACCCCCTTCTGTGGCGGTTGCTGTTGTGCTTGTTGCCCGCAACAACATACTCGAGCACGTGGCGCGGGAAGACTGACTCGAGCATCGTGAGCTGGGCCTCTGAGGGCGGCCATCTGGCGCTCCACATGCGCGCGCGCACTCACGTCCACCTGGGCAAAGGATAACAATGGGGTGTTGGAGTGAGAGGGGGGGGGGAGGCGGCACGCACACAACGCAGCAGCAGCAGCAGCAGCAGCAGCAGCACCGCTACTGCGCACCTGAGTGATGAGGAGCGCGTCGCGCCCTGTAACTGGGTCTGTCACCAGCACCGCAGTCACCTCGTGCTCCTCTGTCTCCATGTTGTCATCACCGTCCTCCTCCTCCACATCCACCTCATTCGATGCGAGTGGAATCCATGGCGCCAAGTGGCCGCCATCATCGCAGCCAGCGTCAAACTTCATCTCGTTGCACCGGCGTACCGCCCCGGCGTCCTCCTCCTCGTCCGCCCAACGCAGCTGCGTGGCCCCCCGAGCAGCCGCCTGGAGATCCTGGAACTGCTGCGGCTGCCCGACACCCCGCGCATCACTGATGCTGCCCCCCGCAAGCTGCCCCCCTGCAGCACTGCCGCATGCGCTGTGCCCCGCAGCAGTGTCACACAACGCCTCTGTGGCGTGACCGACCAGGTTGGACAGCGAATAAGTCACGTTTGACTCAATGGAATCTTGGCCGGTAGCTGACAGTGTGACGAGATCAGTGTTCTGCATCGCCAGCAGCAGCAGGCCCCTGCCCCTCCTCTCACGGGTGAGGATGCTGCTGCTGCTGCTGTCGCTGGTTGGGATGGGGGAAAGGCACTTGTTGCTGTGGGCAGGCGCGGCCACGGCCGTGGTGGCGGGCATGTGGAGGTGCCCGCGTGCACCGAGTGGCATGGACATCGAGCCATGCACGCCTTCCATGCCCCTGGCATCGCTTGTGTTGTCCGGCGAGAGAGGCAGGCCTGTCGCGGTGATGGTGCGCAATGAAGAGCCCTTGCCAAGGCCAAAAAAGGCGTCCTCTCCCGACAAGTTCCTGCGCGGTGATGGTGGTGGGGTGGTGGGGGTGGGGTTGGGACGGGGAGAAGGTGGAAGGTGGAAGGGGGCAGAAAGGGAGGGCGCGTGAGGGAGAGAGCATGTGGTGTGTGTGGCTGACTCCTCTCTCCGCTCGGCACTGCCCGGCAGCAGCACACGCGCACGCCGTGTCCAATCGCCCTCAATTGTAAGCCCACAGCCTGCTGTGTAGAATGCACGGGTGTGACAGAGATCAACCAGCAGGCATTGGCACTGACCTGCGTGGCAAGCTGTACGAACTGAAGCTGCTGCTGGTGAGGCAGTGCGGCGTGGAGCCACCCGAGGGTGCGGGTGGGGAGGAGTCAAGATGCAGCAGCATCGACAGCACGCGCATGTTGGGCGAGGTTGCGAGGTACGCGTGTTTGCTGAGTGCGCCGTCCACAACCCAGCCCTCAATGGATGATGATCGGCCGGTGAGCAGCAGCGCGGGCGATGACGACCCATGCCTGGAGGACGCGGACATCGGGGGCGCTGCCAGGGAAGTGCTGGTTGAGCACATGCGATCCAGCGAGACCGGGTGGTTGCTTCTCCTTGGCAGGCTGGCTGGGCCCGTCAGTGGCGCCCCAGTGTGCTGCGCCAGCATCGCGGTGCCGTGCTGGCACCGCAGCACCGCGAGCTCACAATCCAGCTCGTCCTCTTCACCCTCATCCTCTTGAATCGTCATCAGGAGGGGCGCGGTGAGCGGCGGGCACGGCAGTGCAGCAATTGCCACGTCGACGGCAGTGCCAGGGCCAGAGCTTGCGCTTGCGAGCACGGGCGCAGCAGACACCTGGATGAGCGGGTCCTTGTAAGGGGCGACCACCACCCGCTCGCGGGTATCAGCGCTGTGCCCTCCCCTTCTGTGCATCGCACGTGCCCTCGCGTCGTCGCCACCCCCAACGCTGCCCTGCTCGCCCACCTGGCTCAAGGGGACGAGCATTAAGGGGCGCGCGTTGCCGCCTGCCGGTGATGCACACGCGCGCGTGTTGGCCTCAGAAGCTGCCCCCATGCCCGCAGCTCCCATGGGTGCCGTGTCCAGTGCCAGCACCGCGCATGCGTGCGCGCGCGGCACCTTGAGCACTCTGCGCCACGGCACAACTGCTGCACGTGTGTGCTCCCCCCTTACCCCCTGCTTCTCCGCACACCCCGCCCCTCCCGCGTCCAAAACGGATGCCATACACGCCGCCAGGTGAGCACGCAGGTCAACAAGCGCAGCCGCCCCGTCGCCACCGCCGCCACCGCTGCCAGCGCTGCCGCCGCGCGCGCCAAACAGCCTGGCCACGAGCGGTGATGCATCGCGCCCGCGCCGCTCTCCCCAGTGGCGCACCGATGCGGCGTTCTGTGAGAGCACTGTCCCAGAGAGTGAGAAGTCGCTGTTGGTGGAGGGCTGCAGCTCCAGCAGCGTTGCGATGCAGCACATACCCTGTGCAGGGGGTGGAGAGTGGGTGGAGTGAATGGGCGGGAATGGAAGGGGGAGGAGGGGGAGGGAGCATGCGCGTGCACGTGCATCGCTGTGCTGTGCTGGGTGGGTGTCGCTGTGATGAGATGGAGAGGGAGGGAGGGAGGGGAGGGAGGGAGGGAGGGAGGGGGCACAAGCGCACGCGTGTGCCATGCCACAGCATTGCTGCCCACCTGCAGCATCACCGCCAGGCGGTCGCTGTCCTGTTCACTGCCTGTGGTAGTGGCGGCTGCAGTCTTGGCCTTGGCCCCGCCACCACCATCACCATCACATGCCACCCCAGCAGACGCACTGGCCATGCATGCCAGCTGCCCCCCTGTGGCCGATGACACCATCGCTGCTGGTTGCGGAGTGATGCTGCGTTGGGGGCGTGCTGCTGCTGTCGCCATGTCGTGTGCTCCGGTCACGGTCAGCAGCAGCGCCGGGCGCAGGCCATCATCCTCCCCCTCTCCTGTGGCGCTGCCGTCTCCCCCCTCGCCCGCCATGGCCATGTACACCACAGCTACGACGATCGATGACCCAGGTGGGAGCACGGCAGGGCCGCTGCTGAATCCCAGCAGACCGCTGCTGCCAGTAGCGACAGCAGCGCCGCTGGAGGGCACCACCCACGTGCGGACCGGTGGAACAGCGCCAGCAGGCAGCACCCCCGCTCCCTCTCCCTCCCCACCGTCGCCACCGGGCGCACTCAACGCCCACGCAGCAACATCGGCGAGGCAGTTGGCGAGGCCGTGCGTGCGCATGGCGCCGCGCCCCCCCTGCTCCACGCCGCCGTTGGAGCTGGCAGTGATCACCACCACGCTGTCAGCAGATGCAGCGCCGTCACCCCCGCCTCCACACAGATCGCGCAGCGCGAGCGAGATCGAGTCTAGGCTGCCGCGCGCACTTGGTTTGCCGTCACCGCAGCCTCCGAGCGCCGCGCGCGCCGCCGCGCCCGCGCACACCGGCTGGATCCAGCACAGCGGGCCGCCTGCCGCCGCGTCGACGCGCAGGAAGCAGCCAGGCGGTGGGTGGGACGGACCACTCGGGTAAGACGATGCGGGCATGACGATGCGGCACACGATGCGGCTGCTGCTGCTGCTACTGCAGCCGGCATGAGAGACGGGCGCGCCGCGGGGCGGGCTCGAGTGCAGATGTGTCACGAGGGCGGGCGTTGGGGAGTGATCCTGCGGGCAGGATCATGCCGCGTGGGAATGTGAGTCCATGGCTGAGCACATGAGTCCATGCATATGCTCAGCCTGCAGATGCCAACTGCCACCACCGCACCCATTTCACCTTATTCCTCCCACGTCGTGCCCGCTGCTCGTCAGCACGCGCGCCACGGCTGCCAAATGAGCCCAGGCAGCCCAGCAGGAGGCCCATGGGGGTGACGCTCTGCGGACGGAGGGGACAACGGTGGTGCATGCGGCCAGGATGGTTATCAGGCGACGACGCAATCGCTGCCTTCTCGTCGCGCGGACCGTGTGCGGTGGTGTGTGCGTGGATTTCACGTGCTCAAGTCCCGTGGCTGGGGCCATTCGCCGCTGCTCTCGGCATCTCCGCCATCCTTCCCTCATCATACACCGCGCGGGTTTTGATCAAGGCCCCCGCCTTCCCCCAACACACACACGCAGTGCGGCTGGCAGAGAGGTCCATCTGGTGTTCAGTCCGTTGGCGTGTCCGGGGTTGGCAGGGCGTGGCGTTGTAATTTTTTTATATTACACCACACCTGGAGCGTGCGCTGAGCCGGCCTATCCGAAAATGAAAAACATCCCGCATGGGGGGGTGTCCTCTGTGGAATACTAGCACCGCAGTGACTGGGTGTGTCCGCGTTAGTATGATACGAGCACCTCTCATGGGCGTATAGAAGGCAGCCGGCAATTCCACCAGACAATGCCGCACATCGCAGCTCTGACGCGTGTGAATTAGCGTGCAATATGGGTGAATTAGCGTGCAATATGCAACACCCCACTCCAAAGGGTGGTGCAACACCACACCCACAAGCTTGAGGTGAGCACATGTTGTCACATGTTGTGGTCTGTCCAACGAATTTCCCAAATCGATACAGAGGGCAGCGTTCACATCGTTTGGGATATATCTATGTGTCCCGCTGGAGCTTTGGAACCGAACGTGTGACCGCCGGCAGTGGATTGTAAAACTCTCATCATCATCATATGTGGCAAGTAAAAGGTGCCATATACATGTGCTGCCCCCAACGCGAGCTGCAGGAACCGTGGTGCAGGTACTGTGTACGTACCGTGGTGCAGGTACCGTTGAAACCCTAGCGACACAATTATGGCTTGTTGCTCATACATCTCTCTCTCTCTCTAAATGACGAGCTTCTTCTCTCGCTCTGCCTACCTGAGCTCTACCCGCCTGAGCTTCTTCTCTCTCTCTCTGCCTACTTACGGAGTCTGGCTTTGTCTAGAAGAAGCTCATCATCGGTCAATCAAATAGAATACTGGGTGGGGTGGGGTGGGGCATTGCATTTTAGATGATGCTCTGGTCTCAGTCATGGTGGGCTGGCACGCCACATGTTCTAGGTGGCTTCATGTCATGGTCAGCACACGCACTCCGCGCAGCAGCCCGTGGGCGCTCTCTGGAAGTGCTGCCGGTCATTGGCGCAGCACAGCGCGCGCGTGCCCTTGCAGCAGAACCAAAAGGACGCGCAGCCGCCGGCGCAGCCGATGCAAGGTCCACAACATGCATCTTCTTCATGCAAGTCCAGAACGAGGTCGTCCCACCTGGTTGTGTGGTTGTGGTTGTGAGGGGGTTGGGAGAGAAACTTGTGAAGTGTGGGACTCTCAACGCGCGTGTACGCTGCCTGCTCGCACCCCAGCCTGAATCCCGTGGACATGCATTAACAAAACTCCAGCGCCTCCCCCCTCTCACGGGGGAGGAGGCAAAGGGCTGCCAGCAAAGGTGGATTGCATAACGTCATCAGATCACTAGCCCCGTGCCCGACCTGTCGTCGGGATGGTGCCGTGGCAGCGGCGATCAACCTCGCAAGAACAAAACGCTCACGGGCAAGAGGAAGCGTGTGCCAGCATGAGCTGTCTGGGCAAGGCCCAGTGCTTCACTTCTTCACGCACGAGGCTGCCTGCTAGCTCGTACGTCCCGTGACACATTCACCCACACTGCACGCAAATCCATATCCCATGCACATGACTTCCACTGAGTTGCACACACACACACACAGACACACACACCCACACGTACACTCACACACACACACGTACACACTTGCACGGTTTGCCCCCGCAGCGGGCGCTGCAGGGGCTGCGGGGGCGCTTGACATATACATATAACTGCACCGCACCCCACCCACTGTCACCACCCCAGCACTCACCCAGTCGTGCGGAAGCAGAAGTCAATGTTGGAGAAGTGCGTCAAGAAGTCGGGCCATTCCATCCAGAACGTGCCGTCTGAGGTCGGTGTGAAGTTGAGCGCCTTCGCAATCTGTGTGGTGTGTGTGCGTGTGTGTGCATGTGTGTGTGTGCGTGTGCGTGTGTGTGTGTGCGTGTGCGTGTGTGCACGTATGTGTGTGCATGTGTTGTGTTGTGTGTGTGTGTGTGTGTGTGTGTGTGTGTGTGTGTGTGTGTGCGTGGTGGTGGTGGGGGCTGAGTGGGGTGGAGAGGGGCGGAGTGAGCTGGAGCGGAGAGGATTGCAAGGGGGGATGTGGTGCAGGAGGCGTGATGCCACGTGCTGCGTTTGGAGTGTGCTTTTAGGTGGAAGGAGGAGCGGGCTGTGAAGCACCGCATGCAGATTGCAGAGAGAGAGAGAGAGAGACAACCGCACACGTACTCACACGCGCACTCAGTCGCCTCCCCCGTGCCGCAGCTCTTATCTCTCCACGCTTTTTAGCTGTGCCCCCACTGCGACGCTCTTCCCCGAGTCACTGATTGTCCCTGTAGCCGTTTCTACAGCCGGACCTGCAGCCGTGACGCAAGTCACGTGCCCTCACAGGCCAGGCAAGATGGAGGAGATTGCTGGACTGCATAAAAGGATATTGGCCTTTGCTGTGCTACAGTGGAGGTCTAGGGGACACGTTCCTGGGCTTGTGAACCCCAGCCGTGCCCCATGGGGAGGAGGGTAGAACTGGGGGCCCAGTGCTCTATCTAGGCCCAGCCTTGACCAACTAGGGGCCCCCCAACAGTAGCCAGCCACCAGTTTGTAGTGCTCGGGCGCGTTCCGCCGAACAAAAGGTTAGGGTTCCCAGCCATTTTATAACCGTTATATTATGTAACCGTTATATAACATTATATAAGATCGGCGGGAATGAGGTGCTTATAAATCGCTCCAAGGGTCCAAACGGCCGTTCTGCACGCTGCCACTATGCAGGTATGCTCTGGTGGACATATACAGACTGTGGCATACATAATACAGCTCTCCCTGTGCCAGGGGGGGTACATACAGGGGGTGTCTGTGTCCACACTACGCGCGTGCGTGCTTATAAATCGCGCCCAGGGCCCAAACGGCCGCCCAGCAGGCTCCTGTTGTGCAGGCATGCTCTGTTGGTCATATCTAGGCTTTGGCAGAGCTTATCGAGCACCCCCCCATGGTGAGGGGATGCAAACGGTGTGTGTTGCCTGTTCACACTAAGAGCCCCACACGTGCAACAACAACAACAGGGAACAAACCCCAGAGCACTTGAAGAAGCACCCCAGGAAAGACAAGCCATGTACAGTAAGGGACTCGAGGCCCTCCTGGATAAGGATGGCCTGCAGCGGCACATGAGCAGGAAGTGGCGGTCGACCTGAGCCAGCTCAGCCGGGGCGAGTGGCCCGAGCAGCTCCAGCAGTACGTGAACGACCTGGCGACATTCCGCAAGAAGCTGCCGGCGTCTGGCCGACCTCAGAAGTTCAAGATGCAGGTAGCGGGGAGGGGGGGCACAGCGCGCCACACCGCGTACCGCACCGCGCGCCACACCGCACCAGACCGCGTGTCACACACCTGTGTTGCTTTCCTCTGTGAGCAAAACGGCGTTTGGGAAAGAGCTACTTATCCAGATCTCCTTAGAATGGTGTCATGAAGACACCCACAAAGTTTCAGGTCCACACACCCAACCCATCAAAATATATGAGGGGTTTTATAAGTTACAGTTACAGTTACATCGGCTTTCCAGCAAAGACTACCTCTAGTCCTAGTACCACCGCCTAGACCCAAGTCCAGTTCTGGCCCTGACAATTACTTGTGAGGGGCGGTAGCCACCAGCCGGCTGCCTGCCAACGTGTAGTCCCAGAGCAAAAAGGAGAGCTATTGTGCGACGCCTCCAAAATAGGTCCTAACTGCTTCTAGGGGATAGGGGGTCAAGTGGCGCTTGCCAATCTACTTGACCGCCGTGGTGGAGGGGCCGGCGCCTGAGGGGCAGCCGGACCGTACACCACGGCTCTCCACCCGACCCTATCCTGAGCACGCTCAAACGCCGTGTCCGAAAAAGTCTTCCAATCAGAACGAGTGCCACTAGTTTCGCCTAGCTGCTGAATCAGTAGCTTAAGAAAATAGTGTCGGGAGGAGGCTGGAGGCCGGCCTTGCTGCCGAGCCACATCCATTGTGCAGTCAAAAGTCGTACGAGGAAGACGAGAAGCCGGCATGCGCATCACATGGCCTAGCCACTGCATTGATCGCTTTGCCACAAGGCTCTCAATTGGCTCAGTGTCGCACGCCTGCCGAATATAAGTTAATCTGTGCCGGTCAACCAGGCGCACACCCAGAATGCGACGAAGGCAGTTAGAGTGGGCAACCTCCAATCGAGTCAGTTGTGTTTTAGTAGGGGCCCATGTTTCGCAGCCGTACAGAAAGTGGGGCAGCACGAAAGTGTTGTAAACCCGCATCTTAGACTGCACTTGCATCTTCTTGCTGGCCCAAATCTTATCAAAAGACGCAAACACGCCCAGCGCGCGACCGACACGCACACCGATCTCCTTTTCCACACCACCACTCTGGGTTATCCAACTCCCTAGATACTTAAATGCAGAGACGGTCTTCACTTCACCACCAGTCAGCGCAAACGTGGGCAGATCCGCGTCAAAATCTGCTGGCAAAATCATCACTTCTGTCTTGGCGGCGTTGATTTGCATGCCAAAGCTAGAGGACACTTTGTCAAGGATTTTCAGCATAAGCGCCAACTGAGCTGGGTCATGCGAGAACAAACATAAATCGTCGGCATACATCAGCATTACTATGCGCTCAACCGACGACGACAACACAGAGCCGCCGGCTCGGGTCACGACTGACACGCCAGCCCCCTCTGGCATCATGTCTAGCGCCTTTTTCACTATGTGGTCAATAAAAAACATTGAACAACACAGGAGCAATGACGCACCCCTGTCGCACACCAGACGACACGGGGAATTCGTGCCCGATTTTCCAGCCAGCCGCACGGCAGCTGCGGTGTTGGTGTGAAGATCCTCCAACAAATCAATAATGTGCGGATGAACACTATATAATCTAAGGACTCTCCACAGTGCCGCACGGTTTATGCAATCGTAAGCTTTAGAATAGTCGACAAATGCCACAGCCATGCATTGTTTGTACTCGGCATGTGCCGCGCTCAGCGAGCGCAGAGTAAAAATCGCATCAACAGTGCCTCTGCTTTTTCTGAAACCACACTGAGCCTCATGCAACTGACCATCAACCTGCGTGGAGACGCGGTGCAGAAGTATGGCAGCGTACACTTTCCCGGCAATAGAGAGAAGGCTTATACCGCGGTAGTTACCAGGGGAGTCACGCGGACCCTTCCCCTTATGTAACGGTGTGATAATAGCAGTTTTCCATTCCCTCGGGGCTCTCCCCGACCGCCATACGGCGATGATGACCCGGTGGAGCCATGCGATGGCAGGTGGGCACCGCAACAGCATGGCATCCAGCTGGTCACCGCCCGGAGCGGCGGCCGAGCGCAGGAGACGAGTGCCGATGCCCATGCAGGGGACAACAGCAAGCCCACCCCACGCTGCCGGTGCTCCCCACCCGACCACAGCAGCGTCCACGATGTGTCGCCCGTAGCCACTTGCGCCTCCCCGGAGCCGGTCCTGCGCAGCTCCTGAAGCGCTGCAACGCCGACGCTAAGCTTGGCACAATCTTGCACCAGACTCGCCAGTTTGACCAGTCCCTCGTCCTCTGCAGGACATGTCCGCACGTTGAACGTAGCCACTCTGGTGTTCTGATTGACGACTTGGACGCGTCGCCAGGCGTTTTATAAGCTTACAGATTATATGTAAGTTACATGTAACTTATATAAGCGGGCAGAAATCGAGTATAAGTTTTAGTTGTGAGCCCTACAAAGGGTCGAGTACCGAATTGATCAGAGGATTTGGTGAAACACCATTTGGTAAAATTTTAAATTTTGCGTTTTGATTGTGCCCAAATCCATGTTTGGTAATGTCTGGCTGACGCATTAATGCTTGCAGATACATGTTTGGTAAACAAAAATCGGAGAGCTTTTTTTTCCAGGCAGGATCGCGATACACGAAACCCCTACAGAGGGCGTTCATCAGCAGGCGGCTCACGCCCAACCTGCTGTTGGGGCTTGCCCTGATGGACGCGCCTATCATCTCAAGCCACTAAACTCCACCGGGCTCGACGCGCCAGCCACCGCGTTTGTTTACACGCCCGGCGCGGGTGCTGCGGCTGCGGCTGCTAGCAGCGCTGCGCTTGCGGCTACCCTGTCCTCCCTCTGCTGTGCCTGCTGCTCCCTAGACGCCCTGAGGCGGTCAAAGGCCTGCATGCCGTCCTCATCTCCGCTGCCCTCATCCTCCGAGGGGTGTCCGCTCTTCTCCCCCTCCTCCTCCTCTGTCTCCTCTTCCTCCTCCTCCCCAGTAGCGCCACCAACGCTGCTCCCAGCGCCGCCAGCAGCAGCTCCACCAGCTTGCCCACTGCCGCGCCCGCCGCCCGCCACTTCGACCACGTCCGCCAGGTCCCACGCGCGTGCACCGCGCCTGCGCCCGCCCCCGCGCCCGTGCACGGGGGCAGGGGGCGGAGGGTTGGCTGCATCTACTCTCGCCAGAGCACGCCCCGCCGCCGACATCTGCTTTTGTTGGCCTGTGCGCGTCGCTGCGGGTGAAGTGGCTGCGGTTGGAGTGGCTGCGGACGGCCCAGCCGCCGTCGCGTCGCCGCCAATCACCGCACGGAGAGCGTGCAGCATCTTCTCCATGCCCTCACCTGCTGTGCGTGCGGCGCACGCTCGACCCCCTGTTCACGGCAGTGGCGGTCGTGCTTGCGGCGCTGCCCCCAGCCTGGGTCGAGGCGGCGGCTGGTGGAGCTGCCCTCACTGTGCTCTGGCCGCTCCGTCACTTCCAGCCCCTCCCCCAGGCGGGCGAGCGCGCTGCTGTGGTGGAGATCCTGCAGCTGGTTGGGTGGAAGCTGCCGAGTGTCATCACGCCGGCTGGCTGGCAGCGTGGGCGGCCTGGCCTCCGATCCACAGCTGCCCAACCTGCTCCCCTACCTGGGGGGGGCGGCGCCGCGGGCGAGCCCCGATGGGTTGGGTTTGCGCACGGCCCGGGTGTGGTGGGGAAACTGACGTGCAAGCTGGCGGTGGCGCTTCAACTGCGGGCGGTTGTGGACGAGCGGCGAGTGCGGCGGGCAGCCACGGTGGAGGCGGCTCTGGCGCTGGACCACGGGCCGCAAGGGGCCCCCGCGCGACCGACGCGCAGGTCTTCGCGGGGCTGCGCGGCCTGGAGGCGGCGGTGCCGACACTGTGGCGGATGCCGCTCCTCAACGCTCGCAAGGAGCCCATCTGGCGGCTGTGGGTGAGTGGTTTTCACAAGCAGGCTGCACTAGGCGTGCCCGAGTGCCCCTGCGGGTGGCGGTGCCGTGATGAAGGACGGGCCGCCGGCGACGGCGTGGCGTGCGCACAGCTTCTGGGGGTGCCCGGTGGCGGAGGCGGTGGTGGTGGCGGCTGCTGCTGCCCTCCCTGCTCCTACGCCGGTCATCACGTGCTGCCAGGTGTGGCTGCTGCAGCCTCCCGCTGGGGTGCGTGCTGGTGTGTGGGCGGTGGTGGCAGCGCTCGTGGTGGACGCCATGGAGCGAGGCCGCCGCCACTTGTGGCGCATTACGTGCCCGCGTGATGGTGTGCAGCCCCCTGCTCGCTCGGTGGCGGTTGAGCGGGCGGGGGAGCTGGCGACGATGGATCTGTGGGACGCGCTGGCGTCCTTTGCTGAGGGCGGCGGGATGCCGCGCGGGTGGGCGGGTGTGGTGGGCCCGACCCACCCCTTTGTTGGAGTAGTGGACGGCGGGCTCACTCTGAACAAGACGTCCTAGATCCCTGAGAGGATGGTTTCTTTTGAGGGGAGGTGGCGCCACATGCGTGCGCTGGCGGGTTGTGATGTGGTAGCTGAGCAGAGTGCTGCGGCGGGTGTGCACAACGGCCCCGCTTCCGGTGGGTTGAGGGTGGGCTTTTTGGTCCCTTCATGGTTTTATACCTTGGGCCCGCCATCCGTTTCCTGGAGGGGTTGAGTGTGGAGCCTGCACTGTGGTGCTGCTTGCTTGGTGCCCGCCACCGCGTGTGGGTGGCGCTTCCGTGGGGCATCCCCCCTTTTTTCTGTTGGCAGGTCTTCAGGACTGCTTCCTCTAAGTCCTGCTGGAGCTTTGGAACCAAACGCGTGCCCGCCAGAGAGTGGATTGTAAAAACTCATCATCAACCTCATCGGCATCGTTGGTGTCGCGGGGGCCCGGCGTCTCCTCCTCCTCAAACGTCTCCTTCTCCTTCGGTAACAGCAGCCCCTGCTGTGCGAGCGCGACCGCTTCCATCCACATGGTCTGCTCCCAGCAGCTGGTGATGCCAGCCTCGGTCCACGCGGCAGCCTTGATGGCGTCCGGCCCCAGGGGCGGCGTGCTCAGAGCCTCCCACGCAGCATCCAGCATGCCCGGCACCATGGTATTGATCACGCTCAGCCGCAGGTCGATCTTCATAGAGAGGATGAATCCCAGCGGCTGTTCAGAGTGGCTGTGGCTGTGGCGGCACAGGCGGAGTGAACCTGTCCGAACCCTCCAACGGACAAATCTTACAACCGACTTTTCTGGGTCTTCAAAACGTCAGAATTCACATTTAGACACAGAATCGGAAAGATCTCGTCGCGAAGATCATTTTAGACCTATAATACGCGGCATTCGACTCCAGGGGGGGCGTTCACACCCCCACACTCGTTTTTCGCTGATGATACGCCTTTGGTAAAATTTCCGGCGCGCATTAACGCTACGCACGCCATTTGGTAAATCTACCAAACTTTGTTTCACCAAATCCTCTGATCAATACGGTACGCTGCATGTTCGGTGTGCACCTCACTCACTGCAAACCCCAAAAGCACCAGGCCCGTGCGCACACGCGTGCATGCATGCCATCCTCACCCACCCTTGGGTTCAACGACCACAGCTGCGACACTGGGCTCCAGTCGCCCTGCCATGCAAACGTGCCCCACGGGTTGCGCAGCTGCACGAGCCGGAAGCCCTGCACCTCGCGCGCGTCGATGATGCTGTACGCGTGGCCCTGCACAGGGGGGACAGGGCGGCACGGGAAGGGGGGAAGTGGCGGGCGGTGTGCGGTGGGCGGCGGGCTTCGCTGTCTCCGCCGCTTCGAGGACAACACAGTGTGTGGGGGGGGGGAGAGCAGGGGAGTGTGGCTGGGTTGGGTTCGATTGGAGTTGAGTGGATTGGGTCAACAAGGAGCGCAGCCCCCCCCCTTCCCCACCCCCCACACCTGCACGATGCCGTTGACAGACTGCGAGTCGTTCCCGCCGCTGTTGCTCGCCGCAATCACCGACCGCTTCTTGATGTAGAACACAATCGTTCCAAACATCTCATCGTGGCCCAGCTCGTCGCGCGTGGCCTGGAGCGCCACCTGTGTGTATGTGTGTGTGTGTGTGTGTCTGTGTGTGTGCATGCATGTGAGCATGTTTGTGAGTGTGTGCGTGTGCCCAAACTTCCCTCTTCCCCCCTCCTCGCACCTTTCCGCGCTCGCCCGTTGTGTGCAGCATGTCGTATCGCCGCCACGGCAGGCGCGTGCTGCGCGCCGGCTCGTTCTTAAACTTGAAACTGTGTGGGTGGGTGCGTGGGTGCGTGGGGTGGGGGAATGGGGGTGGGGGTGGCGGTCAGATGGGCTGCAGCGCAGAGTTGTGTGTGTATGTGTGAGTGTCAGAAGGCAAGGGACCGAGTGCAGGGCGCTGACACACACACATGCACGCACACGCACACACACACACACACACACACACAACACTTAACACTGTGACCTACACGTAGTTGCCCGTCAGCGCCTCAAACGCCCACAGCGTGCTCCCTCCATCGAGGTCCGCGTACGTGCCCATGAACTTTGCCATTGCCTTTTCGAGAAGCAGCACCCACGCCTCGTCGCCATGCGGCTGAGCATACAGAGACTTGTCGGTGCCCTGCAGCGTGCCAGCGTGCGTGTGTGAATGTGCATTTGTGCGGATGTGTGCGCGTGTGAGTGTGTGTGTGTGTGTGTGTGTGTGCGTGCACATGTGTGTGTGAGAGTGTGTATGTGTGTGTGTGTGTGTGTGTGTGTGTGTGTGCGTATGTGTGTGTGCGTGCGTTTGTGCATGCGGCAGAAGGGAGGAAAGCACCAGCACCCACGCAAGCCCAGGCCAGGCCGAGGGCGGAGCGGCATGCGGGCTGCGGCAGCTGCGAAGCACACACACACACACTCACACACACACACACACATAAAAAACGCCAACTCCACGCCAACTCCGACTCACCCTCTTGACTGGGACCCAGTCGTCGACCGACACGACCACCCACGCGTTCTTGGGCCGGTCAAATAGGCGAATCTTGTACTTGCCGTAGCCGGTGTACTGTGTGTGGTGGTGTGTGGGTGTGTGTGGGTGGTGGTGTGTGTGTGTGTGTGTATGTGTCTGCGTGTCTGCGTGTGTGTGTGTGTGTAGTGGTACGTGGCGGCGCGTCCGAGTGGCGAAGGTGCATGGGGCGCGCGCTCGGGTGGTCAGGGCGTGCATCCACGGGAGTCAGCACACCTGGTGCGTACAAGCGCGTGCTCTCCCTTTCTCTCTCGCAGTCGCTCACACACGCGACACGCACGCACACACACACACACACACACGCACACACGCGAGCGCGAGCGCCCTCACCTCGCGTGTGATGAACGCGCGCTGAATGCCTCCCTCCACTTTGGCAAGGCACGCGAGCGCAGACATGAGCCAGCAGTCTCCAAGCTGCCCCTGCACAATGTCCCTGGGCTCGATGTCGCCTGCAGGCAGGGAGCGAGAGGGTGGTGTTGGTGAGGTGGAGTGGGTGCGGGGGGGGGGAAGGAGGGGGGGAGGGAAAGGGATATGGGGGAGGGGGGAGGGGGGTAGAGTTTAGGTGAGGGAGGGAAGGGGGAGGAATGAGGGCACGGCGACGCACGACAAGTCAGCAGCAGGGGAGGAAGCAGCGGCGTAGTGACAGCGGTGGTGGTGGCGGCGGCAGCGTGTGTGTGCACAATGTGCAAGTCCACCTCTGACTCAAGCACGCGGCCCGGGCTGGGATGACACACACAGGATGGACACGCAGGAAGGACTGCCTCACACCTGCAAACAACCGGGCGCCCTCCTCGCCGCTGGTGGCACAAACCTTGCGCACACGCTTCCTGCTCGCAGCACGAGGACGCATTGGGTCAGGATGCAGTTGAGGGTTCAGTTGTGGCGCAGTTGAGGGGTGCAGTTGAAGTGAGGGGTAGGGGAGGGAAGGTGGGTGTGCGATGTTGCATGGTGTGTTGCATGTGTTGCGCCATGCAACACCCCCTAAACACCCCTGTGCCCCAGTCGATGCATGCGCCTCTATGCGAGTGGGCGCACTCACCACTCCACCTCATTATCTATTTCCTTATAGCTTTTGCCGATGATCCCAATCGATCTCGAGTCGGCAGGGAAGGAGTCGTCGGTGAAAAGACAGCACTGGAACGCAATACACAGTCCACAGAAGAATCCTCGGATGATACGTGATAAGTACACGCCGATGCAGCCCAGGACGTAGATCCTGCGTTGCAAGGGCGCCTTATATAAGAGGGGCGTGCGTGCAATGGCGCCTCCCCCCTCCACCCACTACAGCATACGCTTACCGGAACGATTGGAAGAGCAGAATACAGGGACAGAAAGCAGTGCGAAGCAGCACCCCGGTGAAAGTCATGGCTGCGACTGCGCAAGCGGGGGGAGCTGTGCAGGGTATCCTGAGTGTGGCGCGGACTTACGCCCGACTTCTAAGATTCTACCCAGCCAAGCAGTAGCAGTGAACACGTGAAGCGCTGCAGCGAGCCTCCGTGAGTGCATCTGCGGGGGATCCACGGTCGCAAACACCAGGAATTACAGGGGGCTCTATGATACTCAAACTATGTTGCCATGCAGCAGCCTCATCTGTGAGTTGTGGGTTCATCTGTGAGGGTTGCATGCATGCTGTCACGATCTCAGGGTGGTCATATAGAACGGAAGCACTCGGATAAGATAAGCTGTTCTCCTGAGTGAGCTGGAGCCGTCGTCGCGGACAGCCCAGGCAGCCGTGCTGAGCGTGGCCGAGAGGGTGTGCGCTTACTGCACGCCAGCCCAGCGCGCCATGTCGATGAAGTTCTCGCCACCTGCGTGATGAGGCGGCGGGTGGGGCGTTTGTGTGTATGGGTGCTTCAAACACAGGCAGCACGGTGCTTCCACAGCCTCCGCCTCGGCTCTCCCCTGCAGCGCGGCAACTACGCCCGCGGCGGCGGCGGCGGCGGCAACTACGCCCGCCTACGAAAAACCACAACCACAACTGCACGCCCCACTCACCAATCACGTTGTTGACAAAGCGGACGATGAGCGTGGTAGCGTACGCCGCCGCGGGAATGCGCTTTGCGAGCGTCACGTCAACGAGACGCTCGAGGCCGAACACGACCTGACGACGCAGGGCAGGGGTGGGTGGGGCGAGGGGTAGCGGGGGCAGGTGGTTGGTCGGTCAGTCGGTCGTTTGCGAGTTTGGTCGGTCGGGTGAGAGGGCGGGTGGGCGGGTGGGAAGACGGGCGGGCGGGTTGGTGATGGCGGCATGTGCTGCCAGGCAGTGATGCGAGGCAGTGCTGCGCCTCTCTCGCGCAGCACTTGTGCGCGCAGCACTTGTGCTTTGTGGCTTGTGTGCCATCCTACGTTGCTCCTGTGTGTACCACCTCCGTCGCGCACACACCTGGTAGCGCAGGTTGGACGACACGCCCATGAAGAGGCCCCACACGAGCGCCGTCTTCACAAGGGGCGGCACGGGGATCAGGTCTGCAGCCGGGCCTGTGTGGTTGGCGCGGCTGTGCGGGGGGAAGGGGTGCGGGGGTGGGTGGGGCGTCAGTGCACATGTGCGTTGGGGCAGGGGGAGAGGTGTTGGGGGGGGGGGCGTGCACATTGTTGGCACGCTGTGGGACAAGGCCCGCTTTGGTGCTGCTGCCAGAGCTGTGATGCGCGCGTGTGTGCGTGCGTGCGTGTGCTTCTAGCGTCTGACATGGCTCAAGCGTGCCCCCCCCCCAACACTCCTACGCACTGCGCCTCCATCATCCAGTTGATGGTCGTGGGTTTCTAGTCAGCAGTTGAGTTGTACTAGCCAGCCACACACACTCACTGCGCCTCCATCATCCAGTTTGCAATGCCCTGCCCCACAAAGCCGCATGTGATGCCCGCGAGAGAGTACTCGAGGAACTTGATGACAGGGCACATGAGGCGTTGGAAGATAGAGTAGCTCCTGCAGGGTTGGGTGGGTGGGATACGGCGTGTCGGGGGGTTGGGTGGGTGTGCGGTGCGGTGCGTGCACACACGATGGTGTGCAGGGCTCGGCACGGTGGCGGCTACCGTAGCCGAACGCAGGCCACCAGTTACTGTAGTACTATCGCAGGTAAGATGGGTGGGGGGGGGGGTACGGTAGCTCGTGTGTGTGCGCTGCAAACCACCGGAACTCCCCGCAGGGTTGCTACGGTAGCCGAATACCGAAGCAGCTCGTACGGATCTCGGGCCGTAGGAGCCAAGCCACGCCTCCCTCAACACATTCACACATCTGAGGTGTGGATGTGCCCAACCGTGCATGTTTGAGCGTGCGTGCGAGTGTGTGCGTGTGTGCGCGTGCGCGCATGCGTGCGCCTGGCGCTGGCACCCACTTGACGCCTGGCATGCTAGCCTGGAACACCGCAGACGGGATGCCGGACAGGAACTTCTGAATTCCGGTCTGGGAGCCGACCATCGATGCGCCACCGATGACCATCGCGGGTGCCATGAGGGAGACCTGGGAGGCGGGTGAGGGGGGGGGGTGAGGGGGCAGGGCAGGGCAGGACAATGCATGCGAGGTGACGGTGGTGACCAGCGTTTGATTTCCAGAGACGCTTGCCATCATCCAGGTCAGTGCCCACTCGCCACCGCTCCTCCACGCGTGCGCACGGGCAGTCACGAGCGTGGGTGGGCAGGCAGGTGGGAGGGGCGCCCGGGCTGGGGGCCGGCGCGCGCGCACACACGCACAGCGCCAGTGTGTGCGGGGCCATGTCGTGAGTCACGCGTGTGCGCACCATGACAACGTCCATCGTGAGGCCGACCAGCAGATCAGACAGGTACAGCTCAAGCTCCTTCCAAAAGTCGTCGCCACGTTTGCGCACTTCGGCGACGGTTGCGCACGCTGCGGTGCGCGATGCAGTGTGTTTTGTGGTGTTGCGCGAGTGTGTGTTTGTGTGTGCGTGTCTGTGTGTCTCGACGAGTTGATCGACGAGCGGAGGAGCTGGCGCCCGTCAATGCATGCTGGACATTGGTCAAGATGGCTGCCCGTGGAGGCGGGCTACCATCACGGCTTCAGCGGTGGCGACTGCCGAGGCAACACAGAGTAAATCCGCTTCACCAATCGCAGCGTTCGTCACCGCGCTCATCCTCGGGGTCGCTCGTCTGCCGGTGACTGGCGTTGGAAGGTCTTCAGGCAGCCTCCATGACAACTCTGTCATCCATGCACCCCTGGAGGGTGGGACCTGGCCATGCATGAGGCATGGGGCGCCGGCTGAGCCCCATGCAAACGAGAGCTGGACAGCCATGCACTGCCAGGCGGGGACCGTTCCAGTCAGCGCCAGTCGGCTCTGCCGGCTTGACTGGCCACAAGGCCACTACTGTGACCCTGAGGAAGGTCCTCTCCTATATGCTCCTTGCCAGACATGTCTCTCAGAGACCGCTGTTTGGGGTAGTCTAGCCGGCGGGAGCGGTAGTCTATCGGCCGGGAGCCGGCGGTACTATTACTTAAGTGTGCTGGAGTATCGGCGGGTGTCTCTAGTAGAAGAGTAGCCTGCTTAGCTGGAAACCCCGTGTTACTGTTACTGTCTGTGTGTGTGTGTGTGTGCGTGTGTGTGTTTGTTTTCGAGCAGAAGTAGGCAAGGTTCAGGCGGCAGATGGGCACGCACATTGGCTGCCTGTGTGTGTGCATGTGCATGTGCACGTACGTCTTAAGCAGCCGCAATGCCACCGGCAGCAGTGTTGGTGTTCGTGGAGCCCTGCCCTGCCCTGCCCCACACACCCCAACCCCCCTACGTGCCCTCACCCGAGTCGATGACCACCTCTGCTCCGACCTTGAACAGGAAGCGCGGGTCGGACAGGATTCGGTCGCGGAAGAAGGGGATCGTGCGGGAAAGAAAGCCGGTGAAGAAGAAGGTCTGCGTGGGTGTACGAGTGGTGTGGCACGTGAGGGTGGGGCGGTGGGTGCGGGGTGTGGGAGGTCGATTTTACAGTCCGTCAGACGTCAGACAGTTGGGTTCGTGCGTGCGTGTGGGAGTGGTGTTGTTGTGGGGGGGGGGGGGGCGGCATTGGCTGCTGCTACGGCTGTGATGCGACGGCTCTGGTAGTTGGCTCCGCGGGTGCAGCTGTGGCCTGTTGGCGCCGCCCGCTGTCAGGCTCTTTTCAACGGCACGGTCGTCTGCAGGCGTGCATGAGTGCTGCACTGTGCGCACAAGGCCCCTTCCGCAGATCTTCCGGCCCACCTGCGTCGCGATGTACGCCGTGATCGCGGACATGCGTAGCCCGTGCGCCTGTGCCACCGCGAGCATGTCGGCCGGCAGGCTCATGCCCTTCTCCTTCATGAACGCATCGACCTAGGAGTGTTGTGGGTCGCCGCACACAAGACACGGGTTGCAAGCAGGGCAGGGGGTTGGGAGTGAGCAACGGGCGGGCGCGAAGGTGGGGGGTGCGTGCATGTAGTGGGTTGGAGCGCTCTAAACAAGGTGCATGGTGGTGGTGCGCCATGCAACCATGCGCGCCATGCAGCCATGCGAGTGAGAGAGCGCGCTGCCCCATCAACTCCCCCCCCTCCGACCATGCCACCTGCGGCATGTCACCCAACCTACCTGCTTGGCGTCGAGCACAGGGTCCTCGTCCTCGTCGCCCCCACCGCCGCCAGACTCTCCATCGCCGCCGCCCCCACCCCCTCCTCCTGCACCACCGCTGCCGGAAGAACCACCATCGCCTGGCTCAGCGCGAGCGACGATGCGGGAGCGCGCGGATGACACCTGTCGCCCATACTGGGCGGGCTGAAAAAGGCGTGCAGGGGCGATGTCGCCCTGTTCGCCTGCCGCCCTGCTGCTGCCGCCGCGGTTGATGTTCATCATGGCGCACACGCGCATCGGGCCGCGCAGCCCGACCGTTGACGCGCGCCCCCCATGCTGCATGCGGGTCTTCGACGCAAGCATTGCAAGCCCTGCTGTCGCTGCTTGCTGCCGCTGCTGCTGGTGCTGGTGCTGGTGCTGCTGTGCTGCTGTGAGAAAGCGAGAGTTTGGGCCGGTTTAGGGTTTGCAACCAACCAACAATATTTAAATTGAACCAAGCTACAGGTTCAGCCATCCTAGAGAGCACCCGATGAGAGGATGCCACAAATCATGTGTCTGGGTCTGGCACACAGATGGGGGGAGGGAGGGGGCAGGGCAGAAAGAGGGAGGGCCTTGCCGGGGGTGCGACCGGCTAGTGCCCTGCTCGCAGTAACGTGGTGGACAGGTGGCTAGGTGCGCAGTGCTACTGGTTTACCAGTACATCACGTCACCGCGACAGCATGGAAGCCCGCGGCACCAGCGACGGCAGCTTCTCGAAGCCCAGCTGACCGGCCGCAAACGACCCTGGGTGCAACGCGCCTGCAGTCCCGCCGGGTGCGCCTGCGACGACTCGCAGCGCGCCCTGGTTGTTGGCCGCGAGAACGCGCGGCACGGAGGATGTCTCCCAGTGAGAGCGCCGCCGCCTCGCCGCAAACACCTTGCGCATCTCGGCTGCGCGCGCCTCTGATGCAGCCGCCTCCCTCGCGCGCTGCGCCGCCGCCGCCTCTGCCCGCTGCCGCCTCTCCAGTGCCAGCAGCGGGGTGACGTGGAAGAGCACAGGGGGAGCGGGGCGCGCCGCTGCGTCGCGACCTTGCGGCTGCCGCGCCTCCTTTGACCCGTGCACGGTGAACATCGGCGGTGACGCCAGCGCCGTCGATGTCGATGCCGGCTCATCAGCGTCGCCACCAAGCGCTTGCAGGCGATGAATGCTGCCACGGCTTTGAGCCGTGTTGCTGCGTGGCACCGCTGCCTCCGCTGCTGCTGCCGGTGAGACCTGGCACACTATGAGATGCCCTGATGCCAGCCGCATGTCGCCCACGTCATCGAGCAGGATCCCCACCAGTGATGCGCGTGCACGGGGGACACTGGCACCACCACCACCGAGCGCAGATGTTGCACTGGGACGAGGGGTACTTGCGTACGGCGAGTGCACCCCACCCCGCTACTGCAGACGCCTCTTCAGAACCACCGCCTCGATATAGCGGTCGTACCTGCGCGCACGCGCACTCACACACGTCACCAGCAGTAACGCGATGTGCGATGAGACACAGCGCAGCGTTTGCAATGCATGCGTGCCCAAACCCACCAGTTGTGAGGCGCGCTCCTGACGTGCTCGCCCGCCATCGGCGCCACATCCACCCTGGTGGGCTGCGCGACACCACCGGGCGCCACGGATGGCTGCGCCGGGGGTGCGTGTGCGTCCTCTTGTGGGCGCGGGCCGTTGTATGCGTCAGAGTGAGCCGGCACAGTCTCTGCTTCCCCCTCGACAGCCTGGTCGGCTAGCATCGCCTCCGTCTCCTCAGCGACTGCAGTCTCGTTGTCCGGCCCCCCTGCCGGCCCTTCGTCGGCCGGCCCGCCCCCATCCTGCTTGGATGCCCCACCCCCTTCCCCCTCGACAGGCTGGACGGCCGACCCGACGATCGGCTGGCCCTCTCTCTCTCTCTCTGCTGCGTCCGGCTCGCACTCGGACTGCCGCTCACCCGCGCTCGCCTCGCCGTCGCCCCCCGACTTCCCGGCCTCCACGCCACCCAGACTCGCCACGTCTGCCGCAGGCTGCTGTTCAGCCCTGCACGGCAACTGGGGACCGGCAGCCTGGTCCACCGCGTCATCTGCGCCATTGCTGCACTCAGCTGCCGGCTCGCAAGCGGCATCCACCTTGTCCACCTCCCCGCCATCAGGGCCCTCTTCTCCTGAAACTAATACGGGTGGCTGCACTTCTGCACTGGTGTCCTGCTGTAGTGCCTGCATGTCTGCGGGTGGTTGTGGGGGGGCATGCAGAGTGCATGGGCAAACACTCACCATGGCGTGGCGTGGGAGGGACCGCAGCATGTACGCACTGGCACGACGCGAGATCGTAACATGCGACGGAAAGGAGTATGACAAGCATGACGCGAGCCTCCACGTATGTACATGACGCACCTGTTGACGGCGACTGTTGCGCAACACAGCACAGCACAGCCCTGGTCACGCGGACTGATGAAGGCTGGTTCAGTAGAGATGTGGTCAGTCTTGTAATGATGAAGGCTGCGAGATGGGACTGCGTTGCTGCCAGGGGGGGGGGGCTTCCTGTGGTAGGGTACCCCACACTCTCAATCGGGTAGCCCTACAGCCAAAGAGCTCAGGTGTGCGAGATTGGATTGTGTTGCCCGCTGGCTGATGTCTTCAGAAATGTACACGCACACACGCATGTCACACGCACGCACGCAATGCATGCGCACGCAGTGTGCGTCGCGCACGGTGACACCCCTTCACCCCAAGTGGAGAGGCCTCCCCAGGGGAGCATGTGATGATGAGAGTTTTACAATCCACTTCTGGCGGTCACACGTACGGTTCCAAAGCTACAGAAGGACTTAGAGAAACAAGGCTCAAGGCCCACAAAAGGTCAAGCTACAAGTGTCGCGCCTGCCCCTCAGCATGATGGGGCCCGCGCGCCCCGCGCGCGCCGCCGGGGCGCCAAGTGGGCCGCCGCCGGGTGGGCCACCGCCGGGTGGGCCGCCGCAGGGTGGGCAGCTGCCCGGTGGGCCGCCGCCGGGTGGGCGGTCCTATGCCGCGGCTGCCCAGGGGCTGCCTGTGGGGCCTGGGCTGCAGCACCAGCTGCCCATCATCGAGGAGGAGGCGGACGACGGAGGCGGGGGCTCTGACCACGGCTCGTACGGGCATGGTGCCGGCAACGGTGATGACGATGACGACGGCGCTGGGTCTGACGGGGGTGCGGGCTCTGCTGGGGGTGCTGTGGCTGTTATTGCGGCTGCTGCTGCAGCGGCGGCGGCAGGCCCCTCGGACGAGCACGCAGCATGCCACAAGCGTGCGCTCCGCACAGACCGCCAGACGCAAGGGCGGATGCTCCAGCTCGATGCGGAGAGGCGCGCACTCGAGGGCCGACGGGAGCTGCAGGCTGCAGCAGCTGTGGGTGCAGCTGCAGCAGCTGTTGGCGAGGCGGCCCTGCTGGCGGCCCTGCTGGCTGACGAGCGCATGCTCGATGCGAGCCAGACGACTGGGCGCAAGCGTGGGGGGGGCGATGAGGAGCCCGATGCCGCTGCCGATGCCCCGCTCGACACCCCCGTGGGCCTCAGCCAGCCCGAGCCGCGGCGCGGAGAGGCGGCGCCTGAGGCGGCAGAGGACGGCGAGGAGGGGCGGCGCGTGGCACGCCGTACGACTGGTGGTGAGGAGGGTGACGCCGCCGTGCCTGCTGCTGCTCCGGCTGCGGCTGGTGGGGGCGCGGGGGCTGAGGACGCTGCTGGTGGTGGGGGAGCTGGAGGAGCGGGCGCAGGTGGAGGGGGCGGGCAGACGCAGGCTCTGGCCACTACTGGTGGTGCCGCTGGCCGTGGAGACGATGGTGGTGACTGGGTCCGCGGCAAGGTCCATGCCTTTGCATACGCGCGGGGCGGACCATGCATTGGGCCCGTTGACAACCCCGGGATCCGCAGCGGGCTCACGGACGCCATCCACTGCGGGAAATTCCTGACAGCCACGGCGGCGGAGGAGTGGATCATGAACATCCTCCACGGACACCCTGTCCAGAGCCCCGACCCGAAGAAGCAGGGCGGGCCTCAGGGCTGGCCGATGGAGCATGTCAGGAACCTCCTCAGGGCGGCGAAGCTTGACGTGATGCCGGCGCTGCCAGATGGCTGGTCCCTGGGCAAACCCCTGCCACTTGGCCACCCGTTCCACGTGCCCGATGACGCCGCCCTCTGAGCAGCCGGCACACGGAGGCCGCTTTGCCCCCGGCCTCCGAGTGGGAACGCACAACGTGCGCGGCTTGCGACAGGGGACCAAGCTGGTGGATCTCATGCGCGTCTGGGCGCGCGACCGCCGCCTCGATGTGGTGTGCCTCCAGGAGGTGCATATTGCAGCTGATGACGTCGCGAGCATGGACGGCGTCGACCGCTATGCGTCCAGCTGTGCCTACCACCTGGGGACTGAGTCCTACACCTTCTGGGGGGGCGGCGCGGGGACCTCGGCCGGGGTCGCCATCCTCGTGCGGTCAGACCTCTTGGCGTCGCTCCTGCCGGTTGTCCAGGCGGATGGCGACGGCCGGCTGATGGTGATGGATATCACGTGGGGTGGTGGGGGCGCGGGCGGTGGGGGTGGGGGAGCTGGAGGTGGGGGAGCTGGGCGGCTGCGCCTCGTCAATGCGTACCTGCCGGCCTCGCAGCCGAACCGGCCAGCGGTGCAGGCGGCGTTCATCGAGGAGCGCATCCGACCGCTTGCTGCTGGCCAGACGCACCTCGTGCTCGCAGGCGATTTCAACTTTGTCGAGAGCCCGCGTGACCGCGCCCGCTCTGAGGGGCCCCTCGAGTGGCGCGACCGCGCCCCGGCGGCGGCGATGGCAGCGCTGGTGGAGGACTCCCCGCTCCGTGACGCGTACCGCCTCATCCACCCCATGCAGAGGGGGTACACCTTCAATGCGTATAATGCACAGGCGCGGCTCGACCGCCTCTACGTGTCGATGGCCCTCGCGCCACGCGTCCTCGGGTGCGACGCGGGCGAGTCGGGCGGGTCGGATCACCGCGTTGTGGCAATGCACCTCTCCCCCCTGGTGCCAGAGTCGCGCGGGCCGGGGCGGCCGCGTGTGCGTGCCCATTTCTGGGCTGATCGTGACTTGGTCGATGGGTTCAGGGCATGGTTTGGTCGGGAGGCAGCGGGGGCGCCCACCCATGGCCACACGGAGCTCATGCGGTGGTGGCAGGCTTTCAAGCCGCGTCTGGCTCGCGAGGCCCGCCGTCTCGACTGCGACCTGGGTCGGCGGCGAGATGCTGTGTCGGTGGAGGTGACCCGGCTGCGTGCAGACCTGCAGCGAGCGCGCGCGGCCGTTGAGGCGGGGCGCGATGGGCTTGCGGAGCTCGCCGGGCTCTATGCGCTGCAGCGGCGCCTGGACGCGGCGGTGCGGCGGTACGCTCCAGCCCCGCCCGCCTGTGTGCGGCTGGGAGAGCGCGTTTCCGGGGGCATGGCGGCAGCCTTCCGCAAGCCAGCGGCGGCACGGCGCGTCGCCGCCCTCAGAGATGCGCGTGGCATCCTCGTCACTGAGGCAGGGGAATAGCTGACATCATGGCTGACGCCGTGGCGGCGGTCTAACGGCCGCCACCGCCATCCCCCGCTGATCGGGAGGCTGTGCTGGGGGCGGTGCGTGCGCACTCGCCGCGCGTGCCGCAGGCGGTGGCGGATGCAGCCGGCGCGCTTGTTGTCACACCCGCCGAGGTACGGGCGGCGGCCACCCACTCCAAGCCTGGCACCGCCCCGGGCCCGGATGGCATCCCAGTGGATGTGTGGCGGAAGCTGGGCGAGCCAGCCTTTGAGCTTCTGGCGGCGGTCTTCACCGCGGTGGGAGCTACGGGTGGGACGCCGCCTGGTTTTCTCGACGGCGTCGTTGCCTCAATCTACAAGGCCAAGAACGCTGCGGATGCGGCAAACTACCGCCCACTCACCATGCTGGGCTCCGACTACCACATCCTCGCCAAGGTGCTGGCGACGCGGTGGACGCCCCTGCTCTCTGCGGTGGTGGGGCCGGAACAGACCGCTTTCCTCGCTGGCCGCCGCATCTCGGACAATATCTGCCTCACGCAGATGCTGCCTGGCCTGCTGGCTGCCAACGCGGCGGATGGCGTGGGGCCGACGGGTGCAGCGCTGGCGCTCCTGGACTTCCGCAAGGCATACGACACCATCGACCGTGGCTTCCTCATTGCGGTCATGGAGGCGGTGGGCGTCGGCGACGGCTTGCTGGCGTGGACCCGCACCATCCTCACGCACACGTACGCGTCGGCCGAGGTCAACGGGTTCATCTCTGCGCCGCGCAAGTATGCGGCGGGCGTGCGCCAGGGCTGCCCCGCCGCGCCAGCCCTCTTCCTGTTCCTGGGGCATGCGCTCGCATGCTTCCTGCGCACATGCCCGGCAGTGGGGGTCGAGGTCGTGCCTGGCTGCCGAGGGACCTGCCCCCAGTACGCTGACGACTGCATGCCCCTCCTCCGGTCGTGTGCGCCGGCTGACGTCGCGGCACTGGTGGAGACGATGGCGGTGTTTGGCCGAGCGACGGGCCTTGTCCTCAACCTCGGCAAGTGCGGCATCCTGCCCCTGGGGTCGGCGGGGGAGGGCCTGCTGGCGGGTGCCGAGGTTGCTGGGCTGCGCGTGCTGGACGCGGGCGTGTCGCTGGGGGTGCCCGTCTCTGCCGGCTTGCCGCCCCCGGAGGGCGTCACCGGGGTGTGCCGTGAGAGGCTTGCGGCCGCGTATACCAAGCTCGCGCGCTTCCCCATGTCGGCGTTTGGCAGGGGGCACGCGGCGGCGACGTACGGGGTCTCCCGCATCCTGTTCCGGGCGGTGCACTGTGGCATGACTCCGGAGGCCGAGAGGGTGCTCTCCCGGTGGACGGCTACTCTGGTGGACAGGAGCGTGGGGCCGGACCCGCCGGCAGAGCTGCCGCGGTGGGCCTCTTCGGTGCCTGGTGCGCCTGCTGCGGTGCTCCTGGGGCGACCGGCGCATGGTGGTTTTGGGGCGCCGGCGTGGCGGGAGATCGTGCACGGGCAGTGGGCCGTCCACCTCGCGTGCCTGTTTGGGGCGTGGGCGGCAGGCGCCCCCCATCTCCTGCTGCCGGCCCCACGGGCCGGTGGTGGCGGCGGGGCTGGCGGCAGTGGCGGCGGTGGCGGCGGCGGGACACAGCCGGAACAGCAGCCCGCGCCCCCGGCCCAGCCGGCATGGCAGCCGCTCATGGTGGAGGCGGTGCACCGCCTGTGCCCGGAGGCCCACCCGAGCCTCTTTGTGCTTATGGCTGGCCTCGCGCCCAGGGCCGGCGCCCTCCCGGACGGCCTTATTGGTGAGTGCGTGGACCCGGCTGTGAGGGCGGCGCTCTTGGCTGGGCCGATGAGGCGCATGCTCGATGGGGTGCAGGCCCTGGGGCCGGTGGCGCGCATCACGGGGCGCGTGCAAACAGCTGAGCTGTGGGGGGCGGAGGCGCCGCTCTGGGCTAACCCCCTCCTCCAGCTGGTTGGCTGCTGTGGTGGAGATCCTGCAGCTGGTTGGGTGGAAGCTGCCGAGTGTCATCACGCCGGCTGGCTGGCAGCGTGGGCGGCCTGGCCTCCGATCCACAGCTGCCCAACCTGCTCCCCTACCTGGGGGGGGCGGCGCCGCGGGCGAGCCCCGATGGGTTGGGTTTGCGCACGGCCCGGGTGTGGTGGGGAAACTGACGTGCAAGCTGGCGGTGGCGCTTCAACTGCGGGCGGTTGTGGACGAGCGGCGAGTGCGGCGGGCAGCCACGGTGGAGGCGGCTCTGGCGCTGGACCACGGGCCGCACGGGGGCCCCCGCGCGACCGACGCGCAGGTCTTCGCGGGGCTGCGCGGCCTGGAGGCGGCGGTGCCGACACTGTGGCGGATGCCGCTCCTCAACGCTCGCAAGGAGCCCATCTGGCGGCTGTGGGTGAGTGGTTTTCACAAGCAGGCTGCACTAGGCGTGCCCGAGTGCCCCTGCGGGTGGCGGTGCCGTGATGAGGACGGGCCGCCGGCGACGGCGTGGCGTGCGCACAGCTTCTGGGGGTGCCCGGTGGCGGAGGCGGTGGTGGTGGCGGCTGCTGCTGCCCTCCCTGCTCCTACGCCGGTCATCACGTGCTGCCAGGTGTGGCTGCTGCAGCCTCCCGCTGGGGTGCGTGCTGGTGTGTGGGCGGTGGTGGCAGCGCTCGTGGTGGACGCCATGGAGCGAGGCCGCCGCCACTTGTGGCGCATTACGTGCCCGCGTGATGGTGTGCAGCCCCCTGCTCGCTCGGTGGCGGTTGAGCGGGCGGGGGAGCTGGCGACGATGGATCTGTGGGACGCGCTGGCGTCCTTTGCTGAGGGCGGCGGGATGCCGCGCGGGTGGGCGGGTGTGGTGGGCCCGACCCACCCCTTTGTTGGAGTAGTGGACGGCGGGCTCACTCTGAACAAGACGTCCTAGATCCCTGAGAGGATGGTTTTCTTTTGAGGGGAGGTGGCGCCACATGCGTGCGCTGGCGGGTTGTGATGTGGTAGCTGAGCAGAGTGCTGCGGCGGGTGTGCACAACGGCCCCGCTTCCGGTGGGTTGAGGGTGGGCTTTTTGGTCCCTTCATGGTTTTATACCTTGGGCCCGCCATCCGTTTCCTGGAGGGGTTGAGTGTGGAGCCTGCACTGTGGTGCTGCTTGCTTGGTGCCCGCCACCGCGTGTGGGTGGCGCTTCCGTGGGGCATCCCCCCTTTTTTCTGTTGGCAGGTCTTCAGGACTGCTTCCTCTAAGTCCTGCTGGAGCTTTGGAACCAAACGCGTGCCCGCCAGAGAGTGGATTGTAAAAACTCATCATCATCAAGTAGCCCACGGTAACGCCATCCACACTTGGTGGCGGGCGCCAAGCAAGCAGCACCACTGTGCAGGCTGCACACCCAGCCCCTCAAATGGCCAGAGGGCGGACCCAAGGTATAAAACCATGAAGGGACCAAAAAGCCCTCCCCCAGACCACCGGAAGCGGGGCTAGTAGCACACCCGCCGCAGCACTCTACTCAGCGACCACACCGCACCCGCCACCGCACGCGTGTGGCGCCACCTCCCCTTCAAAAACACCCCCAGAGGGAATGCCATCTAGCAAGCAGGTGCAGGCACCCGCTCTCCGTCAACGACGAGGCGCGCGCGGTGGAACTGCATGTGGCAAGGGCACACACGTACACGCCAACACAACGACACTACCCGCAGCCCCCCCGCTGCACGTTGAGAGCTAGTCCGCGTCGCAGGTCATCGCACACGATCAGTCCCAGTTGCCCCAGTCGTCGTCCTCCTCCTCCGCCTGCCCCGCTGCAGCGACGGGCTTGCTGGGAATCCCCTTGTCCCCAGGCTTGGCGGCACGGTCGTCGAGTACATCCTCTGGCGTGGCAGCCGACGCCGGGCCCGATGCGGCGGCGCTCGCTTCCTCCTCGACCGCCACCGAGGAGGACCGCCGCCTGCCGCCGCCACTGTCACCGCTGCCGCCGTCGCCGTCGCCGCCGTCTCCCACTACCGACCAGTCGGCACGTCCGTCAGAGCTGTCTGAGCCAAGCTCACCAGCGCCCGCGACAGGCTCGGGCGCAGCAGCGCTACAGCCGACTGCCGCTGCCGCAGCGTCATCTGCCTTCACTGTGTGCGTAGGCGCTGGCTGCTGCTCAGCCGCCCGCCTGACATCCGCCTCCGCCTCCAGCCCCTCTTGCTGCTCCTGCTCCTCCTTCAACCGACCCGGCTCCTGCCCCTCCTCAGCCAGCTCCAGCTGCGCCTCCTGGGATGCCGTTGCAGGGGCATCTGGCTCTGGTGCTGGCTCTGGTGAAGGGCTGCACGCAGCCTCCTCCTCCGTGTGCCTGGCCTGAGCCGCCTGCTGCAGCTGCGCCTCCTGCGGCTGCGCCTCTGTTGCCGCCTCCTCTTCTGGCACCTCTCCCTCGGATGGCGCCGGCGCCGGAGCTGGCAGAGATGCGTCACCACCGCCAGCAGCGTCGCCCGCTCCCCCGTGACCCTCCTCATCCACGTCTGGGTCCAGGTCGTCCCACCCAAGCTCTTCCTCCTCCTGCGCGCTGATCGTCTGCACGCGCTGCGCCAGTGTGCTGCGCTGCTCCTCCTTCTGCTGCAGCTTTGAGAGCCTGCGTGCGTGTGGGGCGCAGACGGTGGGGTGGGCAGCAGCACGGGTGAGAGATGTGATCATGATGGGGATGCAGTTAAGCGCAGCAGCGTGTGCGGGAGCCCCTGCCCTGCCCTGCCCTCTCCTTCCGCTCCCCCCACACACCATGCCAGCGTCTCCATGCTGGGCGCGCGGTTTGTGGTGGTGAGGTGTGTGTTGTGGTGGAGTGGTGGCAGAGCGCACCACAGCGCGCACCTGTAGAAGTAGCGCGCCCAGAAGAGGTCGTCCGACACCACCGCCGGCACGACGCGCGCGTGCAGCTCCGACACAAATGCGCTGCTAGACAGGAGTTGGTCGGCCTCGGTGCGCAACCGCAACAGGCTGCGTATGCACGCCAGGGGCAACGTGGTGGTGGTGTGGGTGCGTTTGTACCGGGGTGGTGTGAGGGCGAGGAATAATCAAGGAGCCGCGCATGCACCCCTCCCCCTGCGGGCACACGCACTCACCACCACCACCACCACCACCACCTCACACGCCCACGCACACCTGAACGTCGCCCGCCATGCATCAAAGTCGTCAGCGGCGTCGGGCTCACCCAGGAACGTGACGCTGTCGCGCTGCATCGCGGCCACCTGAGGGGGCAGCAGCTGGGCCCTGGTGGTCACCTACTGGTAGGCCTGACAAGACGACTGTGCACGCCCGCCCCCATGCACACACACAAGCACGCACCTCGCTCTCCATGCGGCTGTACTTCAGAGCCTGCGCTGCACCAGTGCCGTGCGCCGTTTGCGGCAGCGGAGGCGTGGTCGCTGCGCTGCGCCCTCCGCGCCCTCCGCTGCCTCCCTGGGGCGCGGCCGCACCGCCAGCCGACAGGTCGTCGCCCAGGCCATCGCGTACCTGGCGGTGTGTGTGTGTGTGTGTGTGTGTGCGTGTGTGTGCGCGCGAGTGTGAGCAGGGAGCGTTGCCGTCGTGCATCCACACGCCTGCTGTTTCACCCTCGTGCCCTCGCAAACACGCACGCACACACACACACACACATACACACGCGCACATACAAACACACACACGCGCTCACACACCTGGTGCACGAACTCCCGCGTGCCCTGCAGCAGCGTTGAGCTGAACTGCGACAGCGTCTCCCCCACGGCATCGAGCGAGGCATCAAGCAAGGGGCCAGCGCCGCCGGCACTCGACCGCCTCTGCATCGTCGGCAGCCTGGCGGTCACGGCTGCTGCCTGCATGGAGAGGGGTGGTGGTGTGAGCACGTGAGTGAGTTTTGCATGCACGCGCATGAGAGACCGCACACACATGGCGAGCACACACACACTCTGCACTCGCCTTCTTCGGCAGGTGCTCAAGCTGCTCGACTGCCTCGCGTGCAGTGTTGACTTCTGCAGCTGCTGCCTGCCTGAAACTCGACAGCTCGGAGCCCCAGTCGGTGGTGGCCACGCTCTGCGCGATCTCGTCAGCTCTCGCGCGCACCGATGCGCTCACCGCGTTCGCCACACCCCACAGGTCGAAGCCCCTGTGGGAGGCGGGTGGTGTCATCAAGGGCAGGCCCGATGCCTCCCCATGCAATCCCCTGCTGCCGCGCACCTGGTGCTGCTCGCGCCCTTGTCGCCTTGTCCCTGAGGCTGCACCTCCTGCGTGTATGCACACACACATGGCACGCGTGCCTGTCACTCGTGGCTCGTGGTGATGCTCTTCGGCAGCAACGCATGCGGGTGATTCAGCGCAGCTCACCCCGTCTTTGCCATCGCCACCGCCTCCAAACAGCCCTCCAAACATGCCTAGGGGCTGCGTGCGCAGTGCGCGGTGCTGCGAGCGAGTGCGCTGATTAGGGGGAGCTGTGCTTCGGGCTGCGTCCTCTCCGTGATCGCTCTGCCCGAATCAGCGAATAAGGGGACGAGCGCCAGCGATCTGATACAACAACTCTTGAACTGGGTCCATACCCAATCCATACCACCGCAAGTGTAATCATCGTCGCGGGCGTAGCAAGCGCATTGTTGTGTGCCTGTGAGCTCTGGCTACGTGCGTGTGTGTGTGTGTGTGTGCGAGGCGGCGAGCCGAGCCTAGGAGGCGCTAGCTTGCGTGGGGCCAACGCACTCTTGTTGAGCCGTGGGGGCCCCATGTCCGACCCCAAGTACATCATCGACGTAAGGGGCTTGCAGAAGGTTGCAAAATCGTTCCACCCCAAGGACCACTTCTGCGTGTCAAACACACACATGGCGCGCATGGCACTTCACCATGCACGCCCCATGCATGCACGCCGCAGGAGTACGGCCAGCGGCGGTTGAAGGGCACCGAGTTCGTGCTGCCGCTGTGCATAGGATCCGTGGCGTGGTGGCAGGGCAAGAAGGTGAATCGAGGATGGGGCAAGGGAGGGGCCGCATGCTCGCCATGCGTCCGTGCACCCTCTCACGCACGCATGCTCGCCGGAAGGGTCGCATGCTGCCAGGCTGGGGTGCAATCCACGCAGCAGCGACGCCCCCACTCCCCCCCCCCCACACACACACACGCCCGCGCATCATCGCACGCCAGGCACAAGACTGCACGCACAGGTGGAGCGTCTATGTGCGCGGCCCCAACAACGAGGACCTGAGCTACATCATCAAACGGTGCGGTGGGGTGTGCTGGGTGGGACGTGTGCGTAGGTTCAGCCGGCGGTGGGGGCCATGCGGCCGCCCACGCATCGGCACAGCCACAGTTGCCTTGCCCCCCTCTCCGCACCCATTCACCCGCCCACCAGGTACCGTGCGTTCCTGCCTTCCACCCACCCCCCCTCCTCCATCTGCACCTGTTCACCTTCCCCCTCCCCCTGCCCCCCCCCTCCATCTGCAACTGTTCATCTGCCTCCTCCTCCTCACCCCCCTTGCCCCCTCGCCCTGAACGCAGCGTGACGTTTGAGCTGCACGAGGACTTTGTTCCCCAGGTGCGCTCCATCGAGAATCAGCCGTTTGAGGTCAGCGAAGGCGGGTGGGGCGAGTTCGAGATCGGGGTCACGGTGAGTCGAGGCGACGCGCGGCCGCGTGCCTATCAGTATACATGTGCCCTGCGCCCCCTTTGTATGTTGCTCCTCCACCCTGCCCGACCCTGATGCCAACAACCGCGAGGGCGCGCTGTGTGCCGCATGCGCCGCGCAGCTGCACTTCACCGCTGACGCGCGCGAGTCGGAGGCCAAGCTGTACCACCGGCTGCGGCTGCATGAGGACGACGGCAGCCAGGTGTGTGCATGTGTGTAAAGGGGGGAGGTCGGGAAGGCAGGCGGCAGTGCGGACAGGGAGAGGGGGGGGGGAGGAGGGCGCAGGCAGCTGGGCAGGTTTTAACCCCCCCCCCTCCACGCAAACTTACACGACACAGCGCCTGTCAGGCACACGCCGTGCCGGCTGAGCTGGCACGCGCACGCCCCCCCACCACCACATACCCATTCACCCCTCTCCCCTCCACCACACGTGCCACCCCACAGTCCCAGAAGAAGCCAGTGGTGAACGAGAACTACGAGGAGGTCATCTTCAGCGAGCCGCACGAGGACTTCTACCAGCGGGTGTCAAGGCACGTGAACCAGCCGACGAGCCAGCCGCTGGTGTCGCAGCTGCAGGTGTGTATGTGTGCGTGGGGGGGGGGGGGGGGAGGGGGGTCGCCCCTCTACGGCGCATCCCTTGGGCGCCATTGCTTGCGGACGGCCATTGCACGGGCGCAAGAGCGCCGTTGGCAGGGCCCAATTGCACCGCACTGGCCCCTTGCCCCCACGTGAGCAGGGTGCATGGTTCATGTGTGTGTGCGTGCGCGTGCGCATGCGCAGGCCCCCCCCCCCACCCCCGACCTCGTACCACCCCAGCACCGCCCCAGCAACCCCCTCTCCCGCCCGTTGCCTGCCTGTCGGTTGCTCTGCTCCGCGCGTGCATCGCCCACAAGCACCCTACCCTTCTCACACCAGCTTGATGCGCAACGACTGCATCTGACGAGCGAGCGGCGCCAACTGAGCTGTTGCACACACACACACGGCACCCCCTCCTACCCCCACACACCCACCACTCCCACCACCCCCGCTTCAAAACCACAACGCCCACTCCGGCCCCCCCCCCCCCGCAGTGGCTGCCTCCACTGAACGAGGCCGATGAGCTGGCGCGCATCCAGGCTGCACGCATGAAGGTGGCATCACTGGTGGCGGCCAGCCGTGGCGCAGGGGCAGCAGACATGCAGATGTAAGCCAATCCGTTTGGCGTCCGAGTCGCATTCAGACCGGGGCGGCAACGCTGAGGGGAAGATTTGTAACACCGAATTGACGTCCCTGTCCCATCTCTCTCTGTCAATGCGCCCCATCCACTCCCGCCCCAGCGCACACACATTGTGTCTCACATCGTGACGACGCCCGGCGGCGGCCCCTCGCCTGTCTCATTGTCAGTGAATTCGCTCTTCCACCTTAGTCCGTCCAGCGTATACTTTAGTTTTCCGCCCTTGCGCACATAGCAGCGCAGCTCGACCAACTCAGTTGTGGTTGTGCGCTCGGTGGCTGCCGCAAAACAAAAACACAGGTCAGTCAGTCAGTCAGTCAGTCAGTCAGTCATCCCGGTGACCCATCCACGCGCCGTCCTCCTCCCACACGCACACACCCATCCCAGCCAGCCATTCCTCCTCTGCCACAATGAGACTCTGACCTCTCTCCCCACCTCGGATTCTCCCCAACCCCCGTCCGCAAGCAGAGCATCCCTCTCCACGACACAAAGCAGTTCAATGGCCCGCAGTGATGCATGCATCGTGTGTGCGCCTGGCGACCACGGTGCGCGCACCTGGGTTAAAGAGCGTCTTGGACCCCCCTGGCGGCCGCTTGTAGTCAATCAGCTTGCTCGTAACCTTGGTCGCCGCGCCCTGTTTCAGCAGGATTTTCAGGTCGCCTGGACCAAACTGCGGGCCCTGGTCCATGCGGTCGACGACAGCGAGCTGGTGGTGGTGGTGGTGGTGGTGGTTGGGGAGATGGGGGGGGGGGGGGGGGGGGGTGAGATGTGGGGGGGGGGTAGGGATTGGGTTTCAGCGAGTGTGCGAGTTTCAGCGAGTGTGCGAGCGAGCGAACGAGCGCATACCTCTACCCCGCCCACTGCCCTCCTCTGCCCGCCTGCTCTCCCCCCCCCCCGGCCCCCTCCGCCCCACCACCACACCTGGTCGGTCTCTACTTTGGGCAGCTTGAACGCCTTGGCCCCGCCCTTTGTGTCGCCGTCTGGAAACGTGAACAGGAAGCTGCCCATCGTGCTCTTGTCAGACCCATACCCATCGAACCCCAGGGGGTTGTAACCGCCGCACACCGCGCCACCCGTAGTCCTGCGGGTGGCAGCGTTGGTAGTTGGTGACTATGGATCCAAGGGAGGTGGGGGGAGGGGCGTGTGCGCGCGTGTGTGGGCTGACGCGTGTGAGGTCGGCAGAGCGCAGCGTGCCACCACATGACAGCCAGCACGGGGCGGGCAGGTATTGTGCGTGCGGGCACCCACCGCGCCAGCACCACGGTCGGCCCGTAGCCGTCAACACCCGCGTGGAAGGCGCCGGGCGACCAGCCGTCCTCCGTCGCAGAGTACGCCAGGCGCAGATCCTCGGTCTCAAGCTGCGCATGCAAACACGCGCGTGTGTGTACGTGTGTTTGCGTGTGCGTGCGTGTTTGTGTGTGTGTGTGTGTGCGTGCACGCATGTGAGTCGGGCCGACTCGTGCGCAACCGTGTGTGCTTGTGTGTGTGCGTGCGCGTGTGTGTGCCACTCTGCTATGCTCATTGCTCTGTACACACTATAGCTACCTGTGTCCCTGCCATCAACGGCCGGAAGAGCTTCATGAAGGAGTCGTCTGAGGCGATGGGGTCCGCCTCACGGTCCATTGTCACCTCCAGGTCCTTGACCTACGCGCGTGCGTTCGTGTATGCGTGTGTGAGGGGCTTGGGTAGTGTGATGGTGTGCGTGTGGCGTGTTTGGGGGGGGCCAGTGCATGCCAACACTGGTGCCACTCCCCATGTGCCAGCATGCGCAAACGCTTGCCTTGCTCCAGTCCACCCGCTTCAGCCCCCCTGGCTCTGGGTCGTTAACTGCAGCTTCTCCAAAGATCTTGCCAACCCAGCGCGTGACCAGGTCGCGGTCATCAGGCGGCGCGGCGCGTGCGACCACTCTGCGCTTGGGCACACGAAGCGCCAATGGCACACCACACCGTCGCGTAGGGGCTGTGCCGGCCACGCGTCGCTGCAGCATACGGCCGGGTTGCTTCCCTAGGTGATGGCCGTGAGATGGCGGCAACTGCAGTCTACAACAGAGGCCAGGGGGGCCCACACGGATCCACACTTCACGAATTCAAACACATCATGTTGCTCAACAAGACAGGTTGGAGATGAGAGAGGTAGAGAGAGATGAGGAGAAAGAAGAAGCACCTCCTCCTGCTGAGCATCTGCACGTCAACGCTGTGTTGGCCGATTACAACCAAACCAAACTGAATCAAAAAGCGAGGCAATCTGAGTGCCTTGAATTGTTGGAATTCTGGGGTGATGATAATGAAAGATCTAGGACCCTCCCACAACCGCACCAAACCCCAAAACAACCGGCGATCTCGCAATATATTTGCAGCGCTCCGGGACACACAAACGCGCGTGTGGGAGTGTGTGTGTGGTGGATCCAGGAAGTGGGTGGGTGCACCCACTACCTAGCATGTAGGGAGTGGACATGGGTGCTGGTGTCATTCAGTCTGTGTTGGACGCCATGACGAGCGCCAGCAGCAGGCTGCCGGCGATGCTGCCGCGCAGGAAGAGATCGAACACGACGTAGTGCTGCAGCGGCGTCGACACGGTCGTGTAGATGCGCTCAGGGCAGTTGCGGCTCGCCTCGCCGCTGCGGAGCCACTGTGCGTAGTTGTTGAACGAGGCGTACGCGCCGCCGTGGAACTGCGCGCGCGCACGCACGCATGCATGCGTACAGGCGTGGGTGCGTGCGTGTGATGATGTCGTGTGCGTGTGTGTGTCTTTGTGCGAGTGTGTGTGCATGCATGCGTGGGGATGGAGTTTTACAGCAAGGAGCGTCAATGGCGGCGTGCCCCGCGTTTCGTACGCACGATAGGGCGCTGGGGGGGGGGGTGGCACGGGAGAGGTGGACAGAGTATGCAGGGTGCATCTGCGACCGCTGGCCCCACATGCCGACGAGCCCCTCCCCCCGCCCCCCCAACGCACCTTCCACCCAGGCATGAGGCACACAAAGTTGCGGAACTCCGGGTAGGTGAGCGTATCGCTGGCGTGCTTGCCCATCGCTTCCAGCACCTGGCGAGCAAAGGGCGGGCAGGCGTGTGGGGGGGTGCGGGTGCGGGAGTCTAGAAGGTAAGCCCCCCCTTTCTCTCCCCACTTGTACGCCTTGTTGGTGGAAACGGGCTGGTCTTTGTAAGTAGAACGGGTCCGCCCTCTCCTGCCCCAACGTGTTTGTTTGTACTGATGCTATTGGCAGCAGGCACGCACCGGCACACGCTTGCTGCGAATGCGTGCTAGCCGCAGCGGACGTGCGACGTGAGTGCGGCGCACGAGAGCACCGCTTTCCAGCACACCCCCTCCTCACCCGCCCGCAAGCAAACCCCGCACTCGCGTGCGCACCTTTTGCATGTCGCGCCCGGTAGACGGCAGTCCAGCGACCGTCATCACCTGCGCCAGCTCGCGAGCGTTGATGCGACCCTTGTAGTCGGTGTCGAAATTACTGCAACAGGCGGTGTGAGGGGTGTGTGACTCAGGTGGAGGTGGGGCGTGTGAGTGGCATGCGAGGCGTGGGTGTGCGTGTGAGGAGAAAGTGCCCGTCATGTTTGCGCACACAGGCTCACACGTGCGGGTGATAGTATCTGCCTGCCTCAGGGACTGAGTGCGCAAGCACAAGTCTAATACGCGATTACAGGCGTCCAACAAGACTGTAAAATCGACCACACGCACGCGCAAGCATAAAACACACACACACACACACACACACACACACACACACATGCGCGTATGCTGCTGCACAGTTGACAACACACGCACCTGAACGCCGTGCGGATGCCGCTGTCACGCTCGCTCACATAGCTCCGGAACTGCTCCCACGTGACCTTGTCGTTGCTGTCGGTGCCCTCGAACTGGCGCATCGCGCTGCGGTGGGTGGCCAGGGCCAGGGCGATGTGTGTGGGGGTGTATACGGGCGGTCGACGCATGCACACGCGGTCCGTCTGTGCATGTGCATGTGTGCGTGCACACGAGCGTGCGTGCGTGTGCGCATGGCTTGCCCCCCCCCACCTGACGATTGTGCGTGGGTACATCGGCAGGTGCAGCTTTGACAGCGCATACTGCATCTCGTTGAAGTCGATGCCGCCGTCGCCATTGACGTCAATCTCCTGCAGGGGTAGGTGCACAGGCGAGCGGGCGGACATGGTTGAGTGTTGGGGTGCGTGTGTTGTAGGCTGTGTGTGCGTGCACACACGCGTGCTGCCTCACGCGCGCACCCTGAACAGGTCCCACAGGTGGCGGTCCTCGGGCGAGAGCTTTGCCGGCGGCTTGAGCCGCTGCTGCCGCTTGCGGTTGATTACCGGCATCACGGGCGAGCGGTCGAGCGAGCTCGCTGCCGCACCCTGTTTATCGACAGCCAGCGGCTCCTCTCCGCCTGCTACAGCACGACTCGCGAGTGGCGCGGCCAGCGAGCGCAGCAGCGGCAGCTTGAGGAACTGTTGCTGCAGCCATAACTGCAGGCCGCTCACCTCTGCTGTGCCCGCATCAGCAACAGCAGCACCGTCAGCAAAACCTAGGCCGACTGGCTGCACTCCGCTGCTGCTGCTGCCGCCGCCGCTGCTGCTGGCCCCCGCCGCTGGGGCGCGCGCAAGGTTGAGCGCCGCAAAGGGTGCGGCTTGTAGGCGGCGGGTGGAGGAGCACGCGCCCACCCCCTCCGATGCGTGCGCTCTTGCTGGAGCCGATGTCGACGCGGTGGCTGCGCTGCGGCACGCGAAGCCAGGGAGCAGCGAGCCAGCAGCTGTGTTGGTGGTGCCGCTGCTGCTGGCTGCCAGGTGGAAGCCCAGCCACCCGTCGGGCGTGGCGGTCAGGAACGACCACGCAAGAGGTGCAACACCACTGCCTGCAGCAGCAGAAGCAGCATCAGCTGCAACATCAGAGGCACGCGTGCAACATAAGCGCCGAGTAAAGCGGACGGGGCCAGCGCGTAGAGCGAGTGCCCCTCCCCGCCCCTCTCCCCCAGCTTGCTGCCTGCCGCCCATGCGCATGGGGTGGTGTGTGTGTGGGGGGGGGGGGGGGTAGGTGTGCTTGGGCCACACACACACGTGTGTGGTGTGTGTGTGTGTGTGTGTGTTTGTGTGTGTGTGTGTGTGTGTGGCATGGCATGCCGGCGGTGCAGCGTGGCACACACATCACAAGGGCATTCGGTGCGTGTGCATGGCATCGGGAAGTCCTGACACACCGCATGCACCCCATGCGCGTGCGTGCATGGGAGGGTTGGGGGGATGCATGGTGTATTTGCGCCACCTGTCCCCCCCTTCCCCCCCGTCGTCCACCCAGGCCCCGACGCCAGTACCACACGGATCCGCGTGGGCCGGGAGGGAGGGCTTCAGTGGGGGTCCCCCCCATGGGGTGCACTTGATTGAAGGCCCCCCCATGGGGTGATTGCGCCCGATCTGGCCCCACGCCTGTAACTAACCTGCGCAAACGCTCCCCTCACGGTCTGTGACGTTGCCGCGCAGCTCCAAGGGGGCCTGGGGCCCGCCTCGCGCCAACAGGCGCCCGACATGATGACTCGCCACCATCCGGGATGGAGGAGCCCGGTGGGCGTGGACGGAGGGTGACGGTGGTGATGTGGTTGGTGGGGGGCCTTGGTGTGTCGCGCTGGTGTTGCTGGGGACGGGGGGGGGGGGGGGTACAGCTGCTGGTAGGGACAGGTGGGTGGCTGCCGCGCATCCCCACACTCAACCAAAGGGAGCCGCTCTTGGTGATGATGATGAGAGTTTTACAATCCACTTCTGGCGGTCACACGTACGGTTCCAAAGCTCCAGTGGGACTTAGAGAAACAAGGCTCAAGGCCCACAAAAGGTCAAGCTACAAGTAGCCCACGGTAACGCCATCCACACTTGGTGGCGGGCGCCAAGCAAGCAGCACCACTGTGCAGGCTGCACACCCAGCCCCTCAAATGGCCAGAGGGCGGACCCAAGGTATAAAACCATGAAGGGACCAAAAAGCCCTCCCCCAGACCACCGGAAGCGGGGCTAGTAGCACACCCGCCGCAGCACTCTACTCAGCGACCACACCGCACCCGCCACCGCACGCGTCTTGGTCAGGGCAAAGTCACTTTGTCAGCTTTGGGCTTTGGGAGAACTCAGGGTTGCGTGTGATGTGCCCCCACGCCCGCGTCACGGCCAGGGTTGGGGTTGGCGATCAGCCGCCAATGTCACCCCCCTCAACTTCTGATTCAGGCAGAAATTGAAGTTGCAGCCACACGAGGGGTTGAGCTGTTGCACTGCTTGCGGGTGCTTTGGTTGCACATATTCTAGCGGTGAAGCGGGCACCTCGCACGCCACTGCGCGCGCCTCTAGGTTGGCGGCGAGCAGGTGGCTGCACCTGTTTTCTATTTGCATAACCCCTCCTTGGGGTGTGTGAATGGGAGGTGGCGCCACACACGAACGGCAACGAGTGGGGTGGTGCCACTGGGTACAGTGCTGCGATGGGTGTGCTACCAGCCCCGCTTCCGGTGCTTTTTGGGGGGGGAGGGCAGGGCGGGGGGGGATTCCTTGGGCCCGCACTCCGGCTGCACTCAAGCCACATGAGGAGTTTGTGTAGAGCTTGGATAGCAGTGGATTGGGGCCTGCCGCCATGTGTGGGCGACTACTTTTGTAGCTGAACCTTTAGTGGGTCTCAAAGGCCCACTCAAGCCCACAGTCCCCATACACCCACCCCCACACACAGTTTGGACGGTTGATGTTGTTTGAGGTAGTTTGCACGCGAGTCTGCATGCGGAACTTTTCAGGTGTATTCCTGGAATTCCCAAGAAGCGAAAAAAAAAATTCGCTGTGCACCCTTGACTTGTGTGGACACACTTGTGTGAAAACACTTTGGGGGGCAACTACCCCCAAACGTGCTCCCGCGCAGTAAAAAATAGGTGTGCGTGTCCCCAATAAACCCACAACGATGACCAGTCGGTCGCCGGGTGTCGCGGGGGCGCGTGGCGCTGCGACATGGGCGTAACGCCCCCCATGCGACGGCCACGGCATGGGCATTGATGAATAGTTTGCATGCGCCCAGTAACCTGCCGCCGCGAATTCCTACGTGATCTAATGTTTAGAATGATTTGATCCCAATAAAAAATCTGTGCACCCTCACCGATTTTGCCCCGTGTGTTTTGCCCCGTGCGGCGCCCCGCGCTGCGCCTGCTGCCGAGGCTGCTCAGCCTGCCCGGCCCGCTGCTGCTGCCGCCCCTGTGGCGTCGGCGGGGGGGGGGCCGGCGACGGAGCGGCCTGCGTCGGGCGCCACGCGTGCCGCATCTGCGCGCGGCCCCTCCCGCCGGGGGGGGCTGCCTGCGCGTGTGGGCGACACGTCGCTGCGCCGCAGCTTCGTGCTGTCCATCCCGGTGGCACGCGGCGCCAACTGGTTCCTCGCGGGCGGTGGCAGGCGGATGGATGAAGAGGAGGCGACGGCGGCGGCGGCAGAGCGGATCGCTGCAGCTGCCGAGGACGGCACCAGCCTGCCCGTCCGCCTGGCTACGGATGTCGTGCGCTTCCTCTACGGCGGCACCGGCCGGCGGGAGCCGGCTGATGGTGGCGTCGTGTCCGCGTCGCTCCTCAACGCCAAGCCTGCCGTCGGGGGCATCGGCGTGGAGCCACGCGGGGGCGGTGTGCTGCGTGTGCTCTTCACCGTGGCGTCTGACGCCGTGGCCGACACTGTCGTGCGCTGGCGCCACGAGCTGCGCCGCTGCGTGGACTCGACTGCAGTCTTCGACGTCCTCAGTGACCGCGAGGAGGCGCAGCACCAGGCGCTGTGGCCCGCTTTCCTCGCCGCCAAGGTTGCGGGGAAGCGGGCGCAGTTCCACCGCGCGCGCCTCGTCGTTGACGGCGAGCGGGTGCCTGCACCTGCTTGCTAGATGGCATTCCCTCTGGGGGTGTTTTTGAAGGGGAGGTGGCGCCACACGCGTGCGGTGGCGGGTGCGGTGTGGTCGCTGAGTAGAGTGCTGCGGCGGGTGTGCTACTAGCCCCGCTTCCGGTGGTCTGGGGGAGGGCTTTTTGGTCCCTTCATGGTTTTATACCTTGGGTCCGCCCTCTGGCCATTTGAGGGGCTGGGTGTGCAGCCTGCACAGTGGTGCTGCTTGCTTGGCGCCCGCCACCAAGTGTGGATGGCGTTACCGTGGGCTACTTGATGATGATGAGTTTTTACAATCCACTCTCTGGCGGGCACGCGTTCGGTTCCAAAGCTCCAGTAGGACTTAGAGGAAGCAGTCCTGAAGACCTGCCAACAGAAAAAGTGGGGATGCCCCACGGAAGCGCCACCCACACGCGGTGGCGGGCACCAAGCAAGCAGCACCACAGTGCAGGCTCCACACTCAACCCCTCCAGGAAACGGATGGCGGGCCCAAGGTATAAAACCATGAAGGGACCAAAAAGCCCACCCTCAACCCACCGGAAGCGGGGCCGTTGTGCACACCCGCCGCAGCACTCTGCTCAGCTACCACATCACAACCCGCCAGCGCACGCATGTGGCGCCACCTCCCCTCAAAAGAAACCATCCTCTCAGGGATCTAGGACGTCTTGTTCAGAGTGAGCCCGCCGTCCACTACTCCAACAAAGGGGTGGGTCGGGCCCACCACACCCGCCCACCCGCGCGGCATCCCGCCGCCCTCAGCAAAGGACGCCAGCGCGTCCCACAGATCCATCGTCGCCAGCTCCCCCGCCCGCTCAACCGCCACCGAGCGAGCAGGGGGCTGCACACCATCACGCGGGCACGTAATGCGCCACAAGTGGCGGCGGCCTCGCTCCATGGCGTCCACCACGAGCGCTGCCACCACCGCCCACACACCAGCACGCACCCCAGCGGGAGGCTGCAGCAGCCACACCTGGCAGCACGTGATGACCGGCGTAGGAGCAGGGAGGGCAGCAGCAGCCGCCACCACCACCGCCTCCGCCACCGGGCACCCCCAGAAGCTGTGCGCACGCCACGCCGTCGCCGGCGGCCCGTCCTCATCACGGCACCGCCACCCGCAGGGGCACTCGGGCACGCCTAGTGCAGCCTGCTTGTGAAAACCACTCACCCACAGCCGCCAGATGGGCTCCTTGCGAGCGTTGAGGAGCGGCATCCGCCACAGTGTCGGCACCGCCGCCTCCAGGCCGCGCAGCCCCGCGAAGACCTGCGCGTCGGTCGCGCGGGGGCCCCCGTGCGGCCCGTGGTCCAGCGCCAGAGCCGCCTCCACCGTGGCTGCCCGCCGCACTCGCCGCTCGTCCACAACCGCCCGCAGTTGAAGCGCCACCGCCAGCTTGCACGTCAGTTTCCCCACCACACCCGGGCCGTGCGCAAACCCAACCCATCGGGGCTCGCCCGCGGCGCCGCCCCCCCCAGGTAGGGGAGCAGGTTGGGCAGCTGTGGATCGGAGGCCAGGCCGCCCACGCTGCCAGCCAGCCGGCGTGATGACACTCGGCAGCTTCCACCCAACCAGCTGCAGGATCTCCACCACAGCAGCGCGCTCGCCCGCCTGGGGGAGGGGCTGGAAGTGACGGAGCGGCCAGAGCACAGTGAGGGCAGCTCCACCAGCCGCCGCCTCGACCCAGGCTGGGGGCAGCGCCGCAAGCACGACCGCCACTGCCGTGAACAGGGGGTCGAGCGTGCGCCGCACGCACAGCAGGTCTGGCACACACCCCGGCACTGGCGGCGGCACCTCTGGGAAAAGGGCGCGGCACAGGACTGCCCTCCAGACATTGCCCCCGTCATAAGCGCCGCACGCCAGCGCCGCGCGTATCTGCCCCAGCACGAGCCGCGCGCGCGCCGGATCCGCAGCAGCGTACACCCTCAGGCAGGCGTGGTCAACCGTGCGTGTGCTGCGCACCATGTCGACAGCAGCGAGCCACGCCCACAGCACGCACAGGTCCGTGACCGTCCGCATGCCGGGGAGGGCGTCGCGCACGCGGGCCAGGCCGTCCACCAGCCAGCGTGCCGCATCGGTCGGGCTGAAGAGCGCATGCCCTGCCGCATCCCCAGTGGGCTCCCGCCACTGTACCGACCGCTGCGCAGCCGGCAGCTCCAGCTGGAGGAGGGGGTTAGCCCAGAGCGGCGCCTCCGCCCCCCACAGCTCAGCTGTTTGCACGCGCCCCGTGATGCGCGCCACCGGCCCCAGGGCCTGCACCCCATCGAGCATGCGCCTCATCGGCCCAGCCAAGAGCGCCGCCCTCACAGCCGGGTCCACGCACTCACCAATAAGGCCGTCCGGGAGGGCGCCGGCCCTGGGCGCGAGGCCAGCCATAAGCACAAAGAGGCTCGGGTGGGCCTCCGGGCACAGGCGGTGCTACTTGTAGCTTGACCTTTTGTGGGCCTTGAGCCTTATTTCTCTAAGTCCCACTGGAGCTTTGGAACCGTACGTGTGACCGCCAGAAGTGGATTGTAAAACTCTCATCATCATCATCTCATCATCATCGTGTGTTCACACGCCACACGCGTGCGGTGGCGGGTGCGGTGTGGTCGCTGAGTAGAGTGCTGCGGCGGGTGTGCTACTAGCCCCGCTTCCGGTGGTCTGGGGAGGGCTTTTTGGTCCCTTCATGGTTTTATACCTTGGGTCCGCCCTCTGGCCATTTGAGGGGCTGGGTGTGCAGCCTGCACAGTGGTGCTGCTTGCTTGGCGCCCGCCACCAAGTGTGGATGGCGTTACCGTGGGCTACTTGTAGCTTGACCTTTTGTGGGCCTTGAGCCTTGTTTCTCTAAGTCCCACTGGAGCTTTGGAACCGTACGTGTGACCGCCAGAAGTGGATCGTAAAACTCTCATCATCATCATCATCATCGTGTGTTCAGCTGTTTCACCCCCACACATTTCAGTCCAGAGGCATCTCCCTGTACCCCGCACGCCTAAAAACTCGATGCTCGAGTCCACTATATACCTCCAATGATGAACAATTGGTCTGGGGGTGTGCAGCGTGACCACCTCGGCGTGTCGGCCGTTTTCAGCGTCAAAACGGAATGCAGGAGATTGGCACCCCGGAGAGCGCCCACGGACCTCCCGCTGCGCGGACAGGTCCTAAGTACTGTTCAGAATGACGCCATGCAAAAAAATCGGTGTTTTTGGACCAAACACCGTGCTGGCCCCCTCTAATGGCATCCATTCTTCATAAGGGTGTCAAAGAATCGCGACAGCGCGGCGGAGGGGTCGCTGGGGCCATTGGACGTGGCCGTGTTGCAACTGCGGTGTCCAGGGTGCCCCCACCCAGCCAACGCCTCAGGGACAGCCCCCACCCCCACGAGCCACCAGACCTCTCTAGTGCAGCCATTACTAATCATCCGTCGACGTGAATTGCCTCGCGCACGACCATAGACGAAGGGCACGCCCTTTCCAACCACCACACCGATCACCTCCTGAACGCTCCAGGAGGCCTCCCAGCCTCTGTCTGAGGGCACGCACAGCCTCATGGGGTCGACTACTAGACATATGCAGCGCGAGGGGGGCCACGGAGCAGGTCCAATTTGACCTCGGCCCCACTGCAGATTCAAGTTTGGCACCCCCAAAACGCGGTTCCGCCCACACCCCAGGGCCCGTGGCGAGCTCGATATATCGACCAAAGTCCATATACGATGAGCCAGGGCCCGGAGAGAGCTCCGGGGTGCATGATAGGCAGATGTCCCCAGCTGTCGGCGTTGCCAGCTGCCCCTGAGCCCGTACCGCATGCCTGCCCCACCCCGACGCGCGGGATCGCTAGCCTGGGATGCTGGCTACACACAGGTCGCGGAATCAGCCAAAACCATGCAGTGGGTGCGACGGTATAACATAAACCGTGTGGGGTGGGAACCTCCCAGTGGGGTGTGGTGTGTGAATGGGGTAGTGGGAACCTCCCAGTGGGGTATGATGATGAGAGTTTTACAATCCACTTCTGGCGGTCACACTTACGGTTCCAAAGCTCCAGTGGGACTTAGAGAAACAAGGCTCAAGGCCCACAAAAGGTCAAGCTACAAGTAGCCCACGGTAACGCCATCCACACTTGGTGGCGGGCGCCAAGCAAGCAGCACCACTGTGCAGGCTGCACACCCAGCCCCTCAAATGGCCAGAGGGCGGACCCAAGGTATAAAACCATGAAGGGACCAAAAAGCCCTCCCCAGACCACCGGAAGCGGGGCTAGTAGCACACCCGCCGCAGCACTCTACTCAGCGACCACACCGCACCCGCCACCGCACGCGTGTGGCGCCACCTCCCCTTCAAAAACACCCCCAGAGGGAATGCCATCTAGCAAGCAGGTGCAGGCACCCGCTCGCCGTCAACGACGAGGCGCGCGCGGTGGAACTGCGCCCGCTTCCCCGCAACTTTGGCGGCGAGGAAAGCGGACACGGCGCCTGGTGCTGCGCCTCATCGCGGTCACTGAGGACGTCGAAGACTGCAGTCGAGTCCACGCAGCGGCGCAGCTCGTGGCGCCAGCGCACGACAGTGACGGCCACGGCGTCAGACGCCACGGTGAAGAGCACACGCAGCACACCGCCCCCGCGTGGCTCCACGCCGATGCCCCCGACGGCAGGCTTGGCGTTGAGGAGCGACGCGGACACGACGCCACCATCAGCCGGCTCCCGCCGGCCGGTGCCGCCGTAGAGGAAGCGCACGACATCCGTAGCCAGGCGGACGGGCAGGCTGGTGCCGTCCTCGGCAGCTGCAGCGATCCGCTCCGCCGCCGCCGCCGTCGCCTCCTCTTCATCCATCCGCCTGCCACCGCCCGCGAGGAACCAGTTGGCGCCGCGTGCCACCGGGATGGACAGCACGAAGCTGCGGCGCAGCGACGTGTCGCCCACACGCGCAGGCAGCCCCCCCCGGCGGGAGGGGCCGCGCGCAGATGCGGCACGCGTGGCGCCCGACGCAGGCCGCTCCGTCGCCGGCCCCCCCCCCGCCGACGCCACAGGGGCGGCAGCAGCAGCGGGCCGGGCAGGCTGAGCAGCCTCGGCAGCAGGCGCAGCGCGGGGCGCCGCACTGTGGGCCGCATGGCCGGCCCGCGCGCGGGCGGGCTCTGCATGCGGCATCTGCATGGGCGCCCCAGGGACGCGGCTCACCAGGAGGCTCACCACATCCACCAGGGACGCAATCTGTTGCGCCTGCGCCTGCACCACAGCGAGCACCCCCGCAAGGGCACCGCTGTGGCCGGCGTCGGCAACCTGTGGCGCGCCCACCTGCGTCGGCGCATTCTGTGGCTGGGCGCGCGCCCTCGCCTCCCTGTCCAGCAGCCCCCCTACCAGGCGTCTGATGTCTGCCTGCCCCGCGCTGAGGGCGCGGAGGGCGTCTGTGGTGTCGGCCGAGGCCGAGATGTGGTTGCTGGCGTCGCCATGCAGGTGTTGCGCAGCCTCCTCGTATGTGGCTGCCCCCCGCACCCCGTGGAGCGCCGAAAGCTGTGTCTGTGTCGCATCCACGCACGCGCGGTGGCGTGGCGGGGTATGGGGACTGTGGGAAACTGTGGGTTTTGGGTCGCCCGTGTGCCTCCTTGCGAAATCCCCTGGAATTCCTCTGTAACTGCAATGATGATGATGTTTGTTTACAATCCACTTCTGGCGGTCACACGTACGGTTCCAAAGCTCCAGTGGGACTTAGAGAAGCAAGGCTCAAGGCCCACAAAAGGTCAAGCTACAAGTAGCCCGCGGTAACGCCATCCACACTTGGTGGCGGGCGCCAAGCAAGCAGCACCACTGTGCAGGCTGCACACCCAGCCCCTCAAATGGCCAGAGGGCGGACCCAAGGTATAAAACCATGAAGGGACCAAAAAGCCCTCCCCCAGACCACCGGAAGCGGGGCTAGTAGCACACCCGCCGCAGCACTCTACTCAGCGACCACACCGCACCCGCCACCGCACGCGTGTGGCGCCACCTCCCCTTCAAAAACACCCCCAGAGGGAATGCCATCTAGCAAGCAGGTGCAGGCACCCGCTCGCCGTCAACGACGAGGCGCGCGCGGTGGAACTGCGCCCGCTTCCCCGCAACCTTGGCGGCGAGGAAAGCGGGCCACAGCGCCTGGTGCTGCGCCTCCTCGCGGTCACTGAGGACGTCGAAGACTGCAGTCGAGTCCACGCAGCGGCGCAGCTTGTGGCGCCAGCGCACGACAGTGTCGGCCACGGCGTCAGACGCCACGGTGAAGAGCACACGCAGCACACCGCCCCCATCTCTTCCAGGTTAACCTCCAGGTCTCTCTCTCCAGATCTCTCTCTCAGTTTTTTTTCTCCAGGTCCCGCTGGAGCTTTGGAACCGAACTTGTGACCGCCGGCAGTGGATTGTAAAACTCTCATCATCCGGCCCGCTGCTGCTGCCGCCCCTGTGGCGTCGGCGGGGGGGGGGGCCGGCGACGGAGCGGCCTGCGTCGGGCGCCACGTGTGCCGCATCTGCGCGCGGCCCCTCCCGCCGGGGGGGGCTGCCTGCGCGTGTGGGCGACACGTCGCTGCGCCGCAGCTTCGTGCTGTCCATCCCGGTGGCACGCGGCGCCAACTGGTTCCTCGCGGGCGGTGGCAGGCGGATGGATGAAGAGGAGGCGACGGCGGCGGCGGCGGAGCGGATCGCTGCAGCTGCCGAGGACGGCACCAGCCTGCCCGTCCGCCTGGCTACGGATGTCGTGCGCTTCCTCTACGGCGGCACCGGCCGGCGGGAGCCGGCTGATGGTGGCGTCGTGTCCGCGTCGCTCCTCAACGCCAAGCCTGCCGTCGGGGGCATCGGCGTGGAGCCACGCGGGGGCGGTGTGCTGCGTGTGCTCTTCACCGTGGCGTCTGACGCCGTGGCCGACACTGTCGTGCGCTGGCGCCACGAGCTGCGCCGCTGCGTGGACTCGACTGCAGTCTTCGACGTCCTCAGTGACCGCGAGGAGGCGCAGCACCAGGCGCTGTGGCCCGCTTTCCTCGCCGCCAAGGTTGCGGGGAAGCGGGCGCAGTTCCACCACGCGCGCCTCGTCGTGAACGGCGAGCGGGTGCCTGCACCTGCTTGCTAGATGGCATTCCCTCTGGAGGTATTTTTGAAGGGGAGGTGGCGCCACACGCTTCCGGTGGTCTGGGGGAGGGCTTTTTGGTCCCTTCATGGTTTTATACCTTGGGTCCGCCCTCTGGCCATTTGAGGGGCTGGGTGTGCAGCCTGCACAGTGGTGCTGCTTGCTTGGCGCCCGCCACCAAGTGTGGATGGCGTTACCGTGGGCTACTTGTAGCTTGACCTTTTGTGGGCCTTGAGCCTTGCTTCTCTAAGTCCCACTGGAGCTTTGGAACCGTAAGTGTGACCGCCAGAAGTGGATGTAACCAAACATCACCTGTTCTGAACGTGACCGAGAGCGATGACACCGAGCTGCGCTGCACATGGCTGACGCGAGTTTCTCGCCCCACCGCCGATCCCGCGCGCGCGTGCGCGGACCGGCAACTAGTGAAGACATGGCCACGCAGGGCCAGGCGCTGCCCGGGGGGGCGCTGCAGGGGATGCTGGCAGGCCGGGTGTTGCTGGCAGTCAAAATGGTGTTGCGCGGGGCCGCGGGCCGCCGCCTCCGCCCAGGGCCGCGCGGCAGCCCCTCGTGAGCGTGCTACCACACGACCTGTATGAGCAGCTGCGGGTGCTGCCCAGGCTGGTGTTTGCGCTGAGCTTCGTGTTGCGCGCGGACCGTGACATGGCGGGCGACTGCATGGGAGTCGACCTGCGGGCTCTGTCAGACGGCGTCGTCGCCGCCCTCCGCGTGGCGTTGCAGGGCTCGGGCGTTGAGGCGCCAGGGAGGGCGCGGGCACGGGCGGCAAGGCCCCTGAGCTCGGGCACGTCGGCGCTCTACCAGGTCGACATGGAGTGTGATGAGGCCCATGCAACCGCGGTCAAGGGTGCGCTGCATGCACGCATGGCGCCCCTGGAGGTGGACTGTGGCCGCGTGCGCGCGGCACCTGCAATGCTGCTGGACTCTGGGGGTCCGGTGGACGACGCGCACTACCTGGTGCGCTTCATGCCGACAGACAATCTGCCGTGGACGCCGGCACTTGTGCACAGCTGGCTGGGGGCAAACGGGGTGCACGCTGACTGGGTGGTGCAGTACCAGTGCGGGGTTGGCGGGCCGGTGCCGGTGCAGTGGCGCGGCGCTGCGCGTGGGCAGGGCCCCGCCCCCAGCCTCGCCTGGCTGTCTGCCAGGGAGCCAGGCTTTGTGGCGTCGGTGCACGGGGGCCACGCCTTTGTGTCTAAGGCCATCCGCGCGCCGCACGTGGAGTGCCGCCAGCGCACCGACGCGCCGTCCTTCTGCCGGCTGCGCGTGTCGCGCCTGCCCCTCAGCATGATGGGGCCCGCGCGCCCCGCGCGCGCCGCCGGGGCGCCAAGTGGGCCGCCGCCGGGTGGGCCACCGCCGGGTGGGCCGCCGCAGGGTGGGCAGCTGCCCGGTGGGCCGCCGCCGGGTGGGCGGTCCTATGCCGCGGCTGCCCAGGGGCTGCCTGTGGGGCCTGGGCTGCAGCACCAGCTGCCCATCATCGAGGAGGAGGCGGACGACGGAGGCGGGGGCTCTGACCACGGCTCGTACGGGCATGGTGCCGGCGACGGTGATGACGATGACGACGGCGCTGGGTCTGACGGGGGTGCGGGCTCTGCTGGGGGTGCTGTGGCTGTTATTGCGGCTGCTGCTGCAGCGGCGGCGGCAGGCCCCTCGGACGAGCACGCAGCATGCCACAAGCGTGCGCTCCGCACAGACCGCCAGACGCAAGGGCGGATGCTCCAGCTCGATGCGGAGAGGCGCGCACTCGAGGGCCGACGGGAGCTGCAGGCTGCAGCAGCTGTGGGTGCAGCTGCAGCAGCTGTTGGCGAGGCGGCCCTGCTGGCGGCCCTGCTGGCTGACGAGCGCATGCTCGATGCGAGCCAGACGACTGGGCGCAAGCGTGGGGGGGGCGATGAGGAGCCCGATGCCGCTGCCGATGCCCCGCTCGACACCCCCGTGGGCCTCAGCCAGCCCGAGCCGCGGCGCGGAGAGGCGGCGCCTGAGGCGGCAGAGGACGGCGAGGAGGGGCGGCGCGTGGCACGCCGTACGACTGGTGGTGAGGAGGGTGACGCCGCCGTGCCTGCTGCTGCTCCGGCTGCGGCTGGTGGGGGCGCGGGGGCTGAGGACGCTGCTGGTGGTGGGGGAGCTGGAGGAGCGGGCGCAGGTGGAGGGGGCGGGCAGACGCAGGCTCTGGCCACTACTGGTGGTGCCGCTGGCCGTGGAGACGATGGTGGTGACTGGGTCCGCGGCAAGGTCCATGCCTTTGCATACGCGCGGGGCGGACCATGCATTGGGCCCGTTGACAACCCCGGGATCCGCAGCGGGCTCACGGACGCCATCCACTGCGGGAAATTCCTGACAGCCACGGCGGCGGAGGAGTGGATCATGAACATCCTCCACGGACACCCTGTCCAGAGCCCCGACCCGAAGAAGCAGGGCGGGCCTCAGGGCTGGCCGATGGAGCATGTCAGGAACCTCCTCAGGGCGGCGAAGCTTGACGTGATGCCGGCGCTGCCAGATGGCTGGTCCCTGGGCAAACCCCTGCCACTTGGCCACCCGTTCCACGTGCCCGATGACGCCGCCCTCTGAGCAGCCGGCACACGGAGGCCGCTTTGCCCCCGGCCTCCGAGTGGGAACGCACAACGTGCGCGGCTTGCGACAGGGGACCAAGCTGGTGGATCTCATGCGCGTCTGGGCGCGCGACCGCCGCCTCGATGTGGTGTGCCTCCAGGAGGTGCATATTGCAGCTGATGACGTCGCGAGCATGGACGGCGTCGACCGCTATGCGTCCAGCTGTGCCTACCACCTGGGACTGAGTCCTACACCTTCTTCTGGGGGGGCGGCGCGGGGACCTCGGCCGGGGTCGCCATCCTCGTGCGGTCAGACCTCTTGGCGTCGCTCCAGCCGGTTGTCCAGGCGGATGGCGACGGCCGGCTGATGGTGATGGATATCACGTGGGGTGGTGGGGGCGCGGGCGGTGGGGGTGGGGGAGCTGGAGGTGGGGGAGCTGGGCGGCTGCGCCTCGTCAATGCGTACCTGCCGGCCTCGCAGCCGAACCGGCCAGCGGTGCAGGCGGCGAGGACTCCCCGCTCCGTGACGCGTACCGCCTCATCCACCCCATGCAGAGGGGGTACACCTTCAGTGCGTATAATGCACAGGCGCGGCTCGACCGCCTCTACGTGTCGATGGCCCTCGTGCCACGCGTTCTCGGGTGCGACGCGGGCGAGTCGGGCGGGTCGGATCACCGCGTTGTGGCAATGCACCTCTCCCCCCTGGTGCCAGAGTCGCGCGGGCCGGGGCGGCCGCGTGTGCGTGCCCATTTCTGGGCTGATCGTGACTTGGCCGATGGGTTCAGGGCATGGTTTGGTCGGGAGGCAGCGGGGGCGCCCACCCATGGCCACACGGAGCTCATGCGGTGGTGGCAGGCTTTCAAGCCGCGTCTGGCTCGCGAGGCCCGCCGTCTCGACTGCGACCTGGGTCGGCGGCGAGATGCTGTGTCGGTGGAGGTGACCCGGCTGCGTGCAGACCTGCAGCGAGCGCGCGCGGCCGTTGAGGCGGGGCGCGATGGGCTTGCGGAGCTCGCCGGGCTCTATGCGCTGCAGCGGCGCCTGGACGCGGCGGTGCGGCGGTACGCTCCAGCCCCGCCCGCCTGTGTGCGGCCGGGAGAGCGCGTTTCCGGGGGCATGGCGGCAGCCTTCCGCAAGCCAGCGGCGGCACGGCGCGTCGCCGCCCTCAGAGATGCGCGTGGCATCCTCGTCACTGAGGCAGGGGAATGGCTGACATCATGGCTGACGCCGTGGCGGCGGTCTAACGGCCGCCACCGCCATCCCCCGCTGATCGGGAGGCTGTGCTGGGGGCGGTGTGTGCGCACTCGCCGCGCGTGCCGCAGGCGGTGGCGGATGCAGCCGGCGCGCTTGTTGTCACACCCGCCGAGGTACGGGCGGCGGCCACCCACTCCGTGCTTATGACGGGGGCGATGTCTGGAGGGCAGTCCTGTGCCGCGCCCTTTTCCCAGAGGTGCCGCCGCCAGTGCCGGGGTGTGTGCCAGACCTGCTGTGCGTGCGGCGCACGCTCAACCCCCTGTTCACGGCAGTGGCGGTCGTGCTTGCGGCGCTGCCCTCAGCCTGGGTCGAGGCGGCGGCTGGTGGAGCTGCCCTCACTGTGCTCTGGCCGCTCCGTCACTTCCAGCCCCTCCCCCAGGCGGGCGAGCGCGCTGCTGTGGTGGAGATCCTGCAGCTGGTTGGGTGGAAGCTGCCGAGTGTCATCACGCCGGCTGGCTGGCAGCGTGGGCGGCCTGGCCTCCGATCCACAGCTGCCCAACCTGCTCCCCTACCTGGGGGGGGCGGCGCCGCGGGCGAGCCCCGATGGGTTGGGTTTGCGCACGGCCCGGGTGTGGTGGGGAAACTGACGTGCAAGCTGGCGGTGGCGCTTCAACTGCGGGCGGTTGTGGACGAGCGGCGAGTGCAGCGGGCAGCCACGGTGGAGGCGGCTCTGGCGCTGGACCACGGGCCGCACGGGGGCCCCCGCGCGACCGACGCGCAGGTCTTCGCGGGGCTGCGCGGCCTGGAGGCGGCGGTGCCGACACTGTGGCGGATGCCGCTCCTCAACGCTCGCAAGGAGCCCATCTGGCGGCTGTGGGTGAGTGGTTTTCACAAGCAGGCTGCACTAGGCGTGCCCGAGTGCCCCTGCGGGTGGCGGTGCCGTGATGAGGACGGGCCGCCGGCGACGGCGTGGCGTGCGCACAGCTTCTGGGGGTGCCCGGTGGCGGAGGCGGTGGTGGTGGCGGCTGCTGCTGCCCTCCCTGCTCCTACGCCGGTCATCACGTGCTGCCAGGTGTGGCTGCTGCAGCCTCCCGCTGGGGTGCGTGCTGGTGTGTGGGCGGTGGTGGCAGCGCTCGTGGTGGACGCCATGGAGCGAGGCCGCCGCCACTTGTGGCGCATTACGTGCCCGCGTGATGGTGTGCAGCCCCCTGCTCGCTCGGTGGCGGTTGAGCGGGCGGGGGAGCTGGCGACGATGGATCTGTGGGACGCGCTGGCGTCCTTTGCTGAGGGCGGCGGGATGCCGCGCGGGTGGGCGGGTGTGGTGGGCCCGACCCACCCCTTTGTTGGAGTAGTGGACGGCGGGCTCACTCTGAACAAGACGTCCTAGATCCCTGAGAGGATGGTTTCTTTTGAGGGGAGGTGGCGCCACATGCGTGCGCTGGCGGGTTGTGATGTGGTAGCTGAGCAGAGTGCTGCGGCGGGTGTGCACAACGGCCCCGCTTCCGGTGGGTTGAGGGTGGGCTTTTTGGTCCCTTCATGGTTTTATACCTTGGGCCCGCCATCCGTTTCCTGGAGGGGTTGAGTGTGGAGCCTGCACTGTGGTGCTGCTTGCTTGGTGCCCGCCACCGCGTGTGGGTGGCGCTTCCGTGGGGCATCCCCACTTTTTCTGTTGGCAGGTCTTCAGGACTGCTTCCTCTAAGTCCTACTGGAGCTTTGGAACCGAACGCGTGCCCGCCAGAGAGTGGATTGTAAAAACTCATCATCATCATCAAGTTAAAAAAAGTGTAAAAACTGATCATCTTCAAGTTTTGTTTTCTCCCCCCACACAATTCACGGCTGTCTCAAATGCACCAGCCACCAGGCCCCTCAGACAGCGGCAGCAGTGGCCCCGCACGCAAGACCCAGGTCCTCGCATGCGAGTCACCATCATCACGCTCAGACACCACGCCCCCCTCGCGTGTTGACGCAAGCACGCAGGTGGACCCTGTCCACCTACGCTACACAGACGCCTCCACGCAGACCACGCCGGAGCCGGCCCCGCTGGCGACGAGCGTGGCCAGGGGCACGCAGGTAGAGGCGGCGACGCTCCCTCCTGCTGCCCACATCACCACGGATGGCACCATCGCCGCGGAGCGCCGCGCGGCGGACGCGGCGATGATGCGGCTGGAGGCCAGGTACCTGAGCATCATGCAGGCTGTGCAGCAGCTCAGGCTCGACTTCAACATGCAGGCCATGCAGCCTGCCACCATGCAACCGGGCGCCGTGGGTGGGAGAGCCAAGCGCTCCTACGCCGCGGCTGCCTCACCTCCCCCCAAGGGGGAGGACTCGCCGCCGGCCGCGCCGCTGGCCGCGCCGCCCAGGCAGTGCCGCTGGCGGTCCCTGGCGGCCTCCCAGCGCGACCGGCGCACCTTCATCCTGCACGTCATCGCCGTGGCCAGTGCCGGCTCGGCCATGGCCGTGGTGCACAGTGTTCTCCAGTCCCTGCCGGGCAAATGGGCTGATGGCCTCGAGCCGAGCTCCCTTGACCAGGTGGTGGACGCCAACTTCCTCGGCGCGCGCCGCGACGGCACCGGCGGAGCTGCTCGCATCCTCTTCACGGTCGGCTCGGCCGACGTGGCTGACGCGGTGGTCCGCTCCCGCTGTGGCCTGAAGGGCTCGGGCTCCTCCATCTTCGAGGCGCGAAGTGACTGCGAGCGGGCGTAGCACAAGGCGTTGTGGCCGGCGCTGTGGCCGGCGCTGCGGCCCGCGCGGCTGGGCAGAAAGCCCAGTTCCGCCGGCCCGCCTGTTTGTTGACAGCCTGCCTGTGCCCGCGCCTGCGAGCTGAAACCCTGACTGCCTATTGAGGCCCCAGCTTTCGCTGCTGGCCTGTTTCTGACTTTCCAAGCCGTATGTGGCTTGTCGACATTGGCGGGCTATGCGAGTATCCAACCATGTCCAGTGCTTTTGTGTGTGGGGGAGCCTAACTATATGTGTGTACTACCCGGGGTTTCCTTGCGGACCGGGGTGTTTTGGCTTGAGGGTCCCTGACTTTTTCTGGCTCTGGTTTTGCCCCTTTGCAGGATCCGCTTACGCGATGCAACCCTCCAGCGGGGGGCAATGCTACTTTTGTCAGGGGGAGGGAGAGGGATGGTGCTGAGGCACCCCGGGCCGTGTGGGCCCCCGGGGGTGGCGGAGGAGTTGAGGTGGGAACGAGCTAGGGGCGTGCCGCCACAGTGATTGTCGAGTGTGGACATGGACTCGCATTCCCGCACCTGGCTCTCAGAACCGTGCGTAGTAGCCTTTGCGGTTCGTCACGACGGGGGACTGTGCTGGGGGGCTGTGTGTGATCGCCTCGCTGGCTGAGTTTTGGGTCTTGTGTTTTTACTCAGGGTCTAGGCGCCCCCGTTGTGCAATGCAAACGACGAAAAAAACCCAGCCACCAGGCACAGGTCGCGCCCTCACCGTCCTACACGCAACCCGTGCTTCCGGCACGTGCGACGGAGGGTGACCTACGCCCTATCGTTGCGCCTGGGCAGAGCTTGCACCACCAGCGGCAAAGGTCGTCCACCTTTTATCACACGTGCCACAGACGCCATGGGCTGCTACTGGGGCTGTGGCACTACGGGGAACAAGACCAGTGAGTGGCGCGGGGCTCGGGGCGGACGCCTCCTGTTGCAAATCGCATGACGCACGCTGCGCCCCTCTGCCCCTCGCAGCATGGGGCTTCATCATCGCGTTTGGCATCATCGGCCTGGTCCTGTTGTGTGCAGGTGGGGAGGGGGCGCAGGGCAGGCTGGACTGGCTGCATGCATGCATGGCGCCGCGCGCCTGCCTGCCCTCGAGTCTGTGTAAACACACACCCTGATACAGGACTGTGCACACGCCGCGCCCACCACGCGTCACACCCACCCACACGGGCGTGCACGCACACATCAACATGACAACATGAACGCGCGTGACCTGCCCCCCTTCTGCCCCGCCCCCCCCCCCCTCGCCAGGTGCCATCGGCGGCACGCTCGGCGGCAGCACCAACTGCTTTGTGGTCTTTACCGACTGCACGTCAGTGCGCGGCAGCTCGATGGACGCGCGTGACTACTGCGCGACCTATGCGCAAGGCGTGTGCCAGTTCAAGCTGTGGGTGTCGCTGCTTGCCGCGGGCCTCGGCTGCATCGTGCTCGGCTGCACACTCCCCATGATCTACTTTGCGTGCAGCGACAACCCTGAAGAGCCCGGCGACGAGGAGACCGTGCCTGTGGCGACCCCCAAGGTGGCGCTCGGGGTAAGAAGGGGGTGGGGGGTGGGGGTGAGCAGGCGCATGCACCACGCGGGCGTGCTACACACTGCAGCTGTGCATGTGTGTGTGGGGTTGGGATTGGGGAGGGTGGGGGGCTCGCCCGCACCGCGATCTTATCGCGGCCTGCCCTCCCCCTTGACTGCCCGCCCCCGCTGCTGTCCGTCGCCATGCGCAGGGCACACGATCCCTGCCGGCTTACATGTCGATGTCAATGATGTCGTCGCGGGATTTCAGGATTCCCGAGAACCCGAACGGCCAGCTGATGCCGCACCCGCCAAGCAGCCCGCCGCCAATGGACAGCATCGTGGGCAAGTGAAGGAGAGCACCCACGTCGTCCTGTCGGCTGCCTACCTGCTACGCGCAGGGAGAGTCAGGCTGAAGGGAGCATACTGTGAAGTACAACGCAGCTAGTAGCGCAACTGCCGCCAGGCTGCCGCTTGTGTCGTGTTACCCCCCCACCTCCCCCTGTGAAAGAGTAGCTTGCCGTAGGAGAGAGTTTGAACTGAAAGACGGTTTTACAAAGGGATCAACGATGATCATGATCATCACAAGGGGGATGAAAAAATAATGGGGATGGCCCAATTCCGGGATCTGCTGGACCTACTGCCTACTGCGGCCCCCCCATACAGAGGGACATGTTTGGATGGGGGCACACGCAAGGGTCGTGCCAGTGTGCACATTGGGGGCTGCTCTCGACTCCTGTCTGTACTGCCTCAGTGGGAGCGGGTCGCCACTTCCAATTCAGCTGCTACTGTTGCTCACGCCGACGAGGTTGCGATTGGTGCCGCGGGGGTGGGGACGTGGGACGACTCGAGTGCTCGTGCGTCGGCACACTGCAGCCACGGCGCCAGCAGCTGCATGTCGAGTGCCGCGCCCTGGCACACGCGCGTGAGGGTGTAGTGGGTGCAGCCTGGGCTGCCGGCCTCGGCAGAGCCGCCACAGCACAGTTTCAAAACATAGCAGCCGTCGCATCCGGCGCCTTGCCCGTCGCCAGTGCAGTGTGGCGCACTGCTGCTGCTTCCTGCATCCACCGCCGCCGCTCGAGACTGCACCACCACGCCGTAGTAGCTGGTAACGCGCGACGAGCCGCCCTCCCGCTGCTGCTGCCGCGTATACGGCGAGCTGCCATGCGCCTCTGCCGCATACGAGGCGGGCGACAGAATCCCGTCGCTGCCCGGAGCCGGCAGCGCGCGTGCCGACGGAGCCTCTGTCGGCGATGGAATCGGCCGCACCAGGACCACGCCCTCGCCCTCCACTGGCAGCACCACGCCCGACCAGCAGTGGGCAGCGGCGCAGTCGGCAGCACCGCGCGCGTGCACCACGTGCGCGGACGGCTCGCTGCCACCGCGCGCCAGGCGGCTCACGAGGGACGGCACCGCCTCGGCAAACCAGTTGCGCGTCGGACGGGGCATCGCCATGCTGCCAGGGCGCGCGGAGGCTGCATGCCGCGCCTCGGCCATGCACTGGTGGGCCTCTAGGCTCGAGTTGCGCGCACGCAGCAGGGCGCCGCGGGGCATGGGTGCGTGCGTGTTCCTGCACAGGCACATGGCATGCCAGCGTGTTAGGGAGAGCCATTGAGTCGTGGGTTTCCTCGTTTGCGAGAACCTGGTGGGCACGCGCACGGACGACGGAGGGCGCGTGTCTGCCACCTGCATGCCCCCTCCCGCGCACCCCCCACCGATCACCCGCACCCACCTGCTGCTGCTGCACGCACTACTGCTGCTCTCCCGCCGCTCAGCCATGCTGCTGGGTCGAGGGGGCGCAGCGGCTGAGACGCGGGCGCAGGGGGTCATCGAGGTTGCGCGCCATGCGAGCGTCATGTCGAGGTGCCTGTTGCTCTGTGCCCTCAGTAGAAGAGAGGAAGCGACGACGGAGTAGAAGCGAGGTTGGAGCAGTTGGAATGGGGAGACTCTTTGCAGCCGCGGGTAGAGAGTAAAGTGGGGGTGCGCGCGTGCCACGCGCCGCGAGCGTGGACGACACCTGTGCCAACTATGTGCCGACCGGGTAAGGTAGGATTGAGTGCTCTTGTATACAAAGACCTATGGTGGTAGTGCGAGGTTAGATGAATAGAGCGGGGAGGAGGAGCAGAGTGATACTTGCCTCACAAAAGTTCACACCCACGGCGACTGACGGCGCACAGCAGAGCATTGCTGCGTTACAGCCTGCGCGGCCTGCTCCTCCGCATATGTCACCAGGTCCTGCCACGCCGTCCAAGTCGGCCCGTGTTGCGTGTCATCAGGTGAGGGCGCTAATTGGCAGGGGCACACTGTGGCCCTCGCCGCCCCGTGGCTCTTCACCACCTCGATCGATGGCCGATCCTTCACACGCGCCCGCGGACATGCAAGCACACAGGCGTACATGCAGCGATGGGCTCCACGCTCCCATGCAAACAGTTGCATGCATGCGCCTCCCCCCGCCAGGCCCGCGACCTGTTCTACGTGTGCGTTCGGGAACAAGGCCTCGACTTCAAACCCGGCTGCGATATCCCGCGGGCGTGCAAGCAGCTTCGGGCGAGCTTTGAAAAGAGCTGCCCTGCGAGCTGGGTGAGTTGCATGGCGTGCGTGCGTGCATGGTGGCATGCATGCATGCGCCCGGCACGGGGCGATCATAGGGGCCAGACGCGATCATGGGGGTGTGGGGGTAGGGGGCGGGGGTAAGGAGGAGGAGGACGGGCATGGCATCGCCCCGCCTGAGTGGGTACTCGCTCCCGCCCGCGCAGGTGCAGCACTTTGACGCGCAGCAGGAGTCGCAGGCGCGGCGCGCCAAGTACCTCCACAAGCTCATCGGCGACCAGGGCACCTCTGCGGCCGGCAGCCTGACGGGCAAGGCACAGAGCTGAGGACGAGGGTTGAGGAGGAGCAGCGTCGGCAGCGTCGGCAGCGGCGGCAGCGGCGGCATCACTCCACCACTGCCCTTCCCCCGCCCCCACCCCCCACGTGCGCACGCGCGGTTCCGAGAGGGCACACTACGGGCAGGCAAACATGAGCAGCCGGGGCGACCGTGACGGTGACCGTGACCGCG